>JAOBAS010000029.1:26136246-26164192 GCA_025311575.1 Elanoides forficatus
GTCATAATTAAGGTGAAACGACACCAGGGGACTTCAAACAACAATCAACATTTATTCAACCTAGCTAACCTTGCCCAAGTACAAGTGAACTTATCAATGTGAAAAGAGAAGGGAGGTGTAGAAAAAGAAATGGAAAAAGGAACATGGAACTGTGTCAGAAGGAGAGCCCTCCCATTGAGTCACGAGGTTCAGAGCAGACCCTCTTGCTTTCTGGACTCCTTCTCAAAGAGGAGCCCAGGGGCAAATAGATCCACTCCTAGTCTCAGACTTGGTCAACAGTTTATGTTTAAAAGGATGAGGTGTAGGGACTGTGGAAAAGAAGGAAAGAAAAGAGGGAGAGAGAGAAAGAGAGAAAGAAAGAGAGAAGAAAAGGGTTTCACCAGTCCTGGGTCCATCATTGGTCCAGCCAGTGTAGAGATCCAGTTCCGGAGGGTGTGCACTAAGAACTTGTTCTCCCTTCTTTTATAGTGTGTTAGTTGATGGTCTCCACATGCGCAGTTCCCGTTCCTGGGGTTCTCTGGAATCAGTTGGTGAGCTTTTGGGGGGGTTCATTGTGTGGTTGCTTCTTTTTCCCAACTGGCATGACTGCTTAAGTTAGAAGCACAGTCCCATCTTCCATGGGGCCTCCTCCCCCAGGCGCATATGCTGTGCTCCTTTTCCTGGTCACTTAAGATAAAGAATTGTGGCTTTGGAGAAGCATGGTCCCACCCTCCATGGGGCCCTCTCCTCTGGCCACATTGTCCTGTTCAAAAAACTCCAGTGTTTTTACAGATGCTGTTTTCTCCACCAAAGTTCTTTAACGAATGTTTGAGACATTGTCTATAATTTGTCAGACTGCCACAGTCTGTATCCTCCAGCCCCTGTTGTGAGAAGGTTCCATGTTTCACCCTGTGCTGAAAAGGAGCATTTCCAATCCAGCAGTCTCACCTACACTGCACTGTGGGTTGTGGGTTGTGCTTATACCACCCAGGATTTGTATAGAAAGAGGCTGGACAGAGTCAAGTGTGGAAATTTGAAATAAAAATCTATGCTTCTTGAGAGGAGTAAGTGGCTTCTGGTGCTCAAGAGGAATAATGTCATGGAGAGAACAGATCTTACTAAAGATTGTCTGTAGAGAGACTAAAGGCTTCTGGTGAAGACAGTTAGCAGAGTGTGAGTGAGCATCAGGTCATGCAGACAATTATGGTAATAATCAACTGTGGTGCTACATGTTTAACTCCCAAGTAGACTTTTTTTGAATTTTATGAAGAGTGCACCTCTGCTGCCCAGACAGGGTAACAGGGAAGGTCATAGCTGGTGCAAAATGGGTTATCAGTGATGTCTGGCATGGCTACTGGACTATGTCAGTTTGACACTAGAGGCTTAAGCCTCAGTGCTAAGATGGAGGAGATTTGTGATAAATAACGGGTTCAGGAAGTTATGATAATTTGTTAGACACAACTGTTGTGCCTGAAGCAATAGCATGCTATAAAAAAATGGATTTCAGAAGAGACGCTCGAGACAACTGATAATATAAACTAAGAGCTAATCTTCCCTTTCCAACAAAAAAGTAATTTAAATTTGTATCTTCCGAAATTTGCTTTGTCAGTGTTCCATCTGGACAAGTGCAGTACTGCGTATTATGTGAGGTATGTTAGCTCACAAGAGATCTGGCACCTCCCTGTTGCACAGTGTCATTGCTCTCTACAAATAAATGATTATCAAATGTCTATATATTTCAGCACTGCAAAGTGGTCAGCAGGAGAATGGATCTGTCTAAGCCAAAAGGGTTGGGGATGTCATTGCTAAAATTTTATTCACCGTTTACATATGAAAGAGAGTTATCAAGAGAGAAAGGTAAATGAGGGACAGTAAGTCATCCCTTTCTTCTCCATTGTTGATTTCTGTAATTTAAAGGTCAACACTGGGATGATCAAAGCACAGAATTCATTACCAAACTCAAGAAAACAACCCATTTACTCTAAAAGCACATTAGTAGTAAGATGGCTAACTAGCAAGTATTAAGTACTGTCCCTAGGAATTTAACAAACTCTTGAAATCTCAAAGGTATTAGCAGTTGTGTTCAAGAATTTGCAAAGGACAAGTAAAATACCAAATGATTGAAGAAGGGAAAATATTTTTGCCTTTTTTATGCAAAGAAGAAAGGGAAGAACTAGAGTGTTACAAATCCTTCTCTAAAATATCCAGTAAAGCACCAGAAGAAACAATCACCAAATTGAGCTGTAGTCCTAGGACACAGTGAAAATAACAACAGAAAACAGAATTTGTTGAAGGTGGCCATCTTTCAGGCCATGTGAAATCTTTGAAAACAAAAAAACCCACTGTATATGCTATATATGCAGAGTTCAGCATGATTTTCATGACTATACTCTGTTTAAAACTCCTGCAAGATGAGACAAAGAATATATAGAAAATTCATTTGGAGCACTCACTGTCTGAAAGAGTATATCAAGTGAAGCTCTGTGACAATCTTTCTTTGGTTCTGTTTTGTGTTATGTTAATTAGTGATCTGGATGAAGATTTAGAGTGACTTACTACAGTTTCAGATGATACTGAGTGGGAGAACAGCAATGTGGTGTATATTCAATGTCTTTGTCATATGAAGACTCTTGATCTTAAGCTGCACCAGGCTGAGATGCTGTCACTGGTGTTACATCTAAACCCCAGAAATGTATGGTTAGTTAAAAGTACAAAATCATGGTAACCTCAAATCAAGACTTTTTTCTTGCTGGGGATGAAGGGGTAGAATAAATTACTGTTGGAGAAGACATCTGACATAATCTACTTGAAGAACAGCTCTATAAGATGCTTTGAAATAAGAGGAGCCCGTTACTAGATTGCTGTATAACTTTCAAGATAAATCAGGCATGCTTCCACCAGAGCAAAGCTATCTAGTCATTGAAGGGTAGTTATTGTGTAGACAGTGTATCTGAATGCCCTGCTGGCATGGAGAAATGAGAACACAAACACTTTTACTAATTTTTTTCCTCCAAAAGTAAAAGAAATTGAAGGAGTCTTTGGCCGTTCTTCATTCAATAATTGGAGCCCGTGTGCAATAAAAGCTTTATCTGCTTCATGAACTGTGGTAGCGTAGTAAGTGTCAGTTGTGGGGCTGCACTACAGCTCATGTGTGTTCCCCTTCATCGTGTACTTCGGGTGAGTGTGGAGCTATGGTCTTGCACTGTATGGGAACTTCTGGGGAAGTAAAGGTCCTGTCACAAGCCAGTGCCATAATACTAAAACTGGCACAGCAAGTTTGTTTATCCTTGCACTGATAAGGGCTAGAATTAATTGCATAGTTTAAGCTAGCCTTCCTGTCAATCAAACCCCAGACTGCTGAGGGCCAGAGTCTGTGTTTTGAATACTGCTTTAAGTACAAATAATACCTCAGAATCTCATTCGAATGCTCCTGGCATAAGGCAATGCCTAACATAAATAGAGATGTCAGAACATGTACCTTTTCTCAAACTGTTCTTTTGTTATTCCAAGCAGCAAACAACTGGAAGCCTTCCTCTAAATCATTATAGTGCATGTCTTCTCTTCATCTACACTCTTACATTAGTACATCCTATGTCACAAACAGATCTTGCATCTTTCACTGAACATGATGAGCTATAGTAACCATTCCTGTCAAATTTCCTTGAAATATGGACAGCACTGACATAATGAGGTACCTTGTTACTATGTCAGTGCAAGAATGTTAATAATTGTTTTAAATGGCAATATGTCTATACTTTGTGGCTCTCCAAATGTATCAAATTGGTGTTTCTCATGTCTGTCAGAAAAAAACAATTACCAACAATGTTTATATCAAAGAAGATTATATTTTTTTCCTATATAATTCTGCTTTTCAGAGGAAACTAGAGAGATATTTGGCCTGTTGGTCTTATTTATAGCAATTTCAGCAGAGAAACTGCTCTGATCTCAGTTTATGAGTTGGTATAACTGGTAGTCTTAATTTCTCATTCTGAAATGGGTAAGAGCACATGTGATCATGTTTATATAAAAGTGCCTTACATAAGTATAGCTTATTAAAGATAGTGTGTATTTAAAATATATGATCAATCAATTTTATAATATATTAAATAGCGAGGGCTTAAAATATTTGAAAATGGAGCACTACTACTTTGCCCTGAGTTACTAATTAAATATTCTTTTGTCGGTGTTAGCTCCCGTCCTACTTTAGCCTGTTTTTCCCATTCATTTTTAAGATGTTGACTGTGAAATGTTAAAGGTAGTTAAGCCTGCAGAGCACTCTGTGGGATCAAAGAAAGAGGTGCTAGTGGATTAGGACATGATATTTGGAATTGCGGTGGTTCTTCAAGTGCCAGAAGCAAAACTTAATATTTATGAACTCTTTTGGGTCAGCATTCATGCTGGTGAGCACTAATGGAGCTCCTTTCCTTTTTAAGTACTTAAAAATAGCTAAGTATAAATAAGTGTGTTTTTTATAACAGTGTAAGAAGCTACCTGCATAAGTATGATTCTGCTCCACTATTCGTTGTAAAATGTTTGCTCAGTATGCAGTCACTGAAGATAATTTAAGAACTATTTTTATCATATTGCTGATCAAAGCAACCAAAAAGGATGAACTTATTTTAATAAAATCTACTGGGAGCAAGGTTTTGTTCTGCCCTCCTGGGTCAGTTGACTTTGGTTTATGGAGTACATGTTTTTCTTAATTAGATGCTTTTCTGTGTTACTATTCATAAAGCTACTTTGTGTGAAATTGCTCAACTATTTAGGAGAGGAATTAGAAATGTTGCACATGGAATGTGCTGTGAAGCTTAGTCTAGTGGGAATGGCTACAGAACTGACATGATCCAGACTCTGCAGGGTTTCAGAGTCTCTGGTCTAGCAACACTCCTGCATGATGATCTACAGCCTTTAGCTGCCTTGAGTTTGAGTCATGGGATGACTGAGTTGTTGGGATATTCTCTTGTTTAATTACAGATGCAGTTTGCCTGAATTGTTCATTTCAAGTATGGTATGTAGTGACTTTTTCTGTATTTTATTTGTATTCATTTTGACCTATCAGATATGATTCTACTCTTGAATATACCTACTAGGCATTTTTTCAATATGTAAGACGAACAGAAGTAACTAGACATAAAAATAGAAAATCAGAATATAAATAGCTATAATTCTGCAAATTAAATGTTACATGATGTGGGCAACTTGCATCTTGGCTTTAAAATTTGAAATTTGATCAGTACATTAAAAATAACATAGTGCTTGAATAAACATAATACATAATGATAGTCCTTTGAAGTTCCAAGGAGTGTTTGTATTTCCATGTCAAGCTTCAGTTTTGAAGTTTGCTCAG
This sequence comes from Elanoides forficatus, assembly GCA_025311575.1. Classification (NCBI taxonomy): domain Eukaryota; kingdom Metazoa; phylum Chordata; class Aves; order Accipitriformes; family Accipitridae; genus Elanoides; species Elanoides forficatus. The sequence goes on from JAOBAS010000029.1 coordinate 26,141,573, forward strand.
AGTTCAACTTACTACATGAAGTTCTACCTAACACATGAAAATATCTCATTATTAGGCTTCATCATTTATGAGAATACTGATGTACAATGCAAAATCAAAGTGTAGCATGGGCGCAAACAATATTAATTACCATTTTCTAACTGGCAATGATAAAAAAGAACCAAAGATACTGATAGTATTATTTTATTCTTGACAATGACTTTTTTTTTTTAAACTAGAAGATTTTGTAAAGAAAGATTCCATAATTTATGTAGTCAGCAGATTCCTCTGCGTTTTGACTCAAAGGACTTAAAAGCTGTAAATGTAAAGGTTGGATAACTTTGCACTCTGCAGGAGTAACTAGTCTTAATCTTTTGTTTTCCATGCTGGCTTTTGCAGCAGAGTTAGCAGTGGTCATTGGGGGTTGCCAGTGTTAAACATGGCACTTCCTAGGTTGTACATCTACAGTTTGGGTTTGTTTTATCCCTTTTACGTTCCTGTCTTCCAATCACCAAAATTTGAAGTGTTATCTATATAAGAAATTAGGAAAAATGCTTCAGTTGTCTGTGTCTGCCAGTCAGCCTTTGAGCGTCTCTCTGGATTGCAGAGTCCATGCTGATTTTAACGTCTTCTTGCAACTACTTTCCTGTTTACCAATGGACCTCAAATCTCTCCTGGACTGTTTGTATTCAGTAGACTACTAAATAGCTATTGTGAAATGGAAATATAGTAAATTGTAATAAATTCCAAGCAAATGTATCAGATTGTTGAAGCTAAGTAAAAAGCAGACAGCAGAAATGGTGTAACTTTTGAAGTAAGATTTTTGCATGCTTGTTTCATATAGCAGGTGTTTGGGCAGGTTCATTATCTGGTGAAGGATAAGGCATAATAGTGCCCTGTCCTCTTCCCTCCCTGCTGTTTACATAGCCTTTTGGAAGGGAGGAAATCACAATGAGGGGAGTCAAGAACATGTAACAATACTGGCCTCTCTGTGTGTTCTCTAATAGGAGGTAAGGAGCATCCTGAAGGAACATAGGGAGAATCTGAGAAAGCATCTTAAAAAGATGTTCTTTTCTTATCCCTTCCTCCATGTTGTGGACAGAATGTGATTCCACAGCTGTACCTACACTAATGAAAAAACAATTGCTTTGCTCTGAGCCTGTTGTCTCTGCTGGGAGTTTTATTATAAATTTTATAGCCCATATGTGAATCTTGTTTTTGACAAAGTAGCTGTGGTTTTGCCTACCTCTTTAGCTATATGCACTTTTCCCTCCTAGCACCAAACACGCTTCCCCCCCTGTATCAGAGCAGAAAAGGCTGAAAATATAACTTGAGTTTTAGTTCTTTAGCTAACTATTCTCTGAAGGGAAAGTAGTAACACTGGTGACTGGAGCAAAACTGGCTACATCCCTAGTAGAGAAAAGTTTCCTCGGACAGAGGAAAGGTATAACAGTAAGGATTGTTAAGCAAATGTCCAGTAAACACCCAGGCAGTATGTTCCCAATACTGACAAAATGTTTTCTGTTATATCTAAATATCTAAGACACATTACTGGGGGGTGATTAATTTTATATGTATGTACAAATATATATTCACCCATGTGCATATGTATGTCTGTGTATGTATGTATGAAAATGAAAAATACAGAAATGAGAGAGGACTAGGGAATGCCTGCTAGTTGTTCACTTAAAATAATTCCAGATGATCAACTCCTTTGTCACTGTAAAGGACATAAAGGAAATTTATTATTCCTAATGGAAACAAAATCCAAGATCCTTACAAGTCTTAATTTTTGGAACATCTCGGTTGTGAATTAAAAACAAAGCAAGCACAACCTTTTGAAAAAGGGGTTTGCAGAGACCAGACCCTGCTACATATAATGTTTTCCTTTACATGTGGTGTTGAAAGCTTTTTTCGTATTTCTTATGAGTAGAATTATGGGAAATCTATATTTTAGTTTTACTGTAATTATTCTTATAGAATATAGCATTCTATTTTCCAAATATTCTTATTGTGACTGTTTGGATTTTTTTCTTAATTGAAAAATTTGGGGAAACTGAATTTATAATAAATGTATTTTCTTTTTTAATACATGATATTTATCTAATTTCTTCCTTATTTTTCTCAAAATGTCATTTTTATATTTATGCTTTTATTTTCCCTTCTTTCCACAAAAATGTAGTAACCAGGCCTAAAGTCCTTTTTAGTCAGAACACCCAATTGAACTTCAGAACAGGTATCTAATTCCATGTTGTGGAATGATTAATATTTATTTTCATCATCTCTTATTTTTGCATGCTATAGGAGATGAGAATTTGCTGACTTCTGTGATGAGGTAAATGGAAGAATCATTTTAAGGTTTTGTGCCTTTGTTCTCATAAAATACAAATGATAATACATGCTTTTCCCTATCTTGTTCCTTTATCATCTGTATGGTTTCTACATCTTTGGTGAAAAGAGTCTTGTTCTCAGAATCAGCACATCAAAACATGATAGAGTGTAAATTCCAGCAGTTACCTCTGAAACTCATGTAGTAAAGTCTGGAGAAAAGGAGGCTCAAGGGAGACCTTACCACTCCCTTACAACTGCCTGAAAGGAGGTTGTAGCGAGGTGGGTGTCAGTCTCTTCTCCCAAGTAGCAAGTGATAGGACAAGAAGAAACAGCCTCAAATTGTGCCAGGGAGGTTTAGATTGGATATTAGGAAAAATTTCTTCAGTGAAGGGGTTGTCAAGCATTGGAACAGGCTGCCCAGGGAAGTGATTGAGTCACCATCCCTGGTAGAATGGCAGTTTTAGACCTTCAGGGTTTTTCAGAAAGCGGTTCCAACATCACTCCTCAGAAGCATAGTTTTCCCTTTTTTCTGGTTCTTGGGTATGTCTTCCCAGTTTCTTGTCTCCTGGATATAGTTGCGACATGCATACAATTTATTGAAGTTGTTTGTACTGCAGGAAGATACTGCCTTGACTTTGATTGTTTTAACTAAACCGAGGGTACTACAGACTGAAGGTACTACAGATGTAAAAAAAATAAAGAACAAACTGAAGTTGATACTAACCACATAGTACACTAATAAAATATACTTTTGAAGACAGAAGTTGTATCTTGCTTTCTCCTTCTGCTAAAAACTAGGAAAGTTTGTTAATTTTTTCATATCCTTTGCTTTTGTAGTATTTGCATACAGAAGTCTGATTTGTAACTGTTCTCTATTGTTGAATCTGTTCTCCAAGATACTGCATCTTGGTCCTTCAATGGAAAGACTGACCACTTTAATTAATGAAGATTACAGAGAAATTAAAGTACAGTGTTAATTAGCTGAATGTCATGGGGGTCACTGAACAATTTCAGATGGTTGAGATAGTGTTCCATATGCTTAATAGACGTCATGACCCTGTATTAGTTGAAATGGAAGTTTGAACGAGGGAGCAAAGGGCCCAGCTTTCCAATCTAGTTACATGAACCGTTGTGAAACATATATGTGTGTCCCCTGGAATGGATAGGCATTATCTTAAAGAAATAGTTAATGCTTCCATTGTTAAGTAAAAATATTACCTAGTGTGTCTTCGAACATTCTTTTAATCTATTTTGCATGTCTAACATTCCACCAGTATAATTAGAGTACGGTGTGATTAGATGTGTGGATCTAACGAGAATAGAGATGACTCTTTTGAAAACATAACTAAATTTTATTTTTTAATTAAATTTAAAGTTTAGCATTATAGAAGCAGAGAATTGCCAGTGCCGATTAATGCCATTGAGCTGATTCCTTATTAATTGGCCATTGCCAAATAATTAATCATTGACTGGATGTTTAATCTTTTCAGTTAATGAAGGACTGATCATTTTCTGGAGGAAAAATCTCGGAATACGAATCACTTCTAAAACCCTGCAGTGCTCTGAAGTCTGTGTTAGGCTAAAAAAAGTCAAGAGAACTGTTTCTTCTTGGAGAAAATATTAAAGAGCATTTTCATCTGTTAGAAATATATTTTGTCTTTAAATATGCTTTGTACTTGATTTAAAGCGATTTTTGTTTTACAGGAGTAAAATTCAAATTAAGATGAGACTTTAGAGTGCTTATATTTCAGTTCTGAAATACATACATTGTTTTCATGATGTTCATAGTTCATATAGATATTAAAGGAAAAGCTTCAAACAAAAATCAGTTATGTCTTTTAAGTGGCAGATAACTAGCAGGCCACTTTCTGAACGCTATTTTGACTTTGTGAGCAAGAGGGCCCTTATGGAGGGCACAGCTAAGCATCAGCTAAGATCTGTGAAGGGAACTAGGATGTTGCCCAAGGAGCGTTTCAAGGATCTCTAATCAAGCAGCTACCATAAAAAGCAGGATGCTCTGTGGGCACAAAAACTTGTGAAAACCATGTTGCTCTGGTATATAGATTCTCTGTGTATAAGAAAATGTTTAAACTTAGTTAGACTTGGTATGGTTATCAAGGCTAAATAGAATGATTTGTCCTGGGGAGCACGAGGCAAACAATAACATAACCACTATGACCACGATGGTTTGGGGACCTTTTGGGGAGTAGGACCTTGAAAGTCAGACAGTGCCTAGGTAACTGTCAGAGCCCTGAAGGTGCAAAGGGGGGCTTCCTGATCCTGAACGTCCTCCTGTGGGACCTCCACCAGTCCTACTGTGGACCCAGGACCCCCACTTCAGCTTGGCCTGGGGCCATCAGCCCACTGACACTGGAGGTGGGTCTGTCTGCAGCCCCATCACAGCTGTGCTTTTTGCCTGGCTGTGGAACTTGTTGTCCTGACCCGTGGACTCTCTTCCTTGCTTGATGTTGGACCAGCCTTGTTACAATTGACCTGCCTGGCAGTCACTGGACTTTCTGAACCCTGGTCTGATCCTGACTTCCCAGTTTGATGTCGGACAGGCCTGCCTCATCACAAATTCCCATGATGATCGGACTCGAGGCTGGGCCCCCTCCACCCAACCTGTCCTGCACCCTCCCTCCCATGTGGGATGGGCCCTAGGTGGCAAGGCCCATGCTCTGGCAGCCTGGGAATCCCCCTTGGCTTCCAGCTTCCTCACTGCTTAGGGAGCAGCTGGTCCCTTGCTGTACCATGAAAGTAACTGTACTTGTATTTACTATGTAACAGTAACATCATATAAAGCTGTGATTGACCAAGTAATGACATAAGAAACATAAGATTTAGGTACAGATACAGAAAAGCTGGAAAAGCTATTTAGGGCAGGTTGTTATTTGTTAGAAGACGTGGTGGTACAGGAAGTCAAAAAGTAAGGTCCAGAAATGGGGAAAAAACAGAGAAGGAGTTATGAAGTCAGCTGATGAAGATCAGAGGGGGATGACCTTCTGATGGCAGGAGTGCAGATTGTTGCAGGGGCTGACCTACAGATCCAAGCCCACCTGGAAGAAGCCCCTCTTTGTCAACCTACTGGTCTGTCAACCAGGTCTGCTTTCAAAAGACTTGGTGTGGGAAGCTAGAGCAAAGAGGAGTAGGCCTCCATCTTCATATGAGAGAGTTTTGTAGTTCAGTAGTGATTGTGACTGGTTCATAGGTTTTAAGATCGATAATTAGTAGCTTCGTAGTTGTGTGTGATAGTGTGCACAATGATGTAATTGCAATTTAAAAGTAGTGGTATGTTTACTGTTAATTAGGTTATTGGTTATTTGTTTTATCAGTTTTGTAGCAATTTGTTGCTTAAGTAATGAACATCATCCTCTTTTGAACTGGTCTTCCCAAGCCTGCAGTCTAAAGAGGGACAATTGGAGCCCAAGGTGAGATTCTTAGACCTCTGTTGGAGAGAAGTTTCTCTGTGTTACTGGTGGCTACGTATTACAGTATGGCATACAGGAAGGCCGTAAAGTATCAGACTTTTTTTCTTCCCAACTTCCATTTGTAACAGCATGTTCCAGGAGGAATGAAAAAGTGGAGTTTCTTTCTTTATTTCATATCAAGCTCTTTTCCATGTTGGTTTCAAAGGAAGAGTTCAAATGTGACTCTGAACATTGTATCCTCCTTTTACTGAGAAGTACAATTTTGTACTAAAACTATTTGTTAGCTTTAAAGATATGTTTTGACCTTTAGGATCTTGTATACTTCTTGAACTTTTTTTTTATTCCTTTGTCTTCTGTGACTGCCCAGAGCATTTTACACTAAGCTTTCTAGATCCTCTAAACATTGTAGTTTGCTCTGTACATACATGTCTTCCATAGATTTAAATGTACCAAGCAATTTTTATAGCCTTTCTTTCTTGCCTGTTGGAAAAGAAGAGAGGGAGCTGAACTCAATACTCAGATTTTGAACTCCATACTGGCATTGCCAACCTGATTTAACACATGAAAGAATAAGGGCACTTGTGCTGCATGTGTTTGTGTTGGGCTGTTTAGTGATGTGTTAATTGTTGCAAATGTCAAAATATCCATCAGAAATAAATTTGTGTCTTAAATTTATGTATAATCGGAGGAAGGAAAATCATGAACAACTAGTTTGAATAAAATTCATGGATCTCAGTTTTATCATTGACTTTTCAAATAATTTTTCAGTGTGTATTTTATATATTTGGGTTTCTTTACAGTTAATGCTTGTGAAAAGTGACAGTCTGATCAGTGTCTATTCATATAAACTCTTGCCACAATTGACTCTAGATCTTACAGATTCTTTGTGAAGTATGATTTTTTTTTTTTATTTTAGTTTTTTTTTTTTTTTTAATGAGTATTACTGCCCATGGTTGTGGAATAGTCAAAGATAAAAAGAAGTGGGTTTAGTGTCTAGGAAACTAGGTTGCTGAGGAGTTGAAAATTTTTCTTAATTGATTTAAACATAAAAACCCCATAAATGTTGAGTGGTAATGGTGGACTCTTTTTCACCATTCTCAGAACAACATCAAAAAGATAAATTAAATGCAATTTTGTTTTACTTTTAATCTTTGCATAATCTAATTTTGTAACTAATTAATTTTTCTCATAGTTTGTCCTCACTAACAGTGTTGAATTGCTGAAGATTTTGATTAAGCTTGTTATTAGTTCTTAACCATGAAGGAAGAACAAGACATATTAGAAAGAGGAATAGTAAAATGTTGTTTGAAAATGCACAGTCTATACATAATTTTCCTCAGTTGTTAAATGATTATTCAATATTGTTTTCTCTGCTGCTGTTCAGTACACAATACATAAAAAATGAAGGAACATTAATGTGAAGTTTTCAACCCTAGCAAAATTGCTTTTTTATGTGAATTCTAATAGCCTCCAGAATGTAGAAAACATTGAAAGTAATTTCTGAATTCACAGTCTATACCCTCCAGGTATAGCTGTTCAATGCTGCTTGTACACATAATTCCTTTATGCAAATACTTAAAGGTTTGTATTGTATCTTTCAGAACATATTTTCAGCTCTGACACTTTTTTATTTTTTTTGCTTAGCTGCATTTTGAGTGTTGAATTTTATAGATGTGGATAAAATTAAAAAAACAAGACAAAAATTAGGAAATGTTTGATGCTTAGATAATCTTCATGGAAATGTTGGCCTAGATGTGTGTCTTATTTTAGGAAACAGAGCAGTTTAAATAGATTTATGCTCAATAAAACATTTAAAGACAGTAATTAACACTTTCACAAATGCATGACTTGCAAACATTTTTTGTGCTAGTTTAACCTAGAATTGTTAGTAGACTAATAAACATGAAGTAACCTATTTTATTTACTCTGAAGAATTCTCACTACTTCCAGCAAAAAGGCAAAATAAATAAAACAGGAAAGTTGTTCTGTTTTCCTGTGAATTTTAAAGTACTTGTGTATTAAATCTTTCTTCTCTCTATAGTTTCTCACTTCACTTACAGTCTTTGGGTAACAAATTCTCTTTGTTAAGACAATGAAGACTGTTATTCCAAGATCTAGATGATAAATTATTTAAAAATTGCCACAGCAGTCTCTGTATTTTACTCTATTTCAGCTTTCTGACAATATCATTGCCCCAAATTAGAGCATAAAATAAAAAATAGTGTAGACAGTACGTTTTTTATAAGGAGTTCATAAATCAGTTTATATGGAGGTTTTTTGTGCCATTTATGCTGAGAAGCTGACAGTATGATGTACACAAGCCTCACTAAAATTCAGACAAAACCAAGTGCGGTTGAGAAACAGGTACGATCAGTTTAGTGAAGAGACTAACCAAGAATTAAAATATTGAGCACATCCCTTTATTCAACCTTCATGTGCAGGAAGGCCCAGACAGACAAAAATGAACTCTACTTATTGGCTACTTCAGTTTTGCTTTGTTTTGTTTTGTCTGATGGTAACACTTAATGCACTTGTGCAGAAGGGGTGGTAATCATTACAAACAAGGTAAAAATCTTTTCCAGAGAAAACCTACATGATTTTTAGGGCTAATCTGAAACCTAGAAATAGTGCTTTTTGATAACAGTCTTATTGCAAAGACTGATTCCTGTGAAGTGAAAAAGTTATTTATGATTAGACAATTCACACTGTAGCCATAATCCCCTATTGACTGGCTTCTGCTTGGAAGAGTTCTGGTCACAGGTCCTTGTTGGATGGGGAGCTGCAGGACTTGGGTGGCTGAGGTAATTTTAGACAGATGTTCTGTTTCTCACATCACCCTGGTGTCTTCTGTGATCTGCTTTCTCAGGCTTCCTGTACAAAAGGCATTTGCTTCCTCCTTGGCTAGTCTCTGCTTGGAATTTAGGGAGGGTGTTTCAATTAGGAGGGTCCAGCTCTTGCAGTCATAAATGATCATTGCCTTAAATGCTTTTTTCCAAGCTGACTTCTTTCCAGATCCTTTGGAATTTTGTCAAATTGCGGTGCCTAACCTCCTTCAAAGAGCCCTTTTACATGGGCCATAATTAATATCACACCCTAGCTTTCAGTCTATATAAGGTCATTACTGGGATCCTCCAGTTGTTTCTTTTGTTATGGCCATTGTTTTTGTTATTTGGATAGTAATTGAAAAGTGTTCTCTTCTCTAAGGTCATAAATTTCTGGAGGAATGAATATGTCACCTAGACACTTCAGATTTCTTCACCTAGGTACTTCAAATTTCTTTCCAGTTTGTCTCCTATCTTGCAGTTGGTGTTCTTTGTCCAGTTACCTTTTCTTTAGTATTGAACTATACCTCAGTGCTGTTCAACAGCATTTCTATCAAAGTGACCTATGTCTACACAGATCGAGTGGATGATATTTGTTGGTTTTCTGCTCTGGTTGAGAAGTGGAGAGAAGTTTTAATTGTGTTTTGAAATTTTGACTAAAAGGATTTCACTTTTTATTTCCAAGTATTATTACAAGTATTATTGCAGATCTTATTAGGATATTCTCTTTGAATACAACATAAATTTTCTTTAACTTTCTACCATTCTTTATGGTAGTGGTTTACCAGGATATGCTTTTGCTAGGATCTCATGTTTTGATTGAATTATTCTGTTTTTAAATTCCCATCATTTACCTTACTGTTTTCATCATCTTCCCATAAATGGCTGACACAGGCTTCTATTTCCTACCTATTATCTTAGTTACCTTGGTCGCATCTAATAGTGCTCTGTCCTTTTTGAAGAGTGTACGTTTATTTGGGGGCTTATTTTACTTCTGCTGCAACTAGGTGTCTTTAGGTCTAAGTTTTCTTTGCTGTTCTTTCTGTGTATCCCAAGTGTGTTCTCATCTATCTACCCCTGTCAAAGAGGCAAAGGCAGCAGTTCTGCTGGAGTCTTCCTTCACTCTATGTCCTCTCAGGTCCTTGACATTCCTACAGTGAACAACAGAATTAATAGGTATTAGAATTTACTCATTTCATTCTCATTCAGTTTTGCCCCTTTTTAAAATGCCGAATGGGCAAAATCCAGCTGCCCAATAACTTAGTGCAGCTTTTTGAGAAGGTGTTTTACCAGCTGTCCTATCCATAAGATGCCACTAATAGAGCAGCTAGAGATTTGGTGGTGTTAGGCTGGTTTGCTAAATGGCAAAAATAAAAGTATCCCAAAGTAGTAGAATAAATAGAATAAAGATGCCTTTAAGGAGTGGAAGAAAACACAGGATAAACCTGGTAATTTCTGATTTGTTTTTATTATTTTTTTTTTTATTTGGGGGGGGGTGTATGTGTAGAAATTACATGTTGTGCTGTATAATGTGGATGAGGAGTGAATACTTTTCTGCGTTATGTTTATGGTGTTTGTATGCCAGTACACTTGTGATTTAGAAGAAAAGTTTCTTCAAGATGAGTTCGTGCAATTTTGCTCCTGAAGAGTTAGCTAGAGCTTAAGTATATGTACATTATAGCAATCAAAATGTATGATTACTGAATCTTTGGAATAAGCAAGTAGATCCAAGGCTAAAATCGATTTTAGCAGGGGAAGTATATATAGTGTAGGGATTTCCTGTCACATGTAATTCTTCTAGGTGAAAAGCCACAATATATTGTTTTAGTATTTTCCTCTGTAACCAACATAATGTACAAATAATGTCTAACTCTGTGTTGCAGAAAATTTTCGCAGGCTAAAATAGCCAAGGTGCTAAGTGCTTCATGAATACCAAACACTATCTTTGCTTGATAGATCAGGATTTAATCAGATGGCCTAAACCCATCTATTTGTTCTTCAATCTGGATACAGGTTATTGTATTGTTTTCTATATATAAAGGAATACTGGGATAAGGACATGGAATAATTATTTTATGTTTGTGAGATTTCTGAAGAATATGCTATAAGCATCTCATGAAAGTGTATCAGACTTAATTTGAAAATATCCATAAGAACAGTATCACTACTACATGACGACTTCCCCCATCAAATACCCGAAGTTGTTAATTCTTAATTTTGAATTGCCTAATCACCATTTCTGGCCATCCGTTCTTGTCCTCTGTTAAACAAGAGTCTATCGTCTGAAGTCCATTTTCTCCCTGCAGAAGTGCTTCTCTGTTGTTGTGTCTGTTTTGATTCTTAAGAACATGAACTTCATTATGTCCTGCCTGTGAGATTAAATCATCTTATTTTTCTTACTATTCTTACCCATACATCTAAGCACACCCATCCTCTTTTTTTTAACTATGGGATCTCAGTAAGAACTCATTGAATTATGTGTTCATTTGGACCTCCAGAGACAGGATTTTCTGGAATATGGTCCTCATTCTTTAATATTTCCCCTCGTTGGCTGTTTCTAGCATAGAGTAACTTAGCTGTGTTTAGGTAGACTTTATTTCAAATAGCTTCACTATGAAAAGAAACAAAATTCTTCTGATCATTACCAACAAACAAGCTATTTTCTGTTGCTCGCAAATCTTATCAGAAGTGTTTTGTTCTTTAATTTTCTCCCAGAACTTTGATAAAACAGATTCGTCACTGAGTGTAAAGCATGGTATTTGTGATCTGGTTCTATGTTTTGCGCTATGATAGAGATACGGAACCAGGAATTCAGATATGTATTCATAGTGTCACAAGAAGCTATGTACTTACCCTGGGGACTAAAACCAAGAATGTAGCCCCTCTATTGTTGCCAGTCCTACTAAGGTAGCTAAATACTCTGTATGAGTCCTTTTACTTCTGCTTTTCCAGGAGCACAAGCATGGGAAGTGGTAAACATGAGCCACGGAAAGAGAGTTTACCATGGAAGTGGGTTTCCTGAGGCTACAAGACTCTGGAGTAGTTGTTTTCCAGTTTCTATAACATGGAAGTCTATTACTTTCTGGGGTCGTTGACTAGCACATAAGGTATTAATTAAATGTGAAGGAAAGTACGTTTTTATTACAGTTGGACTACAGAAATAGTGGTGGCTGATACAAGGTCTTCAGAATCCCTAATTATGAAACCGACATAGAGATATGTGTAATTTTTATAAGAGAAGGACAAAACATCAGTGACCATCAAATGGCTGATAGCCATCTGCTTCATTTCCTTCTGTTTCTGCTACTGCTTTAAAGCTGCTTCACACCTGAGTGGCTGTTGGGGGCAGGGGGCACAGTTGCTTCAAATTCATTGCAGTCTTTCCCCTGCAAAATAGATGTAAAAAAATAACGTTTACCACTGCTCAAACATCAGCTCTTCTGGGAATATTCAAGCACACAAAGTTGAAATGAATTTCAAATTTCCATCACCATTATGACTGTGATAGGAGTAAATGACAAGAAAAGCGAAGATTTCAATACCATCCCTCTTCAGTGCATCAGCTTACACAAGCAGAAAAATCCCTTCTAAAGATAAGGATTGCTTACACATTAGCAGATTGAAGGGGGTTGGTGGTGGTACTTTGTTTGTCTTAATTCTTTGCGTTGCCACAGTTTGATATACTGATGTAGACAGCTGGTGGAGGGAGGGTAGTAAGGGGTCATTTTATGTCTTTTTCCTCTGTGGATATGGCTGAGCTTTTGGCTAACTCTAGCCTATTGTAATCCCTAACTGTGATTGAAACTACCCAGCAAATGAATTAGCTATCTTATGTTTTAAGGCATTATTTATAGAATCATCCAAAAATTTCACACTTTCCTAAAGAGACAATAAGAGCAGCATAAACCTGATGGTATGACAACTATGCTTGAGTGAATTAAACCTACAGTAATTTACTGGTAGTCTCATATGTATTTGTATTGTGAACTGAACTCTGTGACACATTGACTGTATGATCAGACAGTGTAAAAAAAATTCTGACAGCAGCAGCTTTAGTCCTGCTGTGGTTTGCCTCTTTAGCCTTGTTGTTGGCTTCGGGTAATCAGATATGCTCTGGTGCATCTCTGTTCCATCCTCAGAGGTAAAATTATTTAAAACTCAGGCTGATTCAATGTGATTATTTAAATAAGCATTATAGCTACCAAAACTATTGCTACCTGGCAATACTTGAATCCGTTGAGTACATTTGTTTCAATATATGGGCACAGGATGGGGATTGTGGCCTGTGTGCACTAAAGCAGAAAGCTCCTAGCTAGCTGAGAGCCGTGGAGAGGACTGCTGGTAGGTGATGGTGTAGTTGGGAAGTGCCTGCTGGTGAGCTCTGAACTAGAAATGATCTGTATGGGCCTCCCAAGTTTTACCTGTGAGGTTTCTTGCAACTGTCTGCTCATGATAGAGTTGTGATAGATCAGATTGATGTTCCTATTTTCTTTCTACTGTTCTTATTTGCCTCATTAGTAGTATCCCATTCCCAACTAAGTCAGTAGCAGTATTCCCTTTGACTGCTTTAAGTCTTGATCAGTATGTTTTGGTGAAATTAATTTTTGTGGAAGATTTTTAAATCACAAAATTCTGGTTTAGCAGTGAGCTTGGAAGAAAATATTGCAACATGAGGTGCAGGATATCCCTCACTGGGTAGAAACATCTAACTGTCCAACACTAAAGAACATTAAGATTTTTTTTTAAACTTACAGTAGTTCCCACCTGAAGTACTGTGTTTGGTTCAGGGCTCCTCACTACAAGGGAGAGATGGATGTACTTGAGAGAGCCCAGAAAGGGGCCACTAAGAAGACTGAGGGACTGGAGCATCTCTCATCTGAGGAAAGACTGAGACAGCTAGGACTGCTTAGCCTAGATAAGGCTTAGGGGGATCCTATTAATGTATATAAATATCCGAAGGGAGGGTGCAAAGAGGATGGAGCCAGGCTCTTTTTAGTGGTACCCAGTGACAGGACAGGAGGTAATGGGTACAAATTTAAACACAGGAGGCTCTGAGCATAAGCAGAAACTTTTTTACTGTGAGGGTGACTGAGCACTGACTTAGGTTGCCCAGGGAGGTTGTGGTGTCTCCATCCTTGAAGCCATCTGGACATGGTCCTAGGCAATTGGCTGTAGGTGACCCTGCATGCACAGTGGAGTTGGACCAGGAGACCTCCAGGAGTCCTTTCCAACCTCAACTATTTTGTGCTTCCATGTTTTGGTCTTCATCTGAAAAAAAATTGTAAGTTAATATTTCAGTATACAATGTCATATGGGAAAGTGCTGAAGTAGGACTATATCCACACAAAAAATTAAGATTTTTACTTTAAATTCCATGAATTTCCTAAATTGTTGCCCATCTTGATTCTGCTTTCAACTTGTGGAAGGTGACTTCTGTGGTTGCTCTGTAAAGCAGTTACCTGATTAGTCCTTTCTGTCAGTAACATGAAGGAACTGGCCCCAGTACCACTCACCAGTAAATTAGCATATGCCTAACAAGTAGCAATCATGTACTCAGAACCGATGGTGATGTATGTGTTTGGTCTGCCTGTTTTCTTGACAGGATGTGGACTCCCTTGAAAAGCAGTGAACTGAATCATCAACTGAAGTCTAACTACAGGGCATAGGTGGACAGTTTTTTATTCAGCACTGAAGATCTGGGATGAGTGGAAAGCAGAAAACCTCTTTCTGGCAATAAATAAATGATGGTGTGTGTGTGTGTGTGTGACTGCTGAGTGTATCTGACCATCCTACCACTTCTTGTGGTTTCCTGTTACTGTATCATAAAGATATCTAATTCATAGACCTACCTCTGATCCTCATCTCCCTCTTCTTTCAGGGAGGTACGGCACAGTACAGGGGATGGGTAGTGACTGCAAATACCTTACAAAAAAAGAAAATGTTGTCTGTTTTATGTTAAAACCAAAGTGAATGTGGCTATCTGATGATCATGTAGCAGAAAGAACAGGGTGTGATAGGTACTTATGCCAGCTATGAACTAGTGGTGAACGTGATTTGTGCTTTGCTTTATGGACAGCAAAAGTGTGCTCCTGCTGGTTCAACAGTGGATGTGGTTCTGTCCAGGGCATGGCCAGAGGGGATATGTTCTTTCCCTGGGTTACCACTAGGTTAGTGAGACTTACTTGGAATTAAATGAGATCTGATGATTCAGCATACTAAATAAAAATTGTGAAGTTATTTTAAATCTAAAGAATCCCTTCAGTTTCTCAATTAACTAATTCTTTTTGTAGAAACTTTCTTTCCCTGGTTAGCTGGAGAAATTTTCATGCTAGCCTACTAATCCTTAGTGCTCCAGTTGTAGTTGCTATAACATACTCACTTTCTTAGTATCCTAAGTTTCACTCATGTTATAAGAGCCTTACACTTTACTAATATTTCTTGTGGTTATCTATATTGCCTGTGATTTTCAGTATCTTTTTGTATATTTTATAATGTGGCAAAACTTCTTGGGGTTTTCTGGTTCCTCTTTTATTAATGTCCTTGGATTTTTGATCTCCTAGACAAACTAGTACAGGGAAAACAAAGGAAATATCTGTTCTCCATGTGTGTTTGTAACTAGCAGGCAAGGTTGATTTGTTTTTTTTTCTTTTAGTCTGTCCCAAGATAAAATGAGTAGAATATGTCCGTATCTCTAGCATGCACTGATAGAATTATTGCTGGAGACTGTTGTTAATGTTTCACTTCCATATGCCTCAGAAAAAAATGCTGGAGGTAAATTTGCAGTTAGAAATCATGGGAGGACCCCTGACCTGGCTCTATGGTTGCAGTATTAAGAATACAGAGCACCAGCTTAAATCAAATTTTAAACTCACATTGTCATTTAACTATATAAGTATTTAATTATATGTGTATTTTCTTATCATTAGTAATTTTTCACCCTGTAAGCAATACATATTTAAGCCTCAGTACAAAATAATTCCAATCTTATTTTGCAGTTGGCTCTTACTGATTGACTAATCTTTCCTCAACCAATTTCGGTTGATGCTAGACTAAAGAGAATGATTTAGTAGCGTTCAAACTTGGGAGAAGACTGCTAGGAAATGCAATATGCTTGCAAATACTAATATTTCATACACACAAGGTAAGGTCATACTAGGAAAGCAAGAAATTTAGCACAGTTGTCTACCTATGTTATAAAAAGGAAGTACACATTCTTGGTTGTGTGATGAAACAAGCAAGTTTACTGCCAATGAAAGTGGAGGAGTATGCCATAAAAGCCAAATTTGCTTCTCTTCTACTAGAAATAATGGAGTGTAGCTTTCAATAGAAAAAAGATTCAGCTTTTATTTAAAGAAGGTTGAAAAGAGAAATGTAATTTTCAAGCATATTAAGGGAATTATAAAACTAATTATGTATGAAAATTAAAATAATTGAAAATAAATCAAAATTAATTGACAGCTGCCAGTCTTCCTAATTTACTTTGTTGTATCTAGCAATTGCAAGGACTGAAGGCAATGGGTAAAATGGCATGTCCATTTCACAGCACTTCCTGGGCAGACTCTCACCAGAAAGATACAGCATAGCAGTCATAAATGCCCTCTGTCAACTCATTCATTAGAGCACATTCTGATTCACTGCAGTTAAATTTCATGCAGGATTTTGATTTTGTAAAGAATTGTTTCCCTAAACTCTTTTAAAGTTGCTATGTCTTTGTTTTACAGTTTCAACCTTGCTGACCTCAAATGGAACAAAAATGTGGAAATTACATTTATGTCACTTAATTGGTATCATTAACAATTTTTTTGCCATGAAGGAAAAAGCAGTAGTGGGTCTTGGAGAGTACAGTGTTCCTGGGAAGAGAGAAATCAATGTTTAATTGAGACTACTGAACTGTTTCTTTATAGCAGGACCAGTCAAGATTCAAACCATGTGACTATAAACAGCTCGTTTTGACAAAGCAAAGAGTCTTTTCTTTTTGAGAGGAGGAGCTGATGTAGGACTGCATCTCACAGGAGCCCAAATGTAAGGCTTGTCAGAAAAGTCAAAACGCATGTTAAACCTACTCATGGTGAAAGTAAACATGAACTTAATTTTTCTGAGGACTACCTAGAGCATGACTCTTCTCCAGTGCCTAAGAGAAAAGCTTTTGGATGATTGCACTGCATCAAAGTCAAGTGACAGACCTTCAATGACTACCCAGAGTAAAAATGTTAGGTGCTTGAGAAAGCTCTTGTTTCTGAAATGACCCACGCAAATTTGAAACGGTCTGTTTTTATAATACCAATGTACATTCTGCTGGAGTAGGGAATAATGAGCCAAGGCTATCAGCTCCTATTAACTTTGAAATTATTTTGAATATGATTTTTTTAATGATTTGAGGCTGCTTTTATGGTGTGCATATTAATTTAAATATGACATTTCGCAGGAGATGTGCTAAACAAACTGAAGTTCACAAATTACAGAACTCTTTCCTCTATAAAGGTCATTAGTTAATGTGATAGATAAAAGGTATCTGAAGGACATACAGCTTCAGATAATGACACTGGAGAGAGTTTTGAGATCCTTTCTTGAAGAGCTGGATCATATTATCAGTGCTAATCAGGTTAGTTTAAAACACCAATGGATGCTGGGTAATGTGATACTCATTATACAGAAAAAGAAACTGAGCAATTGAAAAGTGGCTTAGCTAACTTGCATGACAAGTCTAGGGTTGTGTTGAGAATAAAGCTCAAAATTCTACTTGCCCTTAGAAATGGTGGCTTTGTTCAATTATCCTCTCTTTGCTCACATGTATGGCAATGGCTTCCATGATGACTGGCTCCATTGTCTTCCGAGGACTGAGGTGAGCTTGACTGGCCTGTAGCTTTCTTGGCCCTCCTTCTTACCTGAGAGTGTAACGTTTGCCTATTTCTAGTCATCAGGAACCTCCCACAGTCACCACAATCTGTCAGAGATGATAGAATGGTCTCAGTGACACCTAAGCACCTTCAGATATGCTCTTTCTGGATCTCAGTACTTGTGTATGATCAGTTTGCTTTGTTAGTCTTTAACCTGATTCTTTTCTACAATGGGTAGTACTGCTCTCCCCTAAGTTTTGCCATCACCAGGGACCTGGGAGACCTGAGAACAGCCCCTGCTTGAAATCACTGAGACATTGAGCATCTCAGCCTTTTCCATGTTCTCTGTCAGGTTACCTGCTTCATTCAGCAGCAGACCAACATGGTCCTAATTTTTGTGCTGATTTGCTTATAGAAGCTCTTATTATCCTTCTTGTCACTCGTTAGTTTTAACTTGGGCTTCAGTTTGACTTTCTGATTCTATTGTGGCATGCCTGGGTGATGCTTCTGTGTTCTTCCCAAGCAGCTGGTTCCTATTTCCACTGTCTAGAGACTTTTTGCATTTGACCTTGCTTAGGAGTTTCTCACTTAGTCAAGCCATAACTGCTTGTTTTCTTGCACATGAGAAGGGACTATTCTTGTGCTTGAAAAAGCTGCTGTTGGAGGTCAAACAGCTGTTGCTGGCCCATTTGCCCTTCAGGACACCCAGCATGGCATCCCTCTGAATCAGTTCACTGAACAAGCCAAAGTCTGCCATCTTCAAGACCAGGGGTTTTATTTTGTTACTTGTCTTCCTTTTATATCTTTAAACTCTACCATCTCACGGTCCTTACAGGCAAGCTTGCTACTGACTATCACATCACTAGTGACTGCTTGCTTATTTATGAGTAGCAGATCCAGCAGAGCATCTCTTCTAGTAGCTGCATCAAAAAATTGTCCCCAACACACTCTAGAAATCCAGATTATTGGTATCATGCAACATTGCTTTTTCAAAAGATGCCGGGATGTTAAATTCTCCCATGAGAACCAAGGCCTGCAACTGAGTCTTCCAATATTTTAAAGAAGTTTGGTTTTTCACTTTCTCTTCCTGAGTCTTCTGTAACAGACATCCACCAGCATGCTCCTTCTTTTTGGCCTTCCTTCCAACTTCGACCTATGCTTTTGGCCAACCTTTTCTTTGTTGACTGTAGATGACTGTAGTGGAGAGTCATTTGCATAGAGCACAATTTTTCTGTCTTTCTTGGAAAGTCTGTGCCTATTCATTGCAGCAAGCCATTCACGTGAGCAATTCTGCTATGGGTTTATAATAAACCTGGTGACATTACAGCTTTGTAACAATGCACAAACTTCTAATTCCTCCTGTTTCTCACATGTGTATTTGTGTATTTTTGATACACATACACATCCCTATGTTCCTATAGATTTCTATTTCTCTGTTACCTTGAGTCACAGTGACTAGATCACCATCTTGAATCTCTGTTTTTAACAGACCTCAAAAGAATGCAGTGGACTGATGGGAAGAAAGATGATGAGGGAAAAAATATTCCTACTTACTGTAAAAAATTGCAGATTGTACTTATGGGAATGCTACAGAACTGAGCAGAGTAAGGCCATGAGTACCCTAAAGAATGAGAAGCTTAGACTCCTCCTCTAGGGTTTTCAGTCCTTACGGTACTGAAAGGTGGGTGACAACACCATTGTGGACACATGAACTGAGATTTATCTAATTTATCTTAAAACATTTACATTTGATCTGCCATTCTTTTCCCTTTATATTAATGAGCAGAAAATGTGTACTTTGAGTGTTGAGGGGTAGGCTGATGTCTTGCATACTCACAGTGCCCATTTCTTTCTGTTGATTGCATGCAGAGCCTCTAGCAACATGCAGAGTAGCTACCTCAGACATCGGGCTTTACATGTCAGTATCCAGAGTTTAGACAGGTGCATCCTTCTTGGTGCTTTTCATAAATACCCAGCTTCTCAAATGAAGGATAATGTGAAAGTCTTGATTTTTCCAGTGTTTTTTTCATTGAGTGGTAAACTGAAACTCCTGCTATTATGGCTGTGTGGGCATCTTACCCTGCTGTAAATAAATACTCAAAAACCACAGGGCAAGCAGATTGTTCCCAAAATACATTTTAAAACCTCAGTATTTTTAGAATGATATAATGATTTATTTTTAAGGTTCCGTTTTCTGGATTTTGAAGATTCGAAGTTGGTGAGATTGCTGTACCTAAGGCAGATGCTTTTCAGACAGCTGCATGGTTAAATATATGCACTCTAAACATTTTACCTTTGATTAGCAAATTGGGAACCATAATTTCTTATTCTTACTTTGCATAATTTATCATATCTCAGATACCTTATATTATACCTTAGATCTGCTAGAGAATAAAGTTTTATTTTGAGTTGTTGCATATATTTAGAAAATTTTTGGTAAGCAACTTTTTTTTTTTTTTATAACAATATATTGCATGCAGAATACTTGAGGGAAATCTCAGTCCTTTAAATTTAGCTGCTCAAAAGATGAAGGTAAAAGGGTGAATATGGAATCAAATGGTAATGTGTTAATTGAAAGCATCAGTTAAATCAGGTGCCATTAGTTTTAAAGTGGCAAGAGTCTACTGTGATCTTCTTTTCTGACCACCAATAAGATTATTGTCCTCATTCACTTTTCCTTCTGACCATGATATATTCCAAGAAAAAAATGTGAAATCTCTGTTGGATGGCAAAAAAGATTATATCGCTTAGCAGTTGGTGAAAAAAAAGAATGTGAAAGACTAGGAAATCGTGTCCCCCCACCCATTTCTTCTCCCTTGATTTTCTAAGTAAAATCTTTTTATATGTCCTCTATTTTTCTTGTTAAGATCAGAACTGAAAAATTTTAAGTTTTACATATATGACTATTCTTTGCTCAATATATTTCCACTTTATGCAAGATACATAATAGCTGATAAGTATCTCCTGAAATTTTTTCCTTTTAAGAAGTACTGAGAATTCATGTCTACATTCCCAAAATATTAAATGACCTTCAAATATGAAAGAAACTCAATATGTGGATGAAAACTCGTAAGACTGACCAGTACTACACACTCTCTGGTTTTTGTCATTTACTCACAACTTCTGCTTCAAGAGGTAAAAAAATGGAAAACAGTGCTATGTACAAAGGGACAGGGTATAAAAAAAATTGTAAGGCTACTGATTTGCTGGTACTGCCAACAGCCATGGAATGCAGCAGTAGACTCAGTACACTGATTTGACCATGTGGCCAATTTCAGAATTTAAAAAGAATCTGTGACTAATGCCAAGGAATTTCATAGAAAAACAATGCATGGAGCAGTTATATTTTTATGAAGCTGAATCTAAGAAAAATGAGTGGAATAGTACTAATGTTAGAAAGAAGATCAGTAATAGATGATGTTGTCAAACACACCAGTTCTTATGATTTCTTTTAAAAATTAACTATAAAATAAGTTGAGTATTGGTACATGCTAAATGTACTTTAACAAGTGATAGATTTAATTCCAGTCATTAGGATCAACATAGATCTTGAAGTGTAGTGCCATGCATAGTGCTTATGCCTTACTGAGGATAATTATTGGTTTGCATAGGAAAATGAGTTTGTCATATACCTTCATCTTTTTCAGATACCATTTTCTCACCTTCTTGCCTCTTTTGGGTTCCTCCTACAGATATATACTTGTAATCTACAGTTTCTGTCTTCTCTGTCCTTTGTACTGTTGATAGTCCACTATTTTGTTACAGATGTGGTCTTGTGGCATAATCTTGTATATATTGATTACAAGAGGAAATGACTTAAAGGGAGTAAAATCTAAAAGGTCAAATTCTGATTCTGTATCAGCCATCCTCCATCTGCCACAATGCCCCTACAGAAGCAAAGACTGGTGTTATTTTTTGTAATACATGTGTGAAGACTCCTAGACTTGAGTAGCTGGATGATCTGATAATTTTTGAGTATTATACTACCAGAGTTAATTAAAATCATTGACTGTATTTTGTTTGGAAGGTCCTCTTTTGGATACTTAAGAAAGAGATTAGTTCTACTGTAGCCACATGCTTTTTCTGTTTCAATTTCCACAGGTTTTTTATAATTTTCTTGTTTAATATTTTCCATAGTTGATCTTGTTATGCAGGAAATTTCTATGGTTTTTTCTGCTTTTCTGTAAGGGAGAAAAAGGTATTTTTACCTCCATCCAAATACTGCCTGTACAAATGTCAAAGTTCAGCAGTTACTGAGCTGCCAAATCAAAGAGAATTCCATAACTGGGTCTGAAAAGAGCCCTTTGAAATGGGAATCAAATGAACTTCTGAATATTGCATGCCACTCAGTAAGAACAAAAATTCATAGCGGAAAATGTCACTGAGCAGCAAAACCTGATGTTTTTGTAGAGATACAGGCACGTGTTTTCCCTAGACATCATTCGTTGCTCATATTTCTAAGCCAGGCTAATGACAGTTTCAACAAGGAATCAAACAAGTTCTTACTTTTCAAAGGCTTGCATCAAAGATCTGATAATTTGAAAAATACAGTTTTGAGCCTAGCCTCTATACCAGGATATTCAATCAGAATGACACTTTAAATTTGAATGCAAAATACACATTGCATACCTTAAAAGTCGTCCTGGTAAGTCTGTTGCTGTTGTGCATATAAGAGCAGATTTTCCTCAAAATTTTTCCAGTATTTTTGCAGGCTGAGAATTGAAGAAGCATCATATTCATCTTAATTTATAGGACTACACCTATAAGTAATGACAGAGTATAAAGTTTTTCTGTGATTAAAGGAGACTAAATTTATTATTTAAAATGAGCAACAGTTTTTCTATGCACAGTCAATATATTACAGCATTTTTGGTGGTTCTACCTAATAAGATTATGATAATTCTTTCTCTTACTTATTTTTCCATTGAAAATAATTGTGATTTCAGACAAAACCCCCAATATTTAAGATTTTACTTTACTGAAAAATAGCTTATTTTAGTAGTTTCAAGGTATGAAGTATCCCTTTAGTTCTCTTTGAACTTTTATAAGCAAGAAACTATTTCATGTTCTCATATTCTTCTAATTTATATGGATTGATACAAGTGTAAAAGAACCAAAAGCACATTTGAAAAAGTACACGAATCTGTGCTTCTGTCCTGGTTTCAGCTGGGATAGAGTTAATTGTCTTCCTAGTAGCTGGTACGGTGCTATGTTTTGAGTTCA
>JAOBAS010000029.1:26172725-26186287 GCA_025311575.1 Elanoides forficatus
ATAACTGTAAGTAAACACCAAATGAGCCACTCGATCTATTGCTCATGCAACTAATTTGTTTTTCTGGAGGCATAGTGCCCAATTTTCTCCCCCATCCCACCAGGGGGAGTGGGGGGAAGCGAGTGAGCGGCTGTGTGGTGCTTAGTTGCTGGCTGGGGTTAAACCACGACATATGTTCATGTGTACTTGGACAAAGTTAGCTAGGTTGAATAAATGTTGATTGTTGTTTGAATTCCCCTGGCGTCGTTTCACCTTGATTCTAACAAAGGAAATCCACAAACCTGCGTCGCTCCAACTTTGGGACGCAACAGTACTGGAGTTGATGAAGTATTAGTGATAAACTAGTGATTCTTTTTGTGTCCAGTACTTTCATCTTCCTTAGTTGTCATGTGAACTTGTGATGAAAGCAGAGGCTCAAAGAAAGCCTTTAACTACTCTGATCTGAAGTCTTTCCGGTGTAGAATTTCCAGATGTTCAAAGTAGACAGATATTAAGAAAACGGTGCAAACATTTTTTCCCCTCAGAATACTTTTTTTCTCACAGGTAATATGGGGTACCTGTTCAATCTGTATCACAAGCTTTAAACCCCACTACCCACTAACAACTGTCAGACCTTCTGTACTAACCCCACCCTGTCCAAAGTTTAAAAGGCAATGAATCAGAAAGCATAAAGAACTGACAAAAACCTTATTGCTGTCATTTCTTAAGTAAAAATATGAAATAATCCTAAAAAACAGGCATTAGGGAAGACAAAAATTACAGACTGCACAGTTACATGATTGTCTGTGATGACAGAAGATCAGATTTGATGACTAGAATGATGTCTGCCCAAAGTGGGCATATACATACATACTGGCCTGTGTGTATGTGTCTACATGTGTATATTTGTATATAAATGAAGTAATTCTGTTGGATTTTGCCTAATGTGGGGAGTATCTCAACTTACCTTGGTGCTTCTGTGTGTGGCTTTTAACGTCATACACATCTTGTTATTCTTTTGTGTGTGTGATACTATAAATGAAGCTGAGATTCTCATGTTTTGTTCACATATCAACCTGGAGACTAAGGAGGAAAATGGTTTCCTTTGTGTTACTTGTAGAATTGATATAGCTGCATTGTGTCTTACTAGGTAGAGACAAGCCATTCTTACAATAATCAAAGCAAGTTTCTGCTACATTGTAAACTGCATTAAGGAACAAATTATCCTTTATTATTATTATCATATTTCTTACATTGCTTCCTGTCAATCAATAGTACATTCCTAAAGCACTGTTATATAATGATTACACTAATGTATGAATACATAAAATGTTTAGGTTTTAAGTTCATAATATAACATGTTATTTAAAAAGTGTCTTAGCAATATGCAAGCTCTGTTCAATAATACAATGAGTTTTCAGCATCTGGAATCTTAGTAGAAAGTCAGAGTATTTGGTAACAACTTTATAAAATAAGTGAGTCATGAAGAAAAGTTGAAACAGGTGTTTTTCCAACTCAGCATAATGACCTATTTCTATTTTTAAAATACTTAAGTATTTTTGTGTGTAATAATGCAGTACATATCAATGCTATGTGCTAACAGGAGGATATATCAACCGTAATGTATCCTGTCACAGTTGTGTTTGGAAAGGCAGTCAAAGGCTTACCTACTGCATAGTAAGGTTACTAGACTTAACTAACTTTTTGTTTTATTTCATAGATTATTTAATTCTTAAAGCAGATATCACAAGGATTTACCATATTTGTTTTAAAGATCGGTAATGAGATCTCAGTCTGTTCAGTTTAGTGATAAATAGTCCAAGGAAGACATTCAGCATTTATGACTAAGAATAAGCTAATTAAAGTCACACAAGAATTCAGCCTTGATACCTCTGGTGCTCATATTCTCTTTACTATTGGTAGTTTTACACTACTGACTAATTTATTCCAGCTAATTTATTCTGCTGCTTTAACTTATACTCAGTTGTGGCTCAACTGCTTTTGATGCCCCACTCTATCCAAACTATCTCACTTGAAAGCCTGTTTGGATAGCTGAGTTCAGGTTTGTTTCATACAGGTATACAGTATCTGGCAAGGGAAGGTATTTGTTTTGAACAATGTTTGTGTGTTCTTGTATCTTATAAAAATGGGAAATTGAGTATGCAGTGCTCTTTCTGATCAACAAAAGGCTCACAATACATTGCAGTTATTTGTGCTTTTGTGTGCAAATTAGATCAGTTTTTTCTAAAGCTAAGAAAAAGGAAGGGCTAAAATTCTGCAGCTAAAAAGGTATGTGATATATTTATTTGTTTGTTAGTGCTTGATCCTCTTAACACTGAAGTCAACCAGAATGTATTTTTAATTTCAGAGTGAGTAGGATCTCCTTTCTGAGAAATGATCAGAAAATCGTTTTCAGGGTGAAGTCCCAGTCCTTCCAGTGACTGTAGACTTCTCTCATTAGTAATGAAATTTTGCTTCTAGGACACAATCTATTCCATACTGTATAGAGTACATTGCTAACTTCCTAGATGCATAGCATGAGATATTACATGATGGTGATTTTTGCTCTAAAATATGTTCTTTGTGACAAGACTGCTTTTACAATAATTATTTATGCATCTTAAAATTATTTAATCAAGGAACACTATTTTTCCTGAGACTCTCTGCGAAGCATAATAATTTACTGAAAGCAGAGCAGTCAAAGAAAAAGTAAAGGTTTCTTACAAAAAGACATACAGGCAAGGAACATAAGCTAACAAAACACATCAGGAAACTAGACTACTGTATGTTGTACTGTAGTTGCTATGAAAACAAAGGGAATTGCTAGAGAGTTCTTTTTTAATAATATGCTAAAAATATTTTAATCTCAATCTCTTTACTGTATTTTGCTCCTAAGGAGATTTTAAGCAGAAAGACAATCTCTGCTTAATTCTTAATACATGAGGTTTGTTACATGACATTAAAGATACATTACAGGCCTGTCTTTCCATAGTGTCACACTTAAACTGGGGCTTGGTCAGAACTGAATTGTGCGGAGGTCACAGAAGGTAATTAGCACAGCCTGTTTCTGATGCTAAGGCAGTTTGTGGTGCAGGGGACTCTACAAGTTGCACTCTTCTGGTTTGGTGTGTTCACAAATACTCACTGCCAGCAGAGCTGAG
Source organism: Elanoides forficatus (assembly GCA_025311575.1). Taxonomy (NCBI): domain Eukaryota; kingdom Metazoa; phylum Chordata; class Aves; order Accipitriformes; family Accipitridae; genus Elanoides; species Elanoides forficatus. The sequence goes on from JAOBAS010000029.1 coordinate 26,175,866, forward strand.
TATCAATGACTCTCATGCTTCTGTGCTACTAGGATTTACAAACTACTCAGGCTAGTGGTGTGGGGCTCAATCTCGTGAGAGTATCTCTCAAATGTGATAAAAGCACCTGTCATTGGTATATGACTTATGTAATTCTATTAAATGTGGATTGGAGATGAAGGTGCTTTGCCTATCTAGATGAACATTTGTATCACATTTGAAGTCTGGATTAGAAGTAAGATCTGACCTGTGAAGCACTCAGAGTTTTTATATTCTAAAACCAGACTGTGGTTCCCATTACCTTGGCTCTAGAGCCTGCCAGAATCACTGTGGTCTGTCTGGTGAATTGAGGTAGTATTTAATGCAGATACTAGATAAGCAACAGGCAGGTTCCCAGTAACGGGTGAGTTAGTACTTGCCACTGCTATTTTGATTTTAGATATAACAGCATAAATAAGAAGGGTAGATAGCAAAGTGGAGTTCTCCCCCTTCTTTATGTTCTTAATCTAAGAAGCTATGAGCTGCCATGGCTCAGATGCTTTGTGCCTCACAGTCATAAAGAGGAGGAAGAGAAATTTGCCAAATTCAAGAGTTCACCTCTCCCATTCACACTGTAGCAAGGGCTGAGAGCCCAGCTGCAGGATGATAGCAAAAGCCCTGAGAGCACAAGTGCAAGATAGTATCAGAGGCACCAAAGGTACAAACATGAACCACAAATAATAAATTACTGGTCATTTAAAGAGTGCAAGCTCAAGATGTGTAGAAGCATTTCTAGGGAGCAACAAAGAAAATAACAAACATGTAAAATACTGCATTTTTTTTGTGGAAGCACAGAGAAAGTGATAGGATATAAAAAGTGGTTACATCCTCTTCAAGCATGGGAAAGAAGGGAGAAAGGAGAATCATTCCTGCATTGCCACTCAGCTAAGGGTAATGCATGTTATCAGTGTTTCTGCTTGCCAGTATCAGGCCCTTCCTCTTCCTTGCTGGAAAAAAAGCACTGCTTTCTGATTTGCTCTTCACCTTGTGTCCCTACTGCAGGCTCAGCAATCATACGTAAAGGTTTCTCTTTATAAACCTATTTAAGTAAATTAGAAATACAAAGTATACTACATGTGTGTTCTGTGCTGTGACTTTCACACATGGGCTGAGTGATGCAAAGCATCACTGGGAAGCAAAGTGGGATGCAATGCTGTCCAAGAGACATGCCTGGAGTCAGTGAAGTAAGGCAATGGTTACTGGTTCAGCTCATCTCGGAGTGTGTTGCAAGCAGAGAGGGCAGGGCTGGGTGATTGCACACTGGTTTTATTGGGGTTGCTGAAACTTTTTGCTTGCTCTGAATAAGAAGGGTGTAAGTAAATTCACAGCAGTTGATGTTGAAGTAATGTCTGGAGATTGTCTTCCAAGCAGGGTAAGCTAGAGCAAGTTGCTGAAGACTTAGTTCAGCTGAGTTTTGAATATCTCCAAGGATAACTCACTGTGCTAAAGCTTAGGACTTATGTCTGTTTAATTTAAAGCAGATGCATTGTAATAAGAGCTTAAGAATTAGAACTTATATTCATGTGTCCTAAATCTAAGCCCTAAACTACATTCTTGATTGAAATTGAGAAATGATAATTTAACTTTTCCTATTGAATCCAAGCTCCTGTAGAACAGATAAGCAGTTTGCAAAATCAAGAAAGAAGCTCCATGAAGAGCAGGCCTCTGGTTCCTGCCTTCATAATTCCACCTGCCTCAGCAGCCTTTGGCCAAAGACAGAACATAATCCTGCCAAACAGGAAGCAAAAACCATTACTGGTCTGTGATACTATGCTTTACTTTATTGTGCTTGCTGCCTAATTTTGCTAATAGTTTGTTCTTGCTGCATATTGAAAGAAACATTACGGATTATGTCCCTAGTTTAGCCTTCTCTGTATCTTACTACTGTGACAAATCAGCTGAACAGTCAAAATGAGAGATCACTTGGAAAGGAAAGCATATGAAGTAGCTTTTTCCTTCTTCAGACTACTTCATAAAAAAGTAAGAGGTGACAATACTGTATTCTTTGGCTGCCTTCTAAAATAAATCAATCAGTTCTCCATTCCCCAAAGGTCTATTTATACATCTGAATCTTAGACAGACATAGACTATTGTTTCCAGTTTCACATATGGAGTAGATTAGAAGTGCTGGCAAATTACATCGTCAGGATGAAGGTTGTGGTTTAGATACCCAAGCAAGCAAAAGGAAACACTGAAGGTAAAAAATATCTGTTCTCAAGAATGTGGCAAATAAGAATCACATTTTAGGTACCTGAATTTCCTTATGTGTTGTGTATATGTCATTTAAACGTTTTAACATGGTTTAGCATTGGAGAGAGGATACCTGTTTCTGTTTATGGACTTGAGAGCTCCTAAATCTTGTAAGTACTGTCTTTGTCATATATGCATGAGCATTTTTTTTTCTTTAAATTACTTGTACATGCTAATAATTGCAGAAATCAGTTGAATGTGTTATTGCTCCCTATCCTTGTCTGTCTTTGGTGTTGAATTTAGTTAGTAATTGTTTTATGAGGTCTAGTTAAACTGATGTATGTTACTGGTAGTGATTATTCTTAAATGCTTAATTTGGAGATTTGATAGGTACAAGTAACTAGACATAAAACCTAGCAAAAATTATGTATTTGTGACTTAATGGATGTAACAGACTTTTAACTTCTTCATGATGAAAATGCTTAGCATGTAACTCATGTTCCTTATGTTAATATGAATGTGTGCTAATGACAGTCTAGGAGAGACTGTGTGGATAAGAACATAGGCAGTGTGTATGAGGGGAGTCAATCTTTAGGACTGCAGCTGCTGGATGGCTCTTTCCTAGTGTTTTGTTGGTTTGACCAGCAATAACTAGTGTTTCGCTGCTTGTTAGATGGTTTGAATGGGAAAGAAAATGAAGTGAAGATTCTGATAGCAAAGCAACTTTACAACTGGAGAGACAAGACACCTCCAGGAAATGGGGGAGACAGACTACAGGAAAAGAGGTCCAAGAAGGTTGAAACTAAGATTATGAAGAGAGATATTTGGCTTTTAACAGATTACCATATCAGAATCTTGATTTTTTAATGTAATAATGTTATAATGACCAATACAATGTGCCTGCCTAATTTTAAATTCAGCAAATTTAATGCATGTGTTCTGGTTTCAGTATGGGAAATTCCATATGATACAGTAAAATAATATCATGCATAACACAATGAAATCCTAACTTTAGTCTTGTATATATCAATGACAAATCTCTTATATTCAGATTTGGCTAAGGTCCTTAAGGTTAAGTACTTAAATCAATTAGAAGTTCTAGAAATGTGTCTGTGCTTATCATTACGTGCAGTAATAGTATGAAATCTATAGATGCATAGTTAAGAAATTACATGTCTTCTCAAAATTGGGATGTAATTTTCAAATTTAAGTCTCAGTAGATTTCCTAAAGTTTCTAAAATTAATTCCTAATGGAAAAAGTGTTTTAGCTTTCCTTGAAACCAGTGCCTTAGGCATATATGGTTCAGGCTTCAGACAAATACTTCTGATTTGTAAAGTGTGAACAGTTCCTAAAGCTTGTCTCAGATTTCGTCTTCTCAAATTTAACTAGAAATATCCTTAATGTATTTCTGTCACATTTATGGCAGCCATTAATACATCATCCAGCAATGGAGTTATAATGATGCATTGCATATTCTATATACCCTGACTAGATATGAGTGATAGTAGCATAAACAGAATTCTAAACCACTGAAGTCCTTAATACTTGAAGGAAACAAACATTTATTAAAAGAAAGAAAAACAAACTACAAAACAAACACCTGCACATCACTTCTAGCAAACAGATGAGTTTAAAAAATATTTTTACGCTTGTATAATTTCACTAGTTAGAGAGGAACATGCATTTTTGTTTTGCTTGTTTAAATGAACAAATTTAGAACCACCACCTTGATCCAAGGGTTGTTTTTTGTTTTCCCCTCTTGGAACAATGCTGCCATTGCAATATTGTTATTTTCTTCTAACTTCCTTTGAAAAATGTAATGCAAATTAAAAAGGATTTCTCTACTTTTTTAAAACTTCCTGGCTTTCTTTCCTGAACTAGTCAGCCACAGAAGACTCCCCATTTGTTTGGTTTCCTACCTAAAACAGGTAGAAATTCTCTTACCACAGCTCTTTCTAATCGCTGAGAAAACACAATAGACTTTACAAATTGAGAGGCAGAAAAAGTAGCTTTTCTCTATGTAATTGTATCACAAGCTAGCAGCTGAAAATTGCCCTCAAGTATTGTGCAAACAAGTACTTAAAAATGCCACATTATACCCGTTAAAGAAATATAAAAGTTTTTTGTGAACATGTTTACATCTTAAGATTCTGTTAATCTCTTCAGCAAATTGCAAGATCTTTATCCTTTTAAGGAATCTGCTGAGGATATACTGTGAGTTCAGAGTCCCTTTGAAGACAAATGGAGGTTTGGTGACTTAATGCAATCATGCAGATGCTGTAACAGGAGATGAGGTCCTTTTATCTTGTGTGAAACTACTCATGTGTTAAACTTACTCATACAAAATGAATTTTCAGCTTATGTATTTCAGTTCTGAGTTTTCAAACTAACTGGTGTTATTTGCAAGTCTTCTGTATATGGTCTTTAGTGGCCAACTAGATGGATCTCTTCAAAGCCTATTTCAGAAATGCAAACAAAAATTATCAGGAAAAAAACCCTGATCAACTCCTGGCCTGAAGAAGCACAGTAATGTAGATGTATTCGAAACCCAAGAAAAGACTAAGAGGCAATCTGTAGGATTCTGTGCTTAAGAAATGTTGGAAGGTTTTTTTTACTGTTATATGAACTTCTGTGCATCTGCACTATGCAAATAGACTGAGGTTGGCAGATGTTCCTTGATGCTGGTGCTTATACAGCAATTTCATTTGCAGTACTGGTGATTGAGCAGTATTGATTATTGTGACCGTATGACTAGCTTAGGTAAGAATTATGTCACAGACCTGGGTACAGAACTTTACGAGTAAAAACAGTATCTACTTACCCACTTCACAAATAGAGGCAGGAATTCTGAAACAACCTATTATTTCAACTGTTATTTTTGTTAATTGCTTTTATTTCCTTCTAATTTAATAACTGAGATGTACGAACTTCAGGTGCAAAATATATTCATTTAATATTTGAGTAGTAATGCTCTATCTGACACAGGAAGTATACTAGAAGATAGACAGTAATAGGAAAATGAAATCAATGTTTTTAATATAACACATTCTAATTTTGCCTTCAGAATAAAAATACAATAATTTGAAATAAGAGGTAATGGTAGATGTCTCTTAAATACTTCCTACTCCTAACACTACCTCATGAGTATTATGATATTACGATATTCTGATATTCTTCAAGAAGAAAATTTTCAAGATGCAGGAGCAGGTCATCCCCATGTGCCAAAAAGCAAACTGGCAGGGAAGAAGGCCAGCCTGGTAGAACAGAGATCTTTGGCTGGAACGCAGGAAAAAAAAGAGTTTATAACCTTTGGAAGAAGGGGCAGGCAACTCAGGAGGACTGCAAGGATGTTGTGAGGTTATGCAGGGAGAAAATTAGAAGGGCCAAAGCCAAGCTAGAACTTAATCTGGCTACTGCCATAAAAGACAATAAAAATGTTTCTGTAAATACATTAGCAACAAAATGAGGGCTAAGGAGACTTTCCATCCTTTATTGGATGGGTGGGAAACATAGTGACAAAGGCTGAGGAAGAGGCTGAGGTACTTAATACTTTCTTTGCCTCAGTCTTTAATACTAAGACCAGTTGTTCTCAGGGTCCCCAGCCATCTGAGCTGGAAGACAGGGATGGGGAGTAGAATGAAGCCCCATAATCCAAGGGGAAATGGTTAGTGACCTGCTACACCACTTAGACACACACAGGTCTGTGGGGCCAGATGGGATCCACCCAAAGGTAGTGAGGGAGCTGGTGGAAGGGCTCACCAAGCCACTTTCCATCAGTTATCAGCAGTCCTGGCTAACTGGGGAGGTCCCAGTTGACTGGAGGTTAGCAAATGTGACACCCATCTACAAGAAGGGCTGGAAGGAGGATCCAGGGAACTACAGGCCTGTCAGTCTGACCTCAGTGCTGTGGAAGGTGATGGAGCAGATCATCTTGAGTGTCATAATGCGGCATGTACAGGACAACCAGGTGATCAGCCCCAGTCAGCATGGGTTTATGAAAGGCAGGTCCTGCTTGACTAACCTGATCTCCTTCTATGACAAGGTGACCCATTTAGTGGATGAGAGGAGGGCTGTGGATGTTTGCTTGGACTTTAGTAAAGCCTTTGACAGCATTTCGCACAGCATGCTCTTGGAGAAACTGGCTGCTCATGGCTTGGTTGGGTATATGCTTTGCTAGGTAAAAAACTGGCTGGATGAGTGGGCCCAAAGGGTTGTGGTGAATGGAGTTAAATCCAGTTGGTGGCCGGTAACAAGCAATATTCTCCAGGGCACAGTATTGGGGCAAGTTCTGTTTAATATCTTTATCAATGATCTGGATGAGGCGATCAAGTGCCTCAGATGCCTCAGTAAGTTTGCAGATGACACCAAGCTGGGTGGGAGTGTTGATCTGCTCAAGGGTAGAAAGGCTCTACAAAGGGACCTGGACAGGCTGGATGAATGGGTTGATGCCAGTGGTACAAGATTCAACAAGGCTAAGTGTCAGGTCCTGCACTTGGGTCACACCAACTCCATGCAAGGCTACAGGCTTGGGGAAGAGTGGCTAGAAAGCTATGTGGCAGAAAAGGACCTGGAGGTGTTGGTCGACAGCCTGCTGAATACAAGCTGGCAGTGTGCCCAGGTGTCCAAGAAGGCAAATAACATCCTGGCTTCTATCAGAAATAGTGTGGCCAGTAAGACTAGGGAAGCAATCATCCCCCTGTACTCGGCACTGGTGAGGCCACACCTCAAATGCTGCGTTCAGTTTTGGGCCCCTCACTACAGGAAAGACATTGAGGTGCTGGAGCATGTCCAAAGAAGAGCAACAAAGTTGGTGAAGGGTCTGGAGCACAAGTCTTAGGAGGAGCAGCTGAGGGAGCTGGGGTTGTTTAGCTTGGAGAAAAGGAGGCTGAGGGGAGACCTTATTGCTCTCTACAACTACCTGAAAGGAGGTTGTAGTGAGGTGGGTGTCAGTCTCTTGTCGCTAGTAGCAAGTGATAGGACAAGAGAAAATGCCCTCAAGCTGTACCAGGGAAGGTTTAGATCAGATATTAGGAAAATGTCATCACTGGAGGGGTTGTCAAGCATTGGCACAGGGCTGCCCAGGGAAGTGGCTGAGTCACCATCCCTGGAGGTATTTAAAAGATGTGTAGATGTGGCACTTGGGGACATGGTTTAGTGGTGGACTTGGCAATGTTAGGTTAATGGCTGGACTCAATGATCTTAGAAGTCTTTTCCAACCTAAATGGTTCTATGATTCTATGAAACTATGATATAAAATTGAGCACAAAAGAACTAATGAGAAATCTTTAAGGGTGAAATATTAATGCTAGCATTATTCTTCCTGGTCTAAAGCTGTGTGTTTTAATTCACAATGAAGAGAAAATATTGACACTCCATTAATGACAGTGTTTAAAGCAATTTGATACAATGTTTCTATAGACATTTGCGAAACAAAAATCAAGGAAGGAAATTTTATCTAAAAGAGTATGGAGCTACAGTGTTCTTTTGATAGGCTTAAGATGTCAAAGAAGTTGGTTTTGTACATTTTGAGTTTTTTCCAGTACCAGTGTTGATTGATTATAATGACTGTGTCTTCGCGAAGAACTGAATGCTTTCACATTCGGATTCACTAGGCTTGCAAGTAACGTCTTTGGTATTATCAAAGCAGTTATTAGGATAAAAATGGATATAAGAAATCAGGACATCTTAAATTCTGTTTAGACTAATAATTAATTATACTAAAAAGAAATAATACCTGTAGACCTATTTTATGCAAATATAGATGAATATATTTATTTATACTTAGGTTAATAACTCAAGTTAAATGAACTTCAAATCTCCTTAATGGTTTACAGATCTGAAATCTGAATGTTTTGATCAATATGACTAAGAAATAGCAAAAGCAAGTAAAATAATTTGAAGCATGGTGAGAGCAAAAGAGGGGTTTTGCCTATTTAATTTGAAAGCAATTCCAATTTCTCCACTTGGAGGAAAAAGAAAAGGAAGTGCAGTGAATATCCTATCTGTGCAAAATAGATTTCACATGCAGAGAAACAAAAGGGGAGGAATGATGCCTTCACAGATCAATTTTTATTTTTCTTGTGAATACTGAAATGATAGTTTATGAATTTGGGTCAAATGTTTTGTTTATAAACTTCATCTTGTCCCTACATAGTACAAACTTTTCTGTTTCAAATAAAGACTTGAAAGCTGTGATTCTTTTCCCAGTCGCAAGTTAGGTAACCTCATTTTATAAGAAAACGTATATGAAAGACAGTAACTGCATACCATGGTTACTGAACACTATCTAAATTTATTTCCTGTATCAATTATAACACCAAAGACATAAGCATGAAATTGATACTTTCAAATCATACTCTATTCTTGGTTTCTTACCTTTGTTGCCATCGTGAAAAGATGAGGTTCTTTGTGAGAAAGGGAATCGTGAATCTCAAAGAACTACTAATGTTTAGATAGAATCACAAATGGGCTGTTTAATGTTTAGTTAGAATAGCGGATAAGTTGCTTGACAAATAGGTTGCTTAATGTCTTATCCATTGTGTAAGTGCATAAAGCAGGAAGATCGAACAAAGGAAACTTGATGGAAACCAGGACTAACTCTACGAACCAGCCGGGACCAGCCTTGCAGCTTGGTCATAAGCCAAAGGATGGTTGAGCATGCGCAGGGAACCAAAGGTCAAAAGTTTACCACGAGGAAGACGTGCAGCCTTCATCTTAAAGACCCTGAAAGACCACCACAAGGAGGCACCATGCAAGCGCAGTAGGGAGGAACTTGTGGAAATGACCTCTTGGGACTAATTTTAATATGAAGCAGGGATAGGTCATGAATATGTATAGGAGTATTGTGAGATTTTATGCATATGTAACATTTGATTGCTTAAATTCGAAGTGAGTTGCCGCGTTGGGTACGCACGACTTTGGTGGGACTACCCCCGTGCTGCCTAGCTCTGAATAAACATACCTACTTTACAATCTCATGGATTGTGGAGTCTGTTTCCGCACGTCACTTGCTCTAGTCTCATTTCAGGATGAGAAAGTAAGTAGGACTTCTGGTTAAAGTGACAGTATTGAATTAGTTTGATATTTAGAACATGTAAAAAGAAAAACTATTTCCTCCTGTTTTTGGTGATACTGTGGAAAGTGGTCTTCAAAATGCTGAGGTGATCTGACTGATAATATTAAATTAATCCTAATAAATGAGACTAATTATTTCTTGCCTTAGACAAAAGCAGATCAATAAAATAGCACGCCACTTCTGTCAGTTTGCTTACTCCTAAATGCTGTGCATTTTCCTATTTTGAATAGGCAGAGTATATTTTAGTTGATGATCTGTTAGTTCTTTTACTTGCTGAGATAGGATGATAGGCAGAATTTAAATATCTCTGGAACTCCCTGAAATCTTAGCAGTGCAGTGACCAAACTTAGCTTTTTACCTCAGTGTTAGAGATAAACTGCAGTAACTCTTCCTTCTAAACATGAAGGAGAGACCTGAGCAGGCTAAGCTGTCTAACTGGTATGTCTGAGATTAGAGGAGTGCAGCAGCAGAGACCAGCACCCACCTCCACTGCTGTCAACCACTGAGCATGGCACATCCTACATGTTGCTCACAGGCAGATGGAAAGGTGGGGTTTTTTGCCCAAAGTGAACTAAGAATTGCTCTTGAAACTCTTATCTGGAAAAAAATTAAGACTAACCTTGGTTGGTGGGGGGCAAAGGAAGGGCTGGGAACAGATATTTCTGAAAAGGGCTATTATTTTCCAAACTAAATTTCCATCTATTTTTGTCCAGTGCTCTTTTATCATGTATTCTTTTATCATAGAAAATATCATCCAAATCTTGTAGTAAGTACTATAATCAGACTGAAAAGATTAGTGAAAATTCAAGAAATACCTAGTGAGAAACCTCCAGACTGTATGTGTCTGGCCATTTGGATTGTTTTACACATACATAAATGTACCTATGTATGTATATATCCTGGTTTTGGCTGGGATAGAGTTAATTTTCTTTCTAGTAGCTGATACAAGTGTTATGTTTTGGATTTAGTATGACAATAATGTTGATAACACACCAATGTTTTCAGTTCTTGCTATCTAGTGTTTACATTAAGAGAAAAATTTTTCAGCTTCCCATGCCCAGCCAGCAAGAAGGCTGGAGGGGCACAAGAATTTGGGAGGGGACACAGCCAGGACAGCTGACCCAAACTGGCCAAAGGG
>JAOBAS010000029.1:26189879-26210784 GCA_025311575.1 Elanoides forficatus
TTCTTGGGTGACCCCTTCTTAACAGCTGTCTTCCCTCTCAGTTCACGTACACGGGCTTCCAGCTTAAAGGTGGGTTCACCATCCCACTTCCTCATGTCCTCCCCTTGGTCACGCAGGAAGAACCAGAGTGTACCACGTGGCATACGCCTTGGGCTCCCTTTCCCCCTGACCGGGGCAGGAGAGGATTGATTCCTTAGAGCGTCCCTAACAGCCAAGACACTGTCCTGTAGGGATGGGGAGACACAGAGATTTTCTTCAAAGTTTTGGAGCCAAGATGACACTTTCTTCACAGTTGGTGTTTCCATATCTGGGCAATACATTGCTGCCAAACTGTTAGAATACGATGCTGAGGCACCCTGAATCACCTTTCTCCACATGGCCCGTGTGCACAGGAGACCCTCTGGATCTTTGGAGACCTCCTCATCATCTAGATCACTGTAGATGACTTCCACCACTGCTAACTCTCTCTCCGGCTGCCGTTTCTGTCTGTCCCAGCAATTTTTTTTTTTCCTTCTTAAATATGTTATCACAGAGGCACTACCACTATGTCTGATTGGCTCAGCCTTGGCCGGCAACGGGTCCATCTTAGAAGTGGCTGGTATTGGCTCTGTCAGACACAGGGGAAGCTTCCAGCAGCTTCTCACAGAAGACAGCCCTGTAACACCCCCCTCCCCACTACCAAAACCTTGCCACACAAAGCCAATACAGTGGCAAAGTAACCTTCTCCATCCAAGTCCACTGACTGCAAAACTTAAGCTATATGCTAGGATAGCTCAGGTTAGGACTGGTGCTGAAATACCTTAAAGATACTTGTCTCGTCCTTTTAGAAAGATCTTAGTAATTGTCACGTTAACATGATGTGTTCTCAGTTGGCTGATGATTCTTATATTACTCTTCAAGCTTGTCTGATTCATGTGCTGCCCTAGATTTTTGCCACTGCTGGGGACAGGCATCAGGCTTTGTCAGGTCCCAGAGGGTGGCTGGGCTGCCCTTGGCCTGAGTGGGGCTGAGCTGGGTTTACCAGGCGCCCCATGGCCAAATGCCCATTGCCCAGCCTGTCTGAGCTCCAGCTCTGTGAGTGCCACCAGGGAAGGGGCTGACAGCCCGAGGCAGTGCCTGCCAGACAAATGGACCCTGGGGATATTGTGGGGCTGCGGGGCAGCTTTCACCTCTTCCCTGGGAGTCCAGGGGGAAGGGAGCAGGCTGGGATATATGAAATGAAAAGAAAATGAATGAAAAGGAAGTCAAAGGGACTCCAGGGCTGAGGAGGAAGAGACCCCACCACCATTGAACATATCCCCACTAAGACCTGGGGACACTGACAAGTCATCACGACACCCTCCCCACTACACTATTCCTTACAAAGATGAAAGTGTCAGCCTTAGAACCTAGATAGATATTAGGAAAGTGAGTGTAACACCAGAGAAAAGTGTTTTAGTAATTTTTCTACTGTAATAATAAAGATGGTGTCATCTGTTAAGGTTTTCTGGTTTGGATGGTATTATTGTAAATGACGTAATAAATGCCTTTTCTACTTCTATTAGAGTATTAAGATTTTAAATAGGATACCAAGGTATTTATGGTTTCAAAAGTAAAGTTTTTTTCCTTTTTACCATAACAGGATCTTGATGTAACTGGGGATAAGATCAATTAATGGAAGATAAGATGTTGTGCTGTTAAAATCCTGAGAGGGACATGAACCCATCTTCCCTAACTTGTTGCTAGACTCTAGTGGTGAGGTGTGGCAGACTTCTTCCATCTGCACCTATTCTGCTTAAATCTCTTAAGCTTTTCTCTGAAGGACAATTTGCACTGATAGAATTATGACCGTGGACTGCTCAGAGATCAGGCAGGTACCACTGTAGAAAGAACCCCAGGTGTTCTGGCTCTTTCTGGAAGGAAAGATCTGTGAAGAAAAGAACATTTGAAGAACATTTGCTATAAAACTAAGGATATTTGGGACAGAGGTAAATGGCTCATGCCCAGGAAGTTTAAAATGGGAGTGTGTGTGTCTGAGCAGTTTGTTTGACCATACATTGTAAACATGTGAGTTGACTTAGAAAAAACTGCTTTAGCAACATCTGCAGAGGCTATATGTGTGTAACTCCTGCCACTGACAACAGTGAGAAGAGGTTTTTTTATTAATGTCGGTTTAGGGTGAGAGGCTGTGATAAAACGAAAAGAAATCCTTTGGCTCAGAGTCCTATCTCATTATCATTGCACTTCAGGGAGCTGATTTTCAACTGGGAGATAGCTATCCAAGAAGCTGTGTGTGCAATTAATTGATTGCTGAACCCTCAGGTGTTTTCTTGCTGTGCTATTGTGTTTCCACTCACTTTGGTTTTCAGAGGGGAGGGCAAGGAAAGAGGAAGTAAGGATGTATGTCTACACTGAAATGTGGCAGAAAAGCAGAGAATTGGGGCTTCTGTTTTCATCAGAGTGTTTTCATTAGAGTTGCAGCAATTAGAAGAGGATGTTGTGGTAGAAAGAATCCCAGCTGTTCAGTGCATTTTCCTTAAAGCATGTCTTTGAATCATTTTGTATCTTTTTCTTGTACACCCAAGCTAATGTAATAAGCTTTTTTTTTTTTTAGATTGTAAATTACTAGTCTGAAGCAATGAGTTTAGTAGATATCACTTTCAACAGAATTTCTTCAAGGTAACTGACCAAACTCCTTAAAGTAGTAAAATTCTTAGCTATGTTAAGTTGATCCTTTTTAACATTTTTGAGAACAATCCAATTTAAGATAACATTACAATGTTTTATTTTTGATGTATTAAAAAAACTCAGATTTTTTAAAAAGCCACATTTTTGCATGTAAAACTTGCAATTCAAAATCACCAAGTGAACTAATTCAGGTCTAACTTATCATATTTTGATTTCCCAAGATTATATTTTATAAAACAGTGATTGGTAGAGACAATGGTGTATAATATTGGCCACACAATATGTGCAGTAAAGTAGTCAGTAGACAAGTTGGTGATTTTTGATTTAACTGCATTTTTCTTTCTCCTCTCATCCCGTTTCAGGGAATTAACTTACAGAAGTGTCACAGAAAAAAGATAATAGTATTCATTGCAAGTTTGTAGGAATTAAAAATTAGATACAAATACACCACACATCAAAGGAAATCCTCTGGAAATAAGAGGTTTCAATATTTTTTTTTCTTGAATTTTTTTGAACTCAGCAAAAAGGTAAATTATTTACTTTACATTGAAACCATAATGGATATGGAACATTACAGTTTGTGTGAAAAGTTTTGCCAAAATATTCTTTGAAATTTTAAAATAAAATTATTTTTATTAATTTTGACAGTTATTTGGTGGTGCATCAGACTTTTCAGTTGGTAATTTCCTATTTGGGGGCCACAGATTTTTATGGACAGAAAATTGTCACTTTTTAAGGAAAGATTGCAGCTTCTGAAGAGTTTTTCATTTTTTGTGTCATTCATCTAAGGAAGGTTGGATAGTAGATTGTGTGTGTTTATGTTCAAACAAGAAATAATGCCTAAGCTGGAGACTTCAGAATGACAAGTTGAGAGGAGGACTTAACTGTGAAATTAGTGCTTTATTACCTTTCATGATGCACCGTTATGCTAATCTATGGTATTTCTTGGGTACTTTATCTTTTTTCTTCATTCAGTATAATAGTACTTTCAAGGGCCTAACAAGATCTGTAATGTTTCACTTAACTGGACACTTATTAACACAGTCACATGACTGGTGCACCGTGACGGATGGATACATGCTTTTTAGGAAGGACAAGTGAGGAAGGTGGGGAAGGAAGCTGTCCTCTGTGTGAGACAGCAGCAGCAATACATGGAGCTCTTGCGGGGATGGATGGTGATCTGGTGGAGAGCAGATGAGTAGACTGTATGCCTCATATGCTGACTTTTTTCTGCTGTAAGGCAGAAAACATCTCAACTTCTGCAATAATCTGTATTGGAAAGCTGTAAAAAAAATAGCTTTAAGTAGCATGATTTTTTACAAAATACTTACTTTCTTCCTGAAACATCCCAAATTCAACTTTTTTTTTTTGCAGTGACCTTGATATTTTAGGTATTAAAGCAGTATCTGGATTTGTATTGTGGATTTATGAATACCCAAATCATGATGACTTATTTGCCTGAAAAAGTATTTCAGGTACACCTTGCATGCAAATCTGGGCATATGCCAATTTTGCCCTCTTGAACAGAAGCAGCATGTAACTTATATTCAACAACAAAATGAACCTTAATCAGTGTTTACCTCTCCAGAAAACAGATGTTTGTCAGTCAGCAAGCATGAAGTAAGTAATACTCTCCCTTAGTCATACTGCTTTTGATACAGACAGTTAAGTCTAAAGACAAGTATTTTAAAGTGTAATATATTAGGAGTAAATTGACACATCCCTTGAAAAACTGTAAGATGCATGAACTTGGTCATCATCTTATTGTCATTCTTGACCCTAGATGGTTTTGTTAAACAGTAAAACTTGATCTGTACTGCCTTCATGATTGTTGAGATTGACTGGCAATAATATTTTTCTTTTAAGTGTGTTCACTGGAAGAGAAGATTTTATTGGATTAAATGGCCATTCATGATGTACAATGATTGATAGTTTGAGCAATCTACCTTCCATCCTGGTGCATTTTCAAAATAGGGTAATAGAAGCAATGCTCTGCTTGCTAGTTTCTCTTCTTAGATATAAGAAAACATTAAAAAATAATTTAGTGTCTTTTTAGGTATTTGAAAATACTTTTTTTTTAAATCAAGTTTAAGAAAATAGTCTTGATAGTCATAGGAAGAAATCTGCTCTAAATGTCTCTAAAATGCAATCTTTGGTACAATTTAGATTATTTTAAATATATTGATTTAAATATTCAAATAATATTAAAATGATTTATGTGTACATATGGTCTACCCAAGTATTATAATCTATTTTCTATTTTCCTGAAAAATCAAATACTGTTTTTTCCTTCTGATGCAACTTTAAAAATTTTATTTACTTACTCAGCTTTGTTCCAGTGCTTCAGATTGTTATGTGAAGTCTGGTTAAAGTAATCCAAATATGATAGTCTAATTATGAGGTTAGAAAATGCATAAACTTTCTTTATCAAAATAGAACATGATGAAGATTATTTTTAATATAAGTGGACTTTTCTGCATTTAAAGTCTTCGTTTTTGTCCTTAAGGCTGGAAAGTATATTAATTCCCTTTGTAAATTCAAAATAATATTTACAAAGAGAAATGCTTTCATGCAATAGAAAATAAAACAAATTAGGTATATCTTTCAACTTATTGTATGTGGGGATTTCAGTAAGCTACTCCTGTTATTTGTGTTAAAAAAATATTAATGATTGCACATATGGCACATTGAAAAGGCATTTAGACTTTGGTGTGTACTGTGCTGTGAATGTACCACTAACATCTTGTGAAGTTTGAGAAAGAATTAAATACACTTTTCACTGTGTCTTTTCCTTACCATACTACTGCCTTAGTGCCAGTGGCAAATACCCATGGTACAAAATCTTTACTATAAATTTACTATTATATGTAACATCTGCAGATAAATAGATGCACTCCACCTTTTTTCCTGAAGGTATGAACACGTCCTCTGCCATTTCAAGGCTTCATTTTCTAGATCTCCTCCCTTTTTAACATCTGCCAAGTCTGGAGGATCTGGTCTCACCTTTTCCCCTGCTCTTGAATTACTCAATTTATTCCTGTGGGTTCAGCCCCTGCTTTGTACTGTTGGTTTCCAATGGTGCAGTTAGTTACACAATCACTGTGTGTATGGGCTTTCCTAGGCTGAGATTTTCTTAGCACCTTGTGTGACAGGTCTTCAGACTTCCCCTTAGCACTTAGGTTTTTATTATGATTTTTTGATCATTGTCTTTTGCAGTACTTTGCACATTAAAGATGGTACCACATCCGCCTTTTTCTCATGCTTCTCCTTCCTTTCTATCTTGTCCACTGCTCAGATTGGATTTCTCTTCTATTTTTCCTGTTCACATGAACAAAGTTTCTCTGTAGGTCCTGTCAACATTGACCAGACATTTGTTTTTTCTTCCTGTCCTAAAATGCCTGGAAAACACTTGCTGCACTTTCTCAAGGTGTGAGATCTTGCATTAAGAGACTTTAGTGGCTCTAGTTACGCAGGGTGTAGGAATCTGTTGAAGTGGATCTTCTGAGGAAAGGCTGCACTCTTAATGGAGGTCTTGGAACACTTCTTACGACCAAAGTGCTCCATTCTTCTTTACTGTTGCCACACAGATGCTGCTTCAAATGTCACTTTATTATATGGGATGATAACATCTGGAGTGTTATAAAGACTTCTGTACTCCGGAGTGAATGACTGTTCCTTTTTGTTAGGGAGAAAATGGATGAGGAGAGGTGTTTTCTATTTTTTCCTTTACTTAACTCCACTTTCCTCCTAAATGAAGTCTCTGAGATGAATATTTAAGAATTCTAGTTCATCATAATAGTTATGTTAAGTCCTAGGGAGGAGAAAGAACAGTGCAATATGTGATACTTAAAGAAGTTAGAGTATCAGAGTTTTTTGTGAAATGGCTGCAAAGGATAGAAGTGATTTTCAGTTTCTGAAGTGTTAGAACAAAAATTAATCCTGTACTGGAAGCAGCTTGGATCTGCTGACTCCTTTTTGACAGCAGAGGCAAGGTACAGTTGAGGAGCCATCTCATTCCTATTGAAACTGCAGTTCCTGATCTGTTGTGATAGAGTTGCTGTGGACGCTTGGGCACTTCTCGACAGAAGTCAGTGTGACCAAGAAGTTGTACTTTTCTTCTGTATAATGTTTTTTCTAGGAGAGTTTGAAGGAAGAGTTATTCACTATTCTAAACAGACAATTACTCCTTCTATCCGTTTTCAAGTGTGAAATGGTATTTAAAAAAAAAAGCAAATTAGGGTATAACATAATTCTCTATTTCAGATGTTGATTGCCTTGAGATGAAAGGAACAATTATTTCCATCCTCTGTAAAGGTTTACTTTATTATCTGATAGGAAATCCAAATGGGAGAGGATATAGGTGTTAAGGGAGAAGTTGCTGCCCAAGCGTTCACCCACTACTCGAGGAGTCACCCCCCCAAGACTTCAACTGCTCGGACCAGAGTCCCTTCGCAGCAGGTGACTCCAGTGAGCTGATGGGTGCCCCTTCTGACTCCTCACACGCACACACTCACCCTCAGGCACTGCTTCTTCCTTCAGCCTCGACCCTAGGTTCTCCAAAGCAGAATCTCTAATCGAGGCCTTCAAAATAAAATGCGTAATCTATTCTCTCTATGGTGCACAAATTTAGACAGCTTGAGCTCTGCGCTTCCTGCGAGGGACCCCAAACACTAAACTCCCTGGGCAATTGTACCCTTACAAATGTAAGTTCCTGCCACTCACACCATGTTCTAGTCCAAGAGTAATATTAGGGTCTAGGGTCATCTTCTTTCTCATTGGGTCCTTTTCCTCATCTCTAGGCGGGTTCTTTCCCTTTCCTGTTTTTTAGGCTAGTTGTTACTATGTCTCCTTTTCCTGGCTCAAACTGGCTCTGGGGCTAATCCTAACCTTCTTATTCCTCCAATTAGAGAATAAGTCAACATTAAGCAAAAGCATCAAGCAAGCTATGAGTTCTCCTTTACCATGAAAGACTACTTCTAAGCAACTAAACAAAGTCCTTAAAGCCCTCCAAAACTTATTAACAGCCTCTATAATTTGTATGAGTTCTTGTGCTATTACAGCCTCACAATCTTACTCCCTTATTGCCACGTGCTGTTTACGTCTCATTTGGGTGTGGTCTGCATGCTCCTGCAGCTCCGCTTTGCCACCTTCCACAACACAGGAAAGGGAGAAGGTGAAATGTGTTAAGTGATTACTTGAAAACCTATTATAACTTTCATAATTGTAACCTTAAATTTAGCATGAATAAACAATTTCCCCTGTGTTCAGTGCCATATGCTGCTTTTTCACTGTTAAAACACTTTGCGTGTTTTATCAAAAGTGTAGGGGAATTATTTAACCAACATGTCTTTCATTTCTTCTGTATCAGAATGCTGTTCTGCCTGGTATTTGCACGAGTTGGATCAGAGGAAACAATAAATCTATCAAAACATAAAGGAAGATGATGGAACTCCAATTAAAGCCTAAACATCTAACAGTGGTGTTAGCATCTCAGAGGCAGGTTTTATGCAAACATACTATGCAGTAAGAAAGCTTGTTTTCAAGCCTTAACACTTTTATGTTTGCTGTGTGTGTAAGATACTGCTTGCATTACTTCTTGTAACAGATTACATGGATGCATAGAAAAAGTAGCATAAAAAATCAGTAGTGTTTTGTACATTACATATGTTGCCACTTTGTAGTGCTTCTCAATCAGACATCTAAAGTCCTTTTATATTATCCAGACTTGATTCTCTTAAAGCACTGGGAATTTTGTTGCTCCAGGATTATAAATAACAACACTGGTGGAAATGTAATTTTTAATTACTAGTGAAGTTGTAACTGAAGGTAAATTTTCAGATGTGATAGAAGATGTTAAAATTAATCTGAATTTCACTGTTTGGAGGGTCTTTATCTTTAGTCATTTAATGTGTTCTTATTGATTTGTAACGAAAGGAAAACAATCAAAAGTGTTGGTGTGAGGTATAATATACACCACTTTTATTGAATGGTCAGTTCTAGTACTGTAGCTGAAAAAATGAATGTGGCTCCCCACTTCAATGTAAGGCAAATGCAACAGACGGTACTCTTTTTCATCCTGAAGGGAGGAAGAAGGACAAGTTTATGTACTAGGTAATACTGGAAAGGAAAATCCCCACTCCTGACATTTGACCTCAAATCTTGCAGGGCTCTAAACTGAAAGCAAAACAGTGCTCAGTGACATCTTGAATAACAGGTTTCATTTAACTGCAATAGCATTCTTGGTAAAGAAATAGGAAGTAAACATACAGTGTCCAGAATGTGTAGAGTATGAATTTACATCAGGAGGAATAAACAGAAGACGTTGAACAGCAAATCCCAGATGAAACAGGATTTCCTCTCTGCTGTTAGGCAATCTTCAGTAAGCCTTTTGAAGTAAAGGCAGGGCGTATAAACTCTCTAGTCACAAACTGTGCAATTTTTTATGCTTTTAAACAGTCAGCATAGTTGTTGTAAAATGAAGTTTTGCATAGCCTAGAAGAAACAACTTACATTTGTTGACCATGTCAAGTTATTTCAGCCCAAAAAAGTGGGGAGTGAAAGTGTGAAATCTGAAATGTATTGAGGTTTCCATTTAAGAATTAGGATGGTTTAATTTTTTTATGTTTCTGAAAACATGAATTTTTAAATACTCCTGGTTTGTAATAGCCAGCTAAAACTTACCCTTTAGGATGTACACACTGACAAATGCTTTGGTTTCTATTAAGAATTTAATGAGCCTTGATATCCAGTTTTGGAAATTAAGTATTTGAGTATTTTTTTAAGCTACAATTCATGCCCTGATTTTTATTTTGATATGCTGGTGCTTGCTTTAAGGTTAGTCTGCTTTAACAAAAATTGTCAGAAAATGGAAAAACATATGTTTTTGAAGGAAGGAGAAAAAAAAAAAATTAGCAGTAATCAAGTTGAATGTTAACTTCCCAGAGAGGCTGTGGAGTCTCCTTCCTTGGAGAGACTTAAAACCTGACGTGACATGGCCTTGAGCAACTTGCTCTGGCTGACCCTGATCTGAGCAGGAGGTTGGAGTAGGTGACCTCTCAGGATGGCATCTTCCTGCCTCGGCTGTTCTGTGGTTCTGTTTCACTGGACCTCTTGGGAGGCACATGGACTGATGTAAGCAATTCCTTCATCTTGTCCCAAATCTTTGACATACATACTTTAGTGAGATCTTGTGGGTGTTTAAACTCTGCATTTCATGTTCTACCTTTGCTTCTCACTGTGTTCTTGGGGTTAGACTGCGTACTGACAGTGCCTGCAGCTCAAAGGCATGAGCATATCAGTGACTGCAACTGAGTTACCACTAGAGATGTGGAACTAGCAAATTTTAAATTGAAGAGGCTCTTATAGCTGTATTGTATCTATTAATGCCAAAGGTAGAAGTTACAGTATATTAATGTAGGTTTGGTCAGAGTAGTGCTTTAAGTAAGTATTTAAGTACACTGTGTGCCCCAGGAATCCTAAAACAGGCTTTTCAAACTCCTGTTTAGTTAAAGAATATTGTAATCCTAAAAACACATATTTTTTTTTATTAATCAACTGGTGAGGATTTTCTCAATTTTCTATTAAAATTTGGCATTTCTTAGCTTTAGTGGCTTTACTCTGAACTTTACTTAAATCCCTGAGAAATTTGTGTCATATAGGTCCTATTTCTGAAGAAATCCTAGCTGGTGCATGGGTACAGTTTATTGAGTTTAAGGCTTCACTAGTCCAGCTCTGGTTCTGTCTTTTGAGCAAGAAGGGGTGAAATCTTTCCCTGTAGGTCTTGGCTTAATGCATCTAGTAATTTAATGGCAGTTAACCTACTGAATGGATGTAACTTGAAACATGAAAGCTGAAGATGAAAAATAGTGGGTAGATAAATCTTAATACTAAGAGCTGACTTCATGAAAATACCTGAGCCTTTCAAGCATTGTAAAATAATAGTGTGGTTGAGCTTTACAATTTACATTTCTCTTTAACTGCTTGTTTTTCTGTTTCTCCACTAGCGTCACAAATGATTAAGAGCATATGACCTGTGGTGGATTGGTATGATCAACGACCTCGGATACAAGTGACATGTTACCAGTTTGGTTTAGAGTTTATCTTGTAGTTATTTCAGTAGATTGAGGGGCACTATTAAATATATATATATATCTGTATGCCATCTGAGTTAAGATGGCTTTGTATGCTATATATTTTGTCTTCAGAACTGAAAGTACAGGTGTAAGCCCCATCTTCCTTTCTGCCTGGAGTACCAAACTTTTTCAAGTAGTAATAAAAATAAACTCTTTCCACTCTTTTCATGGAATAGGAGAACACATGAATTTACTTATTTCTTTCAAAGTTAAGGGAGTAATAATGTGAATCTAAAACTCAAATGTTGAGCACCTGCCTGACTTTTACATACGGATCATTTCTGGGTAGGTTTCTTTGTGCTGACACAAACTTCGGCTCTTTTGAATGCTCAAGTTCTGAGTAGTGCCTTTCTCATTTCTCCACCTTACATACAGTGTTATAAACAATTATTTTAATTTTTTTTTAAAACATCAGATAAGTGTTCAGATTTTGCAGGAGAGGGGGAGACTAAATAGTTTTCTTGATGAGTGTGCTATTGTAGTGGGTTGTGACAGATTTAATTCTCTACTGCATCAAGCTCTAGAGTGATTCCATTTAATTACTTCCTGGAATTTGCTTTTTGGAATACATTTCTGAGAAGATTTCTGAGCCATTTATGACCACCTCTGACAGAAGGTTGATGGTTATCATATGTAAGCATGACACAATTAAGCAAATACACTTTCCTATCACTTTTTTTTTTATTGAAATCTTTATCTTTCTGTGTAAGAAGAAAATAATTTACATACTTTGCAATGTACTACAGGCTCCTGAGAATGCTTTTGTTTATTCAGAATTTATATTAGTCTTGCATCAATTGTTTTATATATTTTATCTGTTAACTTTTCCAACTCAATGTCTACCTAAAAGCAAAAAAACCAAAAATTATGCATGTTCCTTGTTAGTAGGGAAAAAGTGTATTAAATATTTTTTAAATTGTTTCTGTACTCAATGTTTTGCAGTGATGAGATGTGCTTATACTTTAAAAAGCATTTATGATAACTTGAATATGGAGGTTGGATACAATGCATTTAGAAAGCATAACGTACTCATTATTAACTAATTTCTACTCTGTTAATCTCAGGCCAAATTAAAAAAAAAAAAATCCAAATACATTTGCTCATTTCAATACAAGTCATCAGCATGTTATGGTCTTAATTTCCATTGCTGTTACATCTGAATCGCCTCTTAAGAATGCTGTACAAGAGTGGAAAAGCTGGGCAATGTTTCTTAATCATCCAACTTCCACACAGCCTGTAACTCTTAACAAATTGCAGGGGAAGAAAGTGATTAGCAGTAACAGTACAGTGCTTCCAGAGAGCTCCATAAAATTTTGAGTACTAACACAGCCTGTTGAAATGTAAATCCAGAATAGCAGGTGTATACAGTTAAAATGGTTCTTGTTTGCTGTTTTCATAAAACAACATTTATTGTCTAGGGAATAACTGGAGCAAGTCATCTTCCAGGACAGACTCAGAAACATAGTCCATCTTCTGTTTGTTTGTTTTTGTTTTTGTTTTGTTTTTTTTTCTTTCTCTTAAGCTACCCACCCAGCTCCTTTGTACAATACTTTGCAAAAGAAAGTCTCTGCGAGTTTGTAGAATGGTCTTACTATATATTACTAGCTATGGGTCTTTTCAAAGCCTGTATATGTGGTACAGTTTTTTCTATTTATTTAAAATTCATATGTCATTTATTTGTGGAAAGGATTATCAAAAGTATATATGTAGGTAGACAATAAAGGTTGAGATCGTAGAAGCTGGATTTGGAGGAGTGCACATGTGTGTAACACACACACCTTTCTCTAATAAAAAGTCCAAACTTCAGGACATCTCACTACATAAGTCTTGATTTTTCAGTGTTTCAGGAGGAATGCTTTTGTATTTTTTTTTCTTTTTGTTTTGCAGTATTTTTCCTTTTCTTTTTTTCTTTTAAAATTTTTTCTCTTTTTTTCTTTTTTATCTTTTTTATTTTTTTTACTTTTTTCTCTTTCATCTTTTTCCTTTTCTTTTTTTTTATATAAGGAAATTAATCATAGTCTGTGCTGCATGGCATTTTTAAATTATTTATTTAAGACTAGCAGTCAGATTAAAGAATTAGAAGTCTTGCATAGCTTTACATTTCATCCATAAAGAGCACTAATAACTAGAAAAACAAATAGGTTTTGAATAAATGGATAGTGTTTAAATAAAATGCAGTGGGTTTTTTTTACCTCTGAGATTTACCTGTCTAAAATTCTGGGGGTTTGGTGGCAGTCAAACAGAATGGATCTGTACAAAACTGAGATTTACCAAGTACAAGTGTTGGCAAAAAGATAAGCATAACTTATTAAAACAAAAATAGGTATTTAAAGGTATGCAATATACAGTAACTGAAACATGATAGGAAGAAGTAAAAAGGCAATAAGAAAGCAGCCCTGCCCTGCAGTGTGGTCCATAGAGCAGATGGGCTGTTCCACAAAGTTTTGGTTTAAAAAGTCAAAAGGAAAGGAAGAAAAAACTGCTCTGGTGAACATTACAAGAAACCAAGGCTTTTGCTGTAAGGCAGTGATCTACAAAACATCGGTTTGTGAAATATTGACATTTATTTTTTAGCTTTTGGCTTCCAGAGTGGTATGTAACACCATTACATGCATATGCAAAGAAACCTGAGCAAGTTTTTAGCAAACAAAACAATTCTGTAGAAAATGTGTTTAAAAGGACACATGAGATACTGCCACAGGAATTCCATCTGTTCTTGAGCTGATGTTATGGTTGAACATACAGTGCTGTAATGAGTATATTAATCAACTGGGTAGAAAATATGATGTTGCATAGTTTCATAGGTACTTAGAGGTATTGCATACATTGGTAGTCCTATGCTTTGTGCAATGCATAGTATGTGTAAATGCATAGCATACCACATAGAGATGGATGAGGGAGAGGCTTATGGCTGTTGCCCTCTTGAAGAGAAGATACTGAGAAGGGAGCAGCCAGCCGAGAATGAAAGCCTATGACGGAGGTATGTGAATGTGTGTAAATGATACAGTTATATCGCAGCATGAATACTTTTCTATATGCAGGTTTTTTTTTAACTCCAGGTTCAGTTTGCAACAGCATATGTAGCTTTTCCCTTAGATAAAAATAAGGTATAGAAAAAGGATAGAAAACACAGTCATTCAGGTCCATTCCAAGAACATTAATGGGGATAGTAGTATTAAACTGAGTAGTTCAGCCTTCAAAAATGACTCAGCCTGCGTGCCAAATTGTGGTGCTCATCTATATAAGAAAGATCTTTATTCATAAAATATAGCAGGAAAGTATGCTGGGTTATCAGTTAGGTAGATGTGAAAGGCTTTTATGTGTTGCTGGAATTGAAATACAGGACTAGAAAATGATTGACTGCACTTTAGGTTGTCTGTCTGAAAGTGCTCTTTACCATCTTGGAGACTTTATTTCTCTTTTGCTCAGTACAAAGAAGTTGCCTGCTGTCAAATTTTGGATGTTCCAGTATTCCTTAGTCTGCAGGATAAACTGCTGTACTGACAATAAAATGTGAGTTAAAGGTAATTCAGGGTCAATGCCAGTTATTCCAATACTATCATCTCACCTCTTTTTAAAGCAGGTTTCAGCCAGTCTCCTGTTAGATAAATCTGTGAACAGCTTAGACAGGTGTGTTGTAAACATATGGTTAGTTATTGTCAGTTTGCTGCAGTTTCTCAAAGGCAAATAAATTGTATAGACATATTAACATAATCTTTCCAACTAAAAGTTAATTTTCTTGATTTATTTTTTTTACCAGCAACATCCAGTGCTTTGTCATTTAAACACTTACTGATATTGCTTAATTTTACCAAATACAAATTCTCATTTGATTTAAAATTATTAAATATACTCTTGTCAGCCAAGTAAGGTAAGGAAGAAATAAATTTAAATCAAAGTCTGCTGGATATGCAAAATCAGTGTGATGTTCAATGGAAGTATGAGTTCTGACATTTCTGAAATCAACTCTGTTTTTTAAGATAGTGCATATTCTTTCACTTGCAGTTCAACTTAGCAGTGTTTTCCCTGAAATGTTTTATTTTACACAGAAGAAATCCTTTGAGAGGGATGCACCTTGCAAAACTGGAAACAGCTGAGAAGAATTAGAAGCCATTTTTAATGACTGTCTTGTTTTCCAGAGCTTAAAATATATGTAAACTACACCTACCCTCTGTCCTCTCCCGACAACTACCTTAAAATATGAGTGGACTGACTGTAATGTAAGGGTCTAGGTTCCTGCATATACTAGAAAATTTCTTCAGTGACCTAACTGTCCTAAAATGTTTCTATTCCTCAGTAGTGCTGACATATACCTGCAGATACATACCTGTCTGTAAGGCTGCAGGATAAGCTGTGGTAGTGAAAAGCATTTTTTTATTTTTTGTTTTGTTCTGAACTGGAAGAAGTTCTACAGGCACCTCTGCAGGAGCAGGGGATTCCCAACAGGGACAAGGACAAGTGATGGATGTGGGACTGTCAGGCTGATTCTGTAGCTGAAGAAAAATATGTTGATTTTGTAGGCCATCAGTGCTGCAGGTTCAAGAGATCATCCTTTGAATTCACTTCAGCGCAGTGTCCATGAGGGCAATATTTGGATCTCAGCACAGTGAATTTATCTCATTCTAAAAGATTTTATTTTTGTGATACAAATTCTATAGACCTCCACATAAAACAGTGTGGGATACAAAACTTCCTTCCCACCAAGGAAGAAGCAAGCTTTGAGTGTTTTGAGCCTCATAGGGGAGAATCAGCCTTCAGAAACCCAGAGGAATCAGCTAGCGTGTGTGTTCATTTAAGTTTTGAAGTTTTTGGAAAATTTACTATAAAATTAATCTTGTTTCTACTGGTATAGAGGAATTCATAAAGATACCTCTCTTTTAGGCATGATCTATTGAAACTGAGCAGGGTAGTTGCAGTGATTTAAAATAGGGGGTTGGAAAAAAAGCTGCTAACAAGCCTTAGTGAATAGAAAGCAGGGATCAACAGCAGAGAGAGCAAACAAACATTGCCAATGTTCACTCATGCTGTGAGGCAAACATTGCGTTCAGGACTAAGCCGGGCTGTGAATTTCTTTCCTAGTGTGGAGATTACTTTTTACATGTTGTGTTTTCAAATGTGTGAATGGGAAGGTAAGAGATTTTTCCCATTTTTTCCCCCACTTTTTTTTCCATACCCCTTACAGCTGAACCACCCCTAAGAAGGATGTATGTAAGCTCTCCCTTTGGTTTTCAGCCACGTGGCACCCACTGTGTTTGACCTGTATGCTGGAAGTAAAAAGTGGTAGAAAACTCATGTATATCCAGATGCCCCTTCTTGCAAAGTCAAGCAAAGTTTTGGCTTTGAAAAGAAAGTCTGGAAAATCAATTGGGAAATTAGTTCACTTTGTGAGGTTTCTTAAATCTCATGTCCCCCTTTTAGAGTAGAACTGCATTACTTCTACCTAACCTGTTTCTGTACAGAACTTGGAATTCAGAACACTTATGAACTATTTCTAACAGTTGAAATACAGCAAGCTGAAAACTTTAACTTACACAGCATGGCAATGGAACCTGAATAAGTTATTAAAGCACACACACACACATCTCTGCACGCATATGTATATACATATACATAGATACACACACATTCTGCATGCCTATACATATAAAGCATGCAGATAAAAAAAATAAAAAATAAAAATACACTGCAAAAATAGAATCATAAAGCTAGTTCACAACGATCTCTAAATATATTTAAATCAGTGGTTTGTAAAAGGGTTTTTTATATTATACAGTTACATTTTATTACTTTAACTGCAAGATAAACTGCCTTTTAAATTACAATGAAAAAGCTATTATTAAGTAGAATAATAACGCCAATGCAATTTTTAAAACCTCAGCTTCCAAATATTTATTCCTGTGGCTAATAGTATTCTGTGTGTGCTGAGTTCAGCTTTAAAATTATTCAATCTAAACAAACTGAGAAGATATAAATATCCAATACCAAGAACAAGAGATTAATATAATAAAAAAAGTAACTACTATGTGTTTTGCTGTAGCTAAGCTGTTATAATTTGTCCTCATGGAAAATAAAATGAAAGTATGCAGTACAGTTTATTATACAATATTTTTTGGTTTAGATGCACTTAAAAGGAAAAAGCACTAAATACTACTGGCCAAATTGTAAGCACATTGAAGCATATTGCTCTAAGCTTTAGAACTGTATTTCTACACTATTTTTTAAAGATAGACATTATTAATTATTTTGGATTTTGTCTTTTTTGTAAAATATAAATTGGACAGTAGAGAGGTGCACTTTAGTAATGTGAAGTTGGTTTATGACAAATCTGCAAAGGCTGAATATGTAAAATTCATCCCTGTCTTTGTATCATGTTCCTAACCAAAAAGGTGTGCCACTATTGTGGCATTCTAATTTTATGGTGGTGGAGTGGTTTAAAGTAGAAATACGTGATTAAACCTCTGTACAGTCCATTTTGTTGCTGAATTAACACAAACTGGAGTAAGAGATACTCAAGCTGGTTTAGTCTCTGCTTAAGAAATATATTCAGTAGTGTAAAAGCACTGGATGTGCAAGGCAATAATGCTATCCCTCTAGCTACCAAGGCAAAGGATATAGCTGAGAAAAAGGGCAAGCGTAAGTCATAACTACCTGCTGGCAAGCAACATTCAATACTGCCATGTTACTGTTGGCCTAGTTACAGTGATACCAGGCTCAGTGTTGTGTGGGACTTACAGACCTGTAGGAAAGGAGACAGACTGGGAAAAGTATCTATGCAAGAGCTACCCCAGCTCACAGTCCAGACTATGAGTAGAAACGCATTTCCCCTGGCCAGTAAACTTCAGTGTTAGGATGAGAATTGAGGGGACTTGTTTGCTGTGGCAGGGGATGCAGTAACCATCTTGGATAGAGTATCTAGGCAAGTCGGAGCTGTAATATGTTAAATGACTGCTTAAATGTTTAAAGATAGGTTAAATCAATTGGAATTTTTCTGTCAAAGCTCCTGGAGCATTCTGAGATGGTTCCCACATGCTTGAGCTTGGTCTTTTGTTTTGCTTGCCTCCTACTAGAGCTGTGCCTTGTCCCCGTAAAGGTTTCAGTTCCAGGAAAAATCAAACTCCTAATGCAATAATAAGATCAGTGGTTTCCTGAAAGGAATGTTGATCATTTTACTGTTTGTTAGGTGCTGGTCATCTAACAATCTCAACAAAATTTTTGAAACCCATCCCGTTAGAAGGACACGTACTGCTTTTAGAAATTAACTAATGAAACTATTTTACATAAAATAACATATATCTTGCTAGGTAGTTGTTACATTAATACCATAATTAGGGAAAAACAACAATCTCAGATAGTAATTAACTTCTAATAGGTTTTCTCTTCTTATGCCAATAAGTATTTAAAGTAGAGTCCAAGTGCAATTACTACCATCTTCGAGTGTTTTGTGTGAGAAGTCCCTTTTTATAATGCTTTGTAAATGAAAATAGTATGCTTCTTGAACATTCATACAAAAGAATGGTTAAGCAATGCTATTCAGTCTGTATTTATTTATTCTTTGGTTTAAAAATATATAATTATGGTATTCAAGTCACCTAGGCCTGTTTATCTATCAGTCTATCTGAAAAGTTTGTGAACAAAAGGATATGCATCTTTAATAAAGATTATTCAGGTGAGTAACGTTATACCAAACTTGATGTGCTAGACTGGCATCTTCATTGTTTCATCTTGATTTACCAGTTTTCCCACTTTCCAAATGTTTTTCTTAGCGAATTTCTGTACTGCAGGGACTACTACATATGCCATGACTCAGTATGGGATACTGTCATCTGATTTTTCATTCATTAGGATGCATGTTCCACGCTCCCTCCACCCCACCCTCTGCCTGTCATTTCTTCTTTTTAAAATATTCTGGAAGATACATGGATTTTTTTCCACTTCCCAGGGGAAGAGATTTTTTTTCAAAAGTACAGTCTGCTGAGTACATTGTATTTTGTTGAAAGATAGAGTATAGAACATTATTTTTCAGCATCTGAAACTAACATAAAAAAACAATTACCTGGGGGGGAGGGGGGAGAGGAGTGGAAGCAAAAGGATATAACTGGTTAGCTCTGTGAATACAAACAAAAGCAAATGCAGTCCATATTTGGGTTCAGTGCCACCTTCCCCCATGAAAACTTTTCAACAATAAGTCTCTTTAACAATAGAAGAAAGAATGCTCCAGCACTCAGATCTGATAGTAGGATGTGTCCCCTTCTTGTAGTGCAATTATACTGCTTCGTCTGAACTCCAACAGCGCAACAAGGCAAGTTGAACTGATGCTGTGCTGTTTTATAGGGGTAGGGTTTTTTGTTCAATAATGTAAAAGAGAAGTTGTTCTAAAGAAGCTACCTATATATATATATTTATATATACATATATATATATATATACACATTTACACATCTCTTCAAGACACTACTAGACAATTTTCTGTGGGAACATTGTAGGGAGAAGCATGGGTCAGGTAGGGTGTTTTCAAGACCCTTTTGAAGTCATGCATATGTTAGGCTGTGTTATCGAATAGAGATGATGTTTATAAAACAGTATAAAAAAAGCAAAAGACAAGGGCATGATACAGTCCTACAGAAAGGAAAGGATATAGGGACTCGGTAAAATACTGTGCAAAGACACCATCACTGGTCTTTGTTCCTATGAGTATTATCAAGTAGGAGATCTCTTCTCCTTAGCAGATGCCTTAAAGGGAAGGTGAGTGGTGTCAGGAAGAAAAAGTGGGTAAGATTAGGTATACTCAGAGCAGGTAGTCATGGTGTTGTGGGATAGTGACAGGGAAGGAAGAAGATGAAAAAATGTGTTACAGAAAGGTTGTAGTATCAAAGGTGATGTGAAGGTATGGGGTACCAACAGTTACTAGGAAGGAGAAGTACATCAAGCACTCTGAGTGCTTGTTCTACTGTTCTGTTTTTAACAAGCCGTGCATTATTTTGGATATTCTGTTTCCTTTTGTTTACTTTCCCTTCTGTACCAGCTTTGCTTTAAAAGTATTTCTGTTATTCCTCTTGTAATTTTGCATAACTTTGTGATGAAGCTCAGTAGCTTGTGATATTATCCTAAAGTCTGGCAGTATGTCATGCATATAGAGTCTTACCTTCATGTGCATGTACTCATGCATATACCATGCATAAGGACTTCACTCCTCTTAGGGTGCTTATAGAAGCAGACTACTCTGTCCCTGAATAATCAGCATGTCTTCCAGAAACCAGGGTATTCTATGATAAGACCATATGCATATTTCTAGTTTAACTTTCAAAAATTAAGTTATATAAGAGTTTAATTTTAAAAGACTTTCAATTTGGCACAGTATAGTAGAAAATTAGCTGAAGCACTGCATAAGCTCTCATGTTTTCTAGCACTCTTTAGGCTGTAGCTGAGATTTACAGCTTCGGGATGTGGTGAGTCTTTTCTCATGAGCAGTTTCTTGGCTTGCTTACGTGAATGCCTCAAACTCAATTAAGCCCTCCTCTGTTTAGCACTAGTGCTGTCTGCCACCCCTGTTAGAAAGGCACATGCAGGAACAATTCTCTTTTTCTCTGCCAGTGATATGAAAGGGGTCCTCTCAACACCACCTTTGCTTTGAGTGGTGTGTTTATGTCTTGTTACATACAATTTATTCTGTATCGTTTTCTGTTTAAACAGATCTAGCTACTTGGACCTTTAATCATGTAGATTTGAACATCAAACCAATTTGTAAAGCTCAAATATGTTCACATAAAATTCACAAATAGATGGAGAGTTGTCTCTAGTTTTCATCTGTGAAAATACTAACACAGAGAGTTCACCAGTCTCACTCCAGAACTTAAAATGTTAATCAGCTCAAATCAATTACCTGCTAAGTATTGCAACACAAAGAAAAGCTTTTTGAGCTAGGCATGGGAAATTGAATGCTATGGTTTTATACAGGATCCATGCCAAGGTCTCTACTGGGATGGGATGAGTTTCTTGGCAATGAGTTAGGAAAAGCTGATTATTTTTATTGAATTTTACTTCTGCATTCATATGGCTGAGGAGACTCTGCCACTTGTCCCCTTTGCTATAGCACTGCAGTGTTAGAT
>JAOBAS010000029.1:26236280-26256797 GCA_025311575.1 Elanoides forficatus
CACCCCCTTTTTTTTTAATTGAGCAAGCACTAAACTGCAGTGTTGTTAAACTGACAATTTCTTCTGTATATTTTGGAATTGTCTCAAGAATGCCTTTTGTATTCTGTCCTGTATGAAATATCTTCATATCGTTAGAGCTCAAATAACACTTCTCAAAACAGCACCAGCTGTTGTTTCATGAGAAAACCCCTAAAGAGAATTAACCAAATGTCACAAAGGGCTTAAGACTTCGGCTTCACAGTAAGTCTGTTTGTTTGTTAACAGGTTACCCAATTTTTAGGGTCTGCTTTGCAATCTTAATGTTGCCAATTTTAAATATTTTTTTTAGACAGTGTTCGACTTTCTCAACATTCTTGTGACATTCAAGATTTCACAGATTCTTGATAGTCTTTCAGACTTTCTAACCCTCCAGACTGGTGATGAATATACACATCCACATATGTGTAAGTCAGCAACATGACCATCCTTAAGTAGTTTGGAATGCTATAACCTATTGCACTGTGCATCCCTCTTTATAGACATGCAGTTAGACTTCATACTGTGACTTCAGACGACACTCTTAACACCACAGCATAGTGGTAACTGTATGGAAAAACATACTGATTCTCAGTTGATGGCAGTTGCTGCTCAGTTTACTACACCAAGACTATCACACGTGCTAACAAAACCATGTTTTATTATGGTAACTGTTTTCTCTAGTATGATTGCAGGGTTTCTCTTTTGGAGTTGTTTTTGCTATAAATTTATCTAGTACTGTGTGAAAGCTATAGTCATTCTTTCCTTCTGCAATCTCAAGTGTCAGAACCTAAGTAGCCTTTAATAGACAACAGTTTGGCAACAAGACTTTTACTGTCTGCCTTCAACCTAAGAAGTCACATTTGCTTTTGGCATCTTCTTTCTTCACATTTTGCATTTTTTATTTCTTCTTAGTCTCCTCTGTTAAAATTTCTGCATATAATTGAGCATGCATGACATCCATATTAAGTCAGAGATTTTTATTGCCTTTTTAAATGAAAACTGGGTCATGTCATCTTCCTTTGCATTTTGAAATCATGTTGAGTCACCATGCTGAGTTTGGTTACTTATGCTGCAAACAGCAGTACTTCAACATGCTAAATCTTAATACACATTTGATCTGGACAGTTTGGCAGCCTTAGACAAAAGCTACTCCTATCTAAATAGACAATAAAATGTAAAGCTACAATAAAGAACGTAGGTTTCATCATCAGTTTCAATGTTGCCATAACTGGAATATACATCTTTGGTTTGACTCCTTACTTTAAGTGAAATCTTTACTATTTAAGTAGCTGAATTTCACACTGTCACAAGAAGTTGAAAATCCTGAAAAACGTTATGTCTCTCCCCACTTACACAGACTTAATGCTCTATTGGCCACTGTCACCTTTTCCTCCACACTATAAACCATCTCCAAACAACAACAAAAAACAATGAAGCAAACGAAAAAACCACCCCAAAATCCATTTTTCTCTAGTTCCTCCATTCTTTCTTCCCCATATTAGGTGGCAAAAAGAGCTCATTTTCTAGATTGGCAGACAAGCATAACTGAACAGAGAAGAGACATTAGTATGTGAATGAGAAGTTACCTTCATTTTGCCTTTTCTGCCTTAACCTCCTAAACTACTACATGCAATGATTGTTCTCCTGAAAGACAAATGCAGCCCTGGGATGTAAGAATTTAGAAAAGCACATGCCATGTGTCCTACACTGCCTTAAATAAAGTGTAGGATAAGCACATTTAATGGGACAAGATAGTAAATTTTGAGTGTAATTAAGCTGTAAAACCTAGGGAGGTTAATTAAGTAATGAAATCCAGGGATGTGGTAGATTTTCTACCACTTACAGTTCAAAACAAAACTACCTCTTCTGAGGAAAATATGCTATACCTCAAAAAATTTATAGGTGCAATATGGTAATTACTAGGTAATTCTATGGATAACATGCACTTGACTGTAGTGTGGTGTCATATATTGGATCATAATGGCCTCCAGTTGCCTTAGAAAAATAGACAATGAATACATTGTTACCTAAACATTTTGCAATTTTCCCAAAGAAAACTCTGGCTGAGAATACCTCCCACCATGAAAACAAAACTGGAGGGAGTTTCAAAATAAACCACTCTCCTGCTGTGTTTAACAAATGGCTTGGCTCTCCTGCCAAGATGAAAATGCACAAAAGTAACAGTTCCCTGTTACCACAGCAAATTTCCATTGACCATTGCATACCATTAGTGGCATTAACTAAATCTCTCTATCGTATCCTCCCCAAAGCTGGTCATAAGAAAGAGTTCCCAGTAAGCTCACCCAGAGCTAGTCTCACTCCAGTGAGACTAACATGCTTATTCATTATAAATTCCTAAATTTTTTATCTCCTGGTTTGGACAATTTTCTCTAGACTCTGAAAGCATCACATCACAGAGTTTTGTTATGATGATTCAGTTATAGAATAGCTTGAGGATGGTCAGATTTCCCCATTACAGAAAAACACAACAGTTAATTGCTGCCAAAAGGGAAAAATTCCTTCTTTCTTCCCTCCTTCTCTGCTCTATATAGTGGAATCAAACCCACCTCACAGTAAGCCAGTTCAAGGAGCAAACAGAGCCTCCCCCCCATTTTTCATCAACTAGAAACAATCAGTTGTCCACTGGCTCATTTTTCTGAACAAGCTTGCTAGATAATCAGACAAGTAGTAGTGCAATGAAAACAGCAGAAACATACAGCTAGGAGGATAAGGTTAAAAAAACCCATACTTTTTCAGCAGGTATCATTAGATTGTCATTTCATAGTGCAACTAAACATTCTTAGAATTACATAGCTTCATCTTCCTGTTAAATAGCTAAAAAAATAAAAGCATCATCATTCTTATTTTAGGATTATTAATGCACAATATAGTTGCACGCTGAATTTAAATGAAAATTTAGGGATTTTCTTCCTCCACAAGAATACCACTTTTGTGCAAATATATATGCTCACTATAATTACTTCTGACCAGAAAATTATGTATATTGTTCTAAATATGAATTCACTTACATTTATATTAAGTTACTACAGCAACAATTCTGCTTTGTTTGGCACAGGTTTGGATACAATCA
Organism: Elanoides forficatus; assembly: GCA_025311575.1. Classification (NCBI taxonomy): domain Eukaryota; kingdom Metazoa; phylum Chordata; class Aves; order Accipitriformes; family Accipitridae; genus Elanoides; species Elanoides forficatus. The sequence continues at coordinate 26,239,390 of JAOBAS010000029.1, forward strand.
GCAGTACATTCAGATCCTGATCTTTACTATTTTCTTTAAAAGTATCTAACATCTGCCCATGCATGATGACAATTTAACTAAGTTTTACCGGTAATTTTTTTAAGAGCCTGAAATTTTTTAGTTGTCTATCCACTGACAAGTTCTATTCCAGTACTAAATTTTTATTCTGTTTACCCAGTATCAAAAACTACGTCTATGGATGCTTTTGTAACAAATGAGTATTTTAAGAATCTGTTTTTCCAGCTAAAATTCAGAGACAAGGAAGGAAAAAAACCCCAAAAACCTGACTCTCATGGAAAAGGAATTTTTTCATATTAAAGTTTAAGACAGTTTTCCTACAGACTCTTAGAACCTTGATCCTTGGAACCACTAAATGAAACTGGTCACAGAATGACCAAATCCATTTGATCCACTGTTTCATCAGCCAACTCAGACACATGCCCTCCACTAGCTGAGAAACCAAAAAGTTAGAGGTGCTGGCATCAGAACTTTAGGTTATCAGCATCTGGCAGCACCTCTTTACAACTCAGTGTTTCCCATATCCTTGCCCTTTTTAATGCTTTACTGCATCACTAGTTTGAGTGCTGTTAAAGTATTCTAGACTCTCAGCACATTTACATTTTGCAGTTGCAAAGATTACTTTGAAAGGGAACAACACAACCTGATAGGTCCTTCTGACGAACAAAATCTTTGAAGCCCATTCAGGCTGTATGTCAAATATCACATTCCTAGAATAGCACTGTGATCTTTCCTTCCAGATCCTACACGTTCTATGGCCAGCTGAACACATATTGTACCACAAGGTGTTTTTACTCTGCTGAACCATCTTCAGATTAATAAAAGAACTGTAGAAAAAAGCTTCAGGCATGAGTAAGACAACATTCAAAACATTCACGCTGCAAGAGAATACACAGAGCAAATCAAACAGGCTAGTTTTTCAGCTCACGTTAACTGGCATAGTGACACGAACAGGAGTCAAGTTGCGATACACGGGAAGAACTGAGTGAACCCACACAGGAAGATTTTATTCCACACTAGACCCAAAGCCCAGTCTTTTTTAGTCAGCTTCAGGATTACTAGTCATGTTACATTAGTGACAGAGCAGAGCCCAAACATCACTTAACCTTTACTTATCCAACTGCACTCTTCAATAGGAAGCAATTCTTCACTGTACAACAGAATCAAATTTTTGAACTCTCATGAATGTAACAGCTATCAGTATGTTAGGATTGGTATACCTTTATGTTTTTTGCATGTCTACCTTGCACTGAAATAGTAAAACACCTTGCCTGTGATCCTTGAGGATTTTGTACTTCTAACATATATGGTGCCCTAAAAAGGAACACAGTATGATTAGTAGCAACCATTAAAAGTCTGGTCCCTAGAATCTTCGAAAGAAAAGCAATAGCAACATAATTACTTAACACAAGGCACCACGTAAATGGACATGAATGAGTTTTTTTTCTTTTCTTTTTAAAAACTGTACCAAACATGGAACAAACTCTCAAAGTTTACAAATAATGATCACATTGCTTCCTCTCAAATACCACATATTGCTCCACAATAATATATACATCAGCTTTTTTATTATTAAAAGTGCCTATGCTAACACAGCCACATTTTCTGGTATTCTATATTTTCAAAATCTATTCTTTTCTGCCACATTAAAGTAAATATGTATCCAGTGCTCTTTTTAAAAGTAGCTTAATTGCTCAACTCCTACATGCAGCTTCTATTGCTCCTCTGGAGATTTTACAAATCTTGAAATATTTTACAAGTCTCAAATATACTACATATTCTAGTCTCAATCCTGTAGTAAACTCCATGAGAAAGGAACACAGGTCTGGTGTTCCAGACATTTACAGCAATTAAGAAGGAGGAAAACAGAGGCAGCAACGAGTCAAAAAAGCCTGAGCACTGTTCCAAAACTCTCCCTTCCTCAGCCACTCATCCTCTCACAACATCCCTACAGAGTAATTATGAAAAAACCTTTCAGGATTGCTCACTAAAAATGCTAACAATTTTGAAGAACATCAAAATTATACTCTTTAATTTGCAATTTAAGAATTGCATCTTGGCAGGCAGAAGAATTCACCCCTCTATAAAAGGTACCATATAAAAGACTCAAAATAATTTCAAATATATTGTGAGATTAATTTTTAATCATTCAGCATTTTCATCATCTTTCTGTTACCCGACATGTATGTTTATCACTCAACTGGCAAAGAAGAAAGTCTACATGGCATATTCTGAAAGGTTTAACTAGTACCAGGAAAGGCAGGTTAACATGATACAAGTTCAGGTTTGCTTCCTCTCAAGTATCTGGACTATCTCCCTCCCTCTCCACCGGCAAACTCAGGTAAGGAACTTCCTCCCCTGCAGCTGATTCCTCACATGCTTATACAGCCTCTTATTTGTGAGTTTAAGAAAAATCCTCTCCCAGGTCTGCTAATAACAAAATAGAGTAACTACCTCACTTATTGCAACTGCTTTCCTCCAAGAAACTTGCCTCCATTTTACTCCAAGATTGTAACATAATACTTCAAGTTTTTGTGACAATAACATAATACTTCAAGTTTTTGCGACAATACTGTACTACAATAGTGGTGGAAAAGACTTTAAGTTAGGATCACTAAATAGCGTATGACGAAAAACACTACCTCAGCCAACATAGAGCTCAGTGTTGATGCATGGAGGCAACAGCCTGAATGACTGCATGCACTAGAACTCTATTATCAGCTGGTCTAAGATGGTGTTATTTTTCCCCAGACACCTTGCCATTCTTGTATCTTTGTATCATGGTACACAATTGCCAAGGGAATAAAAACAAGACTGAAATGTTTATACACTACTACACTATCTTTCCTAAAAAGTCAAAATACCCCAGAGCTACCAGAGATTGGACAGCTGCTTTCCAATACCTCCAGTGAAGCTCACACTACCAATGTCTCACAGGTAAAAACCCCCTGCTTAGGGGATGACCCCAGAATTCTAACCGCTCTTACAGAAACACTACATATCAAGTTATCTAGTTGCAAGAGCATTTTGTTTTCTTTTTCTCCTGCTTTACCTCAGCTTCTTTCGATTTATAAGAAAATAACTTTTCCATATTATCTTACAGCTCCTGTGATTTTGTCACGACAAGGAAATATTGTTCCTTGCTCTCTCCTTGAAGATTCCTTCACAGTTTGAGAAAGCTGCTGTGTGAGTTTTTGGCACCTCACTAAGGCAGACATTTCTCCAGTTTTTCCACACACCTCTTCTTCTCACAACTGTTCAATGTCTTAAAGAAGGAACAGAAACAGTCTAACCAGGTCCACTCACTCACTAAAAAGAGTGAAAGAAATCAGTACCTCCTCAAGACACGCAGCTTCCAGGAAAGGAAATGTATTGGGTTTGCACGGCAAGCTTTTAGTAGCAGCGGGGGTTACAGCGGTGGCTTCTGTGAGAAGCTGCAAGAAGCTTCCCCTATGTCCAACAGAGCAAATGCCAGCCAGCTCCAAGACGGACCCACGACCCCCCAGCCAAGGCCGAGCCCATCAGCAACAGTGGTAGCACCTCTGAGAGAACAGATTTAAGAAGGGAAAAAAGTTGCAGTGGGCACAAAAACAGCAGCCAGAGACAGGAGTGAGGACATGTAAGGGAAACAAACCTGCAGACACCAAGGTCAGTGAAGAAGGAGGGGAAGGAGGTGCTCCAGGCACCAGAGCAGAGATTCCCCTGCAGCCTTTGGTGAAGACCATGGTGAGGCAGGCTGTCCCCCTGCAGCCCAGGGAGGTCCACGGTGGAACAGATATCCACCTGCAGCCCGTGGAGCAGGCGGATGCCTGAAGGAGGATGTGACCCTGTGGGAAGACCACACTGGAGTGGGCTCCTGGCAGGACCTGTGGCCCCATGGAGAGAGGAGCCCACGCTGGAACAGGTTTTGTGGCAGGACTTGTGACCCTGTGGGAGACCCATGCTGGAGTAGTGTGGTCCTGAAGGACTGCACGGCATGAAAGGGACCCATGCTGGAGAAGTTTGTGAAGGACTACATACAGCCTATGGGAAGGACTCGTGTTGGAGAAGTTTATAAAGGACTGTAACCCATGGGAGGGACCCCACACTGAAGCAGGGGAAGAGTGTGAGGAGTCCTCCCCCCTGGAGGAAGAAGAAGTAACAGAGAAAAATGTTCGTGAATTGACCGCAACCCCTTTTCCTCATTCCTCTGTGCTGCTGGCAGGGGAGGAGGTAGAGAAACTGGGAGTAAAGTTTAGTCTGGGATAAAGGGAGGTGTGGGTGGAAGGTGTTTTAAGATTTGGTTTTTATTTCTCATTAGTGTATTCTGATTTGATTGGCAATAAATTATACTAATTTTCCCCAAGTCAAGTCTGTTTTGCCTGTGATGGTAATTGGTGAGTGGTCTCCCTGTCCTTTTCTTGACCCATGAGCTTCTCATTATATTTTTCTCCCCCCTGTCCAGTTGAGGAGGAGGAATGATAGAGTACCCTTGGTGAGCACCTGGTGTCTAGCCAGGGTTAACCCACCACAGCAACAAAGACTAATGTTTAATTACTTTTTTTTTTTTAATACGATATTGTTTTCTGTCATTGGTGTTGAGAACTGATACATTGTCTTTTCTTACTTGTTAACAACTATAGGATTTTATGTCTGGCTTTTAAAGCTGGCTGAGCAATTGATTACCTGAAATTCCATAAAAGAGGAGAAATGTCAATATCGTTAAAAAGCTATCTCTAAAAATAGGAGTGCTTACCAATTGTACCTTGCATAAAAATACAAAGTAATTAAGAGAATGAGTGGGATGTGAAAGGGAGGAAGGAAGTTTTTCTAATATGTTCTTAATCATTTTTTTCCTTTCCTTTTTTAATACTTTCTTGAAAATGGAGAAAAGGAGGGGGGGCATAATTTACCTTCTTAAGTGACCTGCTAATTACTATTAAGGGTTTGATTTGGCCGTTCAGCCATCAAATGGGCACCACTCAACAGTAATGTCACTGTTAACAAAGCCTCATTGTTTCGTGATTATTACTAATAAGATGCAATGCCTTAAGATATTTTTCTTGTTATTTCCCCATATCACTTCCTAGGTCTTACTTTCTCTGACATAGAGCTAATATGTTAAGATACCACTATAACTGAAAGATGAAACTGTAATATCATAAACAGGCTGGTCAAGAAAAATACATCATTAATTTAATATTGTAGACTGATAGAATTAGGACTAGCATGGTCCTACCACATAGAGCATGTAGTTTCCTCCTCAACCTGGAGTTAGAAGTTTGAATGGTAAGTTTTAGTTCACTGAATGTTTTGTAAATGTCAGTGACAACTGCAAATGTGTGTGGTTAAATGGGGAAAATGCATTAAATAAATTTGGTAGTGACTTTTACTTAGATAAAACAGAAATTAATTTTATCCTTTAACTTACTCTTTATATTTTCAGGTTCAAGTCTAACTTTAGCAGGAGAAATATTTCTATCTAAACAGAAACAAATATTATGGGTTGTATGAAAAGTAGAACTAATTGTACTTCCTTGCTGTTACGCCTTTGTATGTTTTATGAATGCTACTTTCTTGGTTACATGAAAGTCTTGATTGAAAACTCAATGCTTTTCTTGGACTGAAACAGATTCATTTTGATATTAAGTACATCTCTAATATGGGGAATACCCTATTTGTGCAGCCTGGGCTTTCAGTTCTGTCCACATCCTTGACAAATCATGGGGGAAAGCAGTTAGTTAAGGTGATGGTTATTAAGTACCAGAATGTACCTATTTGTTTTTGTTGGTTTTTTTTGTGTGTGTATATGTGTGTTTGATATGGATTCAGCTTAAACTAAGTAAACTTTAATGAAGGAATACTTTGAAGCCTAGTTTGTCTATGCCTTCAAAGGCCTACTGTCTTCATAAAAACTAGCCATAGTACTAGATATATGCCAATTTTTTTTGTTTTCTTCCTGTATGTATGTGTGCACACACAAAACAACCATTTTTTGGACTTAACGGGCTCACATAGACATATCCCAGGGTACAGGTATTTTTTAAAAATGAAAACAAATTGCATTTTTAATGTGGTATCATTTACTTTCAGCCCTGGTGATAGGTTATCCTCAGTTATAACTTTTAAACTGACCTCAGTGTTTATCTGTGTAATGTAAGAAAAATAACTCTGCAGTAGTTCATGTGATTAAAACAATGTTTATTGATAAAGAATGCAAACTGCAATAAGGACAAATGTAGACTTGGGAAAAGGTAATAAAATTAGTCTGATTGACTCATACTTACATTAGACCTGAATCAGGCTCAAGAACGTAAAGCTGAGATCTTCAAAGCAATTCAGGACATACAACCTTACTTTAAGCTCTGTCATAGGTTTTAAGTGCAATCTTAAGCAAGATGCTGCTTTTGAGAGCCTGCAAAGGTAATTGTATGGAAAAAAAAGAAAAAATAGTGAAAGAGATATCTGTGACTTATGTGCTGCCTTGGCTGAGCGATTGGTTCAAGGGCAACCAGGAAAGCTATGCTAGAAGGGAGTGGAAGCTGGAAACTCGCTCACTATATGCCATGTGTAAATTTCGGTGTGTGATAGTGTGCTTGTCTTCCAAAACTGTGAGCCCAAGCATATCAAAATACTGTGTTAAGTTTTGTGATTAAAAGAAAAAAATCCTGCTTCTGCTGTACATTCTAGTTGTCAGGCAAAGCTAAAAAAAAAAAAAAAGGAAAAAAAAAAAGGAAAATAATTGTATATAATTATCACTCTATTTTTTAACATTTGTGTAATACCCTGTCCTAATTTTCAGCACTTTTACTTTTGTAGTTCTACAAGCTACATTCTCTGATATCCTATAATTATAGGTCAGGTTGGTTTTAAGTTGGTGTTAAGAGTATCTACACACATTTTCTTAATATAGTTGGGTCTTCTTCCAGTTCTTTCTTTGTATCATTTAATTACGTACACAGATATTGCACTTCTGCATTTGAATGTCTTTCCCCAGATTTTTTTACTACTTTATTTTCCAAATTGTCATATTTCAGGAAGGCAGTGCTCTGCTTTCTTTCTGCTTGCGTTAGATAACACATATTTAGGAAAAATGTTTTTGTCCTTCATTCCTTGAACTGCTCCATGCCATCTTTCAGTACTGAGTCAGAAGAATCTCTTTCAGGGATCGGGAAAAGATACATATACATACATATATATATTTGAATTAATATATTTGTTATTATTTTATTCTTTTAAGAATCTCTATGATTTCTTCAATTATCCAAAAGATCTTTAATCCCTCCTCCCGAGACAACTCTCTTCCTGAAGAAAGGCTTTTAAAGTATGTTGTTTTCTTCTGTGGACAAGATGGCTTAGACTAGATGGCAAGTAAAGTCAATTTCAGTATAAGGTTAAAAAAAGAGGACACATCAAAAGACATTTGAGATTAGGAGATAGTATGATAGTATAACATACTTCCTTTCTTACTTTGATGATGCTCAGGCTTTATTCAGATTTTTATTCTAAAACATGGAAAATTTACTTTAACAGAGAGCTATATTGCAATATAGCGGATGGTGAGTAGTTTACATGTGTCCTGGTTTCAGCTGGGATAGAGTCAATTGTCTTCCTAGCAGCTGGTACAGTGCTATGTTTTTGAGTTAGGTATGAGAAGAATGTTGATAACACACTGAAGTTTTCACTTGTTGCTAAGTAATGTTTAGTCTAAAGTCAAGGATTTTTCAACTTCTCCTGCCCAGCCAACAGGAAGGCTGCAGGGGCACAAGAAGTTGGCATGGGACACAGCCAGGGCAGCTGACCCAAACTGGCCAACAGGGTATTCCATACCATGTGACGTCACATCTAGTATATAAACTGGGAGGAGTGGGGGCAGGGGGATCGCCCCTCAGGGACTAACTGAGTGTCAATTGGCGGTGGGTGGTGAGCAATTGCATTGTGCATCACTTGTATATTCCAATCCTTTTATTATTACTATTGTCACTTTATTAGTGTTATCATTATCATTAGTTTCTTCTTTTCTGTTCTATTAAACTGTTCTTATCTCAACCTACGAGTTTTACTTTTTTTCCTCGATTCTCTCCCCCATCCCACTGGGTGGGGGGGAAGTGAGTGAACGGCTGCATGGTGCTTAGCTGCTGGCTGAGGTTAAACCATGACAACATGTTAGGGCAAATTAAAATCATCTTCCTTAACGTGAATTGAGAGCTGTATTTCATTAATTAGTTCAGCTGATGAATTTGGAAATTCTTGGAGGCAACTGGGAGAGTTCAGGACAACAAGATGTGAAGTACTATTTATTGCAGTTAAAATTTAAGTATTCTTTGGACACTTTCCACTTACAGAACAAGTTATCTTTTTAATAGTTTATTTTGTGATTCTAGTATATCTCACCAAACAAGGTGAAATTCTGGCTTCTCTAAAAGCAGCAGCTCTTATTTTGCCAAATATTTCCCTATTCCCAGAGTTTTTTTTAGTGTCTTGAATGTAAGTTTTAAAAGGAGATGATATATAACCCAGAACTACTGTATCTTGTGGGTAACATCTGCGTCCCTGATTTGACATGACATGCTGTAATGAAATTTGACCAGAAAAGGATTCAATTGTGAAGGAAAGAAAGCAAAGAACTCAAAAAGAAAGTAACAGCAGTGCATGCTCAAGCTACAAACAGAGAATTATTTCTGACAATACTGATAAGCTATTATTATTCAACATTTTTTCCTGTATGGCTTGAGGATATTGATAGTTTAAGCCAGATGCTGATTGACTGGTATGAACACTTGATTGTGTGCATGCTTATGATGACATATCACAAGGACTAGAGGTGAATAGAAACAAAGCATTTCATTTTCCAGGAAGACTGTGAGAAGTTCGATGTATTTTTCTACCAATTTGAATGATCATCTATCCATCTTAACTCCATGATTTTTTTGAGCTATCAGTGACAAGCCAAAAAACCTTTGCTTCAGGCAGGCCTAGGGGATAGGCTGTCCTGGAGCCATACAATCTGGAAGTTTCAGTGCCTTTGGCCACCGAAGACCTTCAAGGCATCCAGAGGTATTAAGCTTTTTATCAGGCTTGTGGGTACAGCTCAGGATGGCAGACAAAATGCTTAGGAGCTCAGAGCAACTTGAGGTTTTCAGCAGGTCACGGCTGGATTACTAGAAAAAAAAATACATAGGGGTGACTGAAATTTTCTTGGGTTTCACTGAATGTGACTGAAATCAGAATTAGAGGAAGCTCTTACCTTTGGTAAATCAACAGGTTTTAGCAGGTAAAGATGCACGATATTATTTTTGCTAGCTCTATTTGGAGCTAAAAAGGAAAGAAATGTACTCCCTGTAGTTGGAATGCTCACTGAAAAACACATTTCTGAGGGCGGAATGGTTTAAGGAATCCACCTGCAGGTGGTTAGTGATTTTTTTAAAATTTTTTGTCTCTCTTTCTGGACTTCTTGAAAATCTGTCTCAGCTCACTTTTCACTCCCTAGTGCTGTGAAAGTCAAAGGGATGGTAATTGCAAACTAATAAAGAAAGTTGTTTAAAGACTGGTATGAAAGGTATCATCCTAGACAAAAAAGATCAGAGACAATTTTTTGAGTAAGAAAAAAGTCCTCTGTTTCAGCAGCCACAAAGTAATAAGTAATTCCATGAAGGCTTTTAGTATCACGACAGTAAAAATTTTCTAGTGTCCTTTAAATCATGTAATGTCAAACCCTCATTTCCTCCCAGGAAAATAGCCCTATTCACTTCTTGAGACATTGCTTTTCATCATAAAGTGGAAATCTTTGTTCTGAGAATTGAGTCCTTAGGCTCAGTCCCATCTTTTACATCCATGCATCTCAGCAGGCAGGGTGAGCTGTCTTTCAGCTTCTTGGAGTCTTCTATACCCTACCAAAGGTGCATTGTACAGGCTTTTTCCCCTTCATAATGGTGTAATTCAAGGACAGTCCTCCCTGGTGATGGAAAGGTTATATGCTATGATGTTGAATATCAAATGAATCTGCCACTGTCCATTCACTTAGTAAGATGAATAAGATGTCTGGTGTCTAACTTCACCTGTTGCCGTCAGGCAAAATAAGCTATGCTTTGAGCAAAAGCTGGTACTCAGTTTTAACAACAGTTTGCATTACATTTTACTCATTAAAATAATCAATTTCCTGTACTAAGGAACAAAATTTACATTAAAGATAGGCAACATTTACAAAAACAATGCAAAGAATTGAAGTAAATTATGATATTCAGAACCTGCAGTTGGTTTTCAATATTATGTATTTGGGAAAAACACAGGTGGTGGATATTGTGGAAATGTAAGGGAAACTGTAGGTGAACACTGTAATTGTCAGTCTCTAATCTAATTAACTCACAGTATATTTATTTGTTTTACAATTTTTTTTTTTTTTAAGTAATTAAATTCTCATTGGCTAGAGGATAAAACAAATTCTCACTTTGTTAGCGGGCAAACTCAGCAACTCTCTATTCCAAGATCTTGGACAGATGATAATGTCTCTTGGTTTGAATACCTGTTTTTAAAGTTTTGGGGTTAACGATTATTGCGAGACATTGTAGATACTATCTTTTGGTGTCAAATGATTTTCAGTTTTGTAATCTGTTTTGTAAACCAATACATTAGTAAGTACTTTCCCAAAAGGTTAAAATAATGCAGCGGTTTTATTAGTGTAGTTTAGAGTCCTTTCAGGTCTGCTATAGTGGAGTACAATCTATATTGCCCTCTGTTTGTTCTGCATTCAAAATATTGAAAACACTTTGTCCTGATGGGTATTGATCATCTAAATGCTATACTTCAGATGAGCATTCATAACTGTTTATTTTTACAAATCATTTGTTGTGAGATTATTCCACAGCGGTTTTGAAAATAAAGTATTTTCTGCGAGTATAGTTTTTCTTTTAAGCTTGGAATTGCCATAGTGAGGGAGATGATGGTCCATCTAGCCCAATAACTTCTCCCCAGCAATACCCAGTAGTGGATGCTATGCAAAGAGTGTAACACCAGAGTAAATCAGAGAGGCCCTTCCCCCTTCAGTTTCCAGCAATAAGAAGATTAATGACTTTATTAGCCAGAAGCTACATCAAACCACTGTATTTAGTGGCTGTGAATTGATATCTCTTCCATGAACTTATCTCATCCTCTTATGAATTCATTTATACTTTCGGTCTCTTGTGAGTTGCACTATTTAATCACATTTTGTGTGGAGAATGTAATTCCTTCTGATGATTTTGAATTGCTGACTGTGGTAGTATCACAAGTTTCCTCTTCTGTTCTATGAAAAATAAGGAATACTTGTTCACTGTTTAACTTTATATCTGCCGTGATGTTCTAGGCATCTGTTCAATCTCTCCACAGTTGCTTTTCTTCCCCTTCGAAAGCTGAATAAATGTAATTTGTTTACTAATTTCTAAATACAGAAACTATTTTGTATCTGTCCATTCCATTGCCCTTCTCCACCTTTTTTTTTTTTTTTTCCCTTTCCATTTTCTACTTGGCCTGTTTGGGGAGGGAATGACCATAACTACATGCATTATTGATGGCAGGGGATGTTGTGCTCCATGGATTTTGATAATAGCACAGTCAGGATTTTTTTTTTTTTCCTTTGTCCTCAGTTATTGATAGCTCCTTGTGTCTTACTGGCCTTCTCAAGCTCAGCTGAACACTTGCTACACTGAGCAGGATGAGAAACTTTATTTTTCCTCTTTTGTTTAAAAGATAAATTGCTTCTGATACCACCAAGTTTGATGAAATTCTGTTAACTTTCAGAGAAAAGCCTCATGTCAGGGCAATACAAAGTTTAAAGGCTTCTTGGCAAGTAGTACTTCATCTCTTATTCCAAACAGAAAGATTAAAAAGAGAGAGGGAGAAGTGAGTATAAATTAAAAAAAATAACAAAACTCTGCAGTCGGACAGAATTTGCCCTTGACTGCAGCTTAACATTCAGTCATACAGGGTTAGGAGCAAGACACACTGAAAAACTGAGAAATTTACTGAGTTCCTTCACAATTTTTGTCAGGGATATGAAGCAACAGGCTAGATAAAAATTGATGCTTGCTGTATAAATCACTGTTATGTAAAGCAGTGTGTATGGGAGACTAGTTTTTGTTTCCTTTGGCCACTGGAGACCATTGGGATTTTGACATTAACATGTTTGCACACTTGTACATAATTAATAGCAAAAAAGTGGGCTCATTACCACCATAATGGGACAAAATACTAGTTCTCCTCCACAGAATATTATATTTGAATCGTGTGGCTGACTGGTTCAGCTCCATGAGAAAAACTGACTTCTATTTTCAAAAGGAAAGGAAAACAGATGAAAAGAAGGAAAGAGAAAAGCAAAGAAGATGAGAAGGAAAGGTGGAAAAGAGAATAATTCTATTGCATTTCATTCTCCTCTCTTAGTGAACTTAATGGGGTGTGCAGCTGCTACCTCCTCCTTAAAGTTGGCACTCAAAAGGACATTGAAAGTGATTGTTAGATTTTTATGAAAAACAGAGGAATAAGGTAACTTCCGAAATCTCGTGAGTGCAATGGGTTTAAAATAAATGGATTAATAAGAAAATTTTCCTCCTACCCATTGTGTAGAGTGGATATTTTATTGTGTGTACTCTCAAACTCTCAAATTTCCACAGCTGTTACAACTGTAAAAGAATTCTATAAAAGTCTCTAAAAAATTGTACATTTGTCATGGTGACTGGGGCTTTTCTGCATGCCTGCTGCCTGTACTTCTGAGGCATCTCTTGGTCTCTGCCTGTGCTGTGGGTTCTTTGCTCACAGTCTCTTTTCCTGCCTTCTACTTTCTTTAAAGGAGCTTCTTGGTCTAGGCATGCTCAGAGGCATCCTCCTGATTTTAGGTATAAGCCTTTCCCATGTAGGAGACTTAACACCTTTCTAGGAAACAGCACACATAGTGCATAGTGGGGGCACAAGTAAATTATATATACTGATAATTAGTAGGTTTGCATAAATATCCAAATGGTAATTTTGAACTTAATTTTACTGCAGCATGCATACATACATATATGTATTCTGTCCTTAAAGTAATCTAGAAAACACAAGGATCAGAGAAATGCAGTCTGCCATTTCCACAATTATTATTGTAGAATAAGTATAAAACCTCATCCAGTTTAATTTAATTTTTTCTTGTCGGTTTACTACTGTGGTTTTTTGTTTGTTTGGTTTTTTTATACTAGGAAAGAAAGAAAAATAAGTTGAGATATTGGATAGAATTTGATATCAGAGTTAAGAGTGAGAAATACAAGGAAGTTATAGCACAATTTTTTTTAATGTCTTTTATCTTGTCTTTGTGTATTGATCCTTGATTTGAACCTTCAAGTGCAACTGAAGTTTAAAAATAATGTCCTTTTCACAAGGTCTTCCTGTATTTCCCTTCAATTTTTATTTAGAGAAACACAGGTTATCTTTTTCTTGATGAAAATAGCTTCAGCTGGGATGTTACAGATCTTACTATTATTAGAAAATAAAAAGAATGGGGTTTCTACACCTGAGTGGAACACTATTTGAGAGAAGAGGGGCTCTTTTGTAGTCAGGGATTTAACTTCAGATAGGTATGAGAGAAGTCAGTTTAAGAACATAACCAGCTTGGTTACAGGCTTGAAAGGTTCCACATGAATCACAGTGCATCCTGGAAGCATCAGAACACTTGCCCAGATTAAAAGAACAGAATGTGTGAACCTTTACTAATACACACAATTCAGAAACTGGAGGGGGGCAGGGAGGAACAAGGAGACTTCATTTCTTGTAAACAGCTTGCAGGGAAGAAATTTGGATGTATGCTGTTCTCCTAAGCTAGCAACAGAGTTCAAAGCTGCACTGTGTTTGAACAGAAACTAAGTGTTGTTGAATGACTATGTAATTACCTTTCATTCTCAAATCTGAAGTGTTTTTATTCAGTGCATCATGAAATTAATTACTATTACTAAATTATTAGGATGTATAAGTATGAAAATGTGTATATATAGTCAGCAGCCTGTAAGACTGCTAGAGAGAATCTTTTTTAATACCTCAGTGGAACACCACAAAAAAGCATCATCAAATGATAAGCATGGGACTGGGAATGAAATGAAATAGACATTAATCTTTTTAAAATAAAGCTAGCAGAAAGACTTGATGTCTGATAAATTTGTTTATCTCTGCAAGTACAGCTGCTGAATGTCTTACTTTCTTTTAAAATGAAGAATTATCTGTGGTAAATTAATAAAGTCTTAATATACAAGTATAATGACCAGGTTTTTTTCCCTAGTCCTTTCTGCAACATAGCTTCATTTTCATCTCTTCTGGAAAACAACTTAAAATTTAATTATTACAGAAAGTCAAGAAGATTACTTAATGGAAGAAATAAATCAGAAATTTTATTAGAGCATGAAATCAAGTATATTGAATGTAAACCAGAACCCCTACATTATATTTAGCTCACATGAGTAGGCTCACATGAGTAGGCTTATTCAAGTCAATGGAAAGATGTGCATAAAATAATACTTTTCAGAATTAAGTCCTTGAATAACTATTTGTAATATCCGGATGTAATAACCATACAGAAAATTCAATTGTATAATAGTAATATTCACTACTCCCTTGTTATTTTCTTAATGTTTAACTTGGTTCATTTGAGCTGGTTAAATTTTCCTGTATAATCTTACTCAGAAAATTCTCTAAGCCTTTGCTTAAGTCTGCCTTTATTGATAAACTCCAGAACTGCTGGGTTTGCCTGCACTGGATAGATGTTTTTGATCTGTTCTTTATTTATGCATGCTGGAAAGGACTGTGGAGTATAGGCAAAGAAACAGTAGTAAATCAGATACATCCTGACTAAAGTAACATATTTATGGAGAATGGAAGAAAGTAATGCATTACATATGTGTAGCTAGATTTATGAGGAAATACTTTCACTAATTCTGTAAGTGTGTCTCAAATGAAGCAAATATGTACAAAGAAGAAAGATGATTTTTTAAAATTTTACAAGCTAATTACATAGGAAATTATAGAAAACAAAAAAGGAAGAAGTTTGGCTAATGAACTCTTTGTCCTAAACAGTTGCAAGTTATTTAATAAAATGTACATGCTGTGATACTCTTGCACTGCTAGCTACAGTGAGTAGCTATAGCTGTTTACTCCACAAAGTCTTTTGTAAGTCAATACACAAGTAAGTAGGACTATGCTGTTCACCATGAAAAACAATTCCAGCAATAGTATGGGAATGGATTAACTAGCAATTTTTGTTTTACTCTGTCTTGATTCCTTTGTTACGAAATTCTATTTCCTATATGCAATAAGTCATTTCATAGTAAAGATATTTCACCTAGAGCATGATAACATGCTATAAGCCAGAAAGAAATTTTCAGATATGTTGCTTTATTGACTTCCCACTGACTGGGATTAGATCTCCATACCTTTGTTGAAAAGATCTGAAGAGAGATACTTTACTGTCTGTCTTTGTTAAAAATAAGGTATAAACAAAAGGGGGAGTGGAAAGCCCTTTTTGTCTTAACTTTCTTATATTTGCACTATATTTTTCCTTAATACATTTTTATCTCTGTTTAGCATATTACTCACTTTTCATAAGGTTCAGTTTGTTGTTTACAATATTGTTTACTATTAGTTTAGCATATTTAGTATATTTCAGTAAATTTTTGGTTTAAAGCATCAGTATGTAAAACTTGTTAGAGTTGAAACTGATACAGATTTGAAGGTTGTGCTTAACAATTAAAGTTTAATGGGTTCTTACTGTTTCTCAATGTTTTAACAGTTTTTTTTTTCCATTGCTGTGTTTCAGGTAGAAATGAACATAAATTCTACAGTTTTTAAGGAACTAATAGACTGAGATATGTAGCTAATACATGGGATAAAAATTTCGGTATAAACTTAAAGACTCTACTGAAGTAAAGACCTTTTTTTCTGTAGCATGCTTTGTTATGGTTTATGAGTTGGGTAGTTAGCTGGAAGGAAACCTGCAACTTGTTCTTGCTTTCCACAATTTGAAGTAATTGTATATAAACCCCAACATGAATGTTATTCTTTTCAAATAATAAGCTGGCAGACTTCAAATCATTTGATCATAGTACCATTTTTGTATTTTCAGGTGGTTTTGATGCAATATTATTCCCTTTTGATTGCATAATAGTGGATCGTTATCCCATACCTTTCCATGGCTTTTGTTAAGAGTTGTCAGAAGTTTGATTTTTTTTTTTTTCCCCCTGATGTTGTATGTCTACAGTGAAAAGACTATGTCATGCAAGTTATCATACGCTATCTTTATAGTCAGTGAGGAAAAATAGAGCATGATTCATCTGACCTGTTTCAGCCATTTATTTAGAGTTAGATAAATTATTCCCAGAGGTTATATATTTCCTTTTTCTAAAGTGAATGTAGATCACTAGCTTAAATGGGCATGTCTGTACTGTTAAAAATCTGAAACTTGGTGAAGTGAAACCTGCCCAGGATTTCTTCATGCTGAATGATATCATGTAAGCAAGAGTTAATGTGTGCTCACAGACCAGCACTGTGCACTATGAAGTCTCCCTTTTTCCTTGGCTAGTTATCCACTTTTTTCATATGTAAACAATGGAACAAATCAGAGAAGTAAGGGATGGTATTTTCAGGAGAATAGTTTGTTGGCCCCATATAGATGACTTGAAAGGATTTAGCCCACATAGATCAAACTCAGTTGTCCACTAGACTTTTCAGAGGAAGAGGTCTTAATTTAGAAAATGTGCAGAACAGCTTTGCTGTTTCCAAAATTCCAGTCCTATGGAAAACTGTTTCCAGTGTGCCTTATGGTATTAAATTTTCACATAGGATACTTGCAATGACTGTGTTGACAAAGATTATCATTGCACCTGCATGTGGCAGATGGAAGTATAAAAATGTGGTTTGGGGAATAGGTATGAAAGGGAGAATCTCTCTGTATAAACACATACTTCCAGCTATGCCCTCTGTGCTTACCTTCAAAGTGGTTATTTTGCCTTAATAGATAAAGGTTAAAGAAGAATTTAGGTTCAGTCTGGTTAAGAGCTTGGACATGCACCAAAATGATTAAAGATTTGGAAGTCTGAAGAGAAATCTCAAGAATAGTAATGAAACAGTGTGGATCCAGCTTTGGAGAGCAGGTAAGTGGCACAGTGTCCTGGTTTCAGCTGGGATAGAGTCAATTGTCTTCCTAGCAGCTGGTACAGTGCTATATTTTTGAGTTAGGTATGAGAAGAACGTTGATAACACACTGAAGTTTTCAGTTGTTGCTAAGTAATGTTTAGTCTAAAGTCAAGGATTTTTCAGCTTCTCCTGCCCAGCCAACAGGAAAGCTGCAGGGGCACAAGAAGTTGGCACAGGACACAGCCAGGGCAGCTGACCCAAACTGGCCAACAGGGTATTCCATACCATGT
>JAOBAS010000029.1:26256897-26275156 GCA_025311575.1 Elanoides forficatus
CATACCATGTGACGTCACATCTAGTATATAAACTGGGAGGAGTGGGGGCAGGGGGATCGCCCCTCAGGGACTAACTGGGTGTCAATTGGCGGTGGGTGGTGAGCAATTGCATTGTGCATCACTTGTATATTCTAATCCTTTTATTATTACTATTGTCACTTTATTAGTGTTATCATTATCATTATTAATTTCTTCTTTTCTGTTCTATTAAACTGTTATTATCTCAACCCATGAGTTTTACTTCTTTTCCCTATTTTCTTCCCTGTCCCACTGGGTGGGAAGGGAATGAGTGAGCGGCTGCGTGTTGCTTAGTTGCTGGCTGGGGTTAAACCACGACACACAGAACATTCCTTCATGAAAATAAACTCCTGTATATATTTACACTTATGCTACTTTATTCTGCTTAGGAAATGGCTTTCTTGTCAGTTTTGTGTCAAAATTGCTGTAGACTGTCTGAAGATGTGTGTGTCATTTCTGAGTTTTGTGTTAAAAAAAAAAAGGCAAAATCTAAACAAATATGCTGCAGTATAAGGGGTGTGTGTAAGGGAAGTAAAATCAGAAATATATAAATATTGAGGAAAGAGTTTTTTCATATGCCCTTTCAAGTGTTTATTGCATAAACACTAATAAAATGAATTAATCAGAAGAAAAAAACCCAAGCCTATAGAGTATGTGCTGAGAAGAAGGGAATTATTTACTTCTGCTAATATAATTTATTTTTGAGGTCAGTGAATAACAACTAAGCATAGTTAATTGCAAGCAAGTCTGTTTGCATTACAGGTTCCAAACTAATTTCCAGGGATGTATGGAAAGAAAAGGCAGCACTTGATTGCAAATCCTCTTGTAATAGTCCATCATTAATTGGTACTTTCAATACTTGTAATAATACCTCTTGGTTTCCCCAAAATATTCTAAGCATTTACAAAGCATGAAATATTGTCAACTTTTATATGTTGTAGTCCAAAAAAAAGGAATAAAATTATTAGTAAAAACCTGAGCTTGGCATTTAAAGAGTTTCAGATAGCCAGGTGTGGCAAGGAGGAAATCGGATAGACTCAGCTGTGATGGTGTGGTGGTAGAGCTAACAGCTCAGTGGAAAGCACACGTGTTTAATTGGACAAGGGTCAAATTTGCAGAGAAGCTTAAATGACTGCATTTGAGTCCTGAAATGCAAGAGTGAGCACATTAGGCAAGCAAGCTTAGATTAGTTGAGATAAACAGTCTCTGGGATGCTCTATTGCAGTTGTGACAAAAGTATCTTGAAATAAAGACTTGCAGATCAGAAACATCCAAATCTGGAACGTAACATTGGCTGGATAATATATAGGGACTGAATGCATGGCATCAATAATGGTTGGAGCTTACATGAAAGCAAGTAAAATTGCTGTGGTAGAAGGTGATGTACAGAAAGAGACTGTCTTGACAACATGTAACAGTTGGATGCCCGTTAAGTAAGACTACACTCCTGATTTTCAGAACTGAGCTGCCAGTGTCTCAACAAAAAAGTTTGGTTGTTGAACAACGGGAAAGGAAGGAAAGTTGAGACTAAATATTGTGAATGACTAAGCTAGAACTATGCAAAAAGGGCAGTTTAGTCATTAATTCACTACACTGAGTTCCTATAAAAATTGAGGAAAAATCTCTATTTTAATGTGTTTTGAGAACATACCACATTCAGTTGAATATTGTCTACAGTTTTCTAGGAGAAAATCCTGTCCTCATATGTGTGTCCAGTTATTGTTGCCTTCTGTGTAGGCCAGCATGTCTACTGAAGGAGGTGGTGCCATCACTGTGGTGTAATATTGACATTTCATGATGCACAGCAGTGTATATTCCCAAACACAGCACAAACTTTTCTTGATTGTGGGATCTAAAGGATGAAGTTGGTGAATTCCTGGAATCATAAGGTCCAACAGAGGTGACCAAAGGCAGAATTTGGAATTTTTAACTACTTCTGGTTTTTTTCCCAGGCGTGTGATTTTTTTTTTTTTTTTTTTTGCCTTGAAGCTAATGAAACTGTTATTTGGGGAGTATAGAATATAGGAGAAGGTGATTTGTTGCTGATATCACTACTTGTGAAGGCTCTAGGAGCATGTATTTTTCTCCATCAAACATTTAGAATGTATGTGTTAGTACACTGACAAACTTCAGATGTAGACACCTGATCCTACTGAAGTTAACAAAGTTTTTACATACTTTAAAAAAAAAAAAAGAAAGTTTTTGTTTAAATCTTGACATATTTAAACTTTCTTGGGCAATAAAAATATTGGTACTGTATTGTGCTGTTCCTCATAATCTGTGTTTCCTTGGTATGGTATGGCTTCACTTAGGTGTGTCTTTCTGCCATACGTTGCAAATAAAACAGAGACGCCTGATTGAAAGATAATTATGGGATTTAAATAAATATGGACTGAAAGCAGCAAAATGTTCTAAAATGAGAATATGATAAATGTTTTTAATTATTTCATTTCAGACTTTATCAATTCTGTTTAAAAATAAGCCAACATAAATATGAACATATTTTTGTTATGTAATTATACCAGCAATGGTATAATTTCTGGCAGTCTCCAGAAATTCCAGCAAAAGTTCATTTTTCTTAGACTAACCTTTACTGATAGATTTCAGTTTATATGAAGTCATTGAAGATGTATTACAGAACTCCAAAATATTTGCTGCACACTTGGGCATGTTGTTCCTAATATAATGTACAGCAGTCTCTCTTGAGAGTGCTGTACTTCACAGAGGGAATCAGAGATGACATATATTGATCTCAGGACTTGGAAATCCTAAATGTAGCCTAAAGTCACATTTTCATCCACTCTTCTCATCCTCATTTCCCACAAATCTGGGAACTGGCTGCAGTATATAATGGTCATATAGCTGCTAAAACAAATTACCAGCTGAAGTAGTAGATTAAATTCATGCTTAAAAAATCCACTACCTGGTATTTTTAACAATCTTTATTAAGACATCTTTAATTTCAGCTATACTGAAGCAATGAAAGATCTAGGATCTGAGGAAAAAACAGAAGGAACTGATAGAATGAAAAGAGAAGCTCACATCTGAGGTTTGTCTGCAGGTTAATGCAATTGTTCAAAAGATGTTAAAGGACAGTTTCCCCCCACGTGGTGGTACTTTGACTTCAGTTCCCAGAGTCACTCAAGCATGCACCAATGTCCAACATGTTGGAACCTGCTACCTCCAAGCCCTCTGTCATCCTCATTTCCTCTTCTCTCAAGCTTTGCTCGACTCTGATGCAGGAAAAAATAAAGGTCTCTTATTGCCCTCTATCTGCCACTTGCTTTTTCACAGAGTAGATTGTCAAACTGAAAAGCTAGGGATTCTGTGTTACAGTATTTTGGGGAACTTAACTGCAATTATACAGGCTTGTATAAATGAACACCAGATCAGGTTCACAGTCAATCTCAAATGAGTTAGGAGTCGCAGAACTGGAGTATTACCAGCTAAGATGTGCCTGCTTTCTCTGAGCACCAATATCACCAAGTTCAATACTTGAAAGAAGAAACTTCCTGATGGATGTAGGCCAGTGGATGAGCTCCCTGGAAAGAGGAGACAACTTCTGAGTTAAATCTCCATGGAATCCTCATGATCAGCAAGAGATGAGGACTGCTGTAGGGAAACTGTATACTAGCTGCTCCTTCAAGACCCTCTTAGGCTGAGGTCTAAGTTCAACTGAGTGAGACAGGCAGCAGGTTTTGACTTCATGTCTCCAGGTTATCCCGCATAGTAAGTCAATGAAGAAAAAACATTAAAAAAAAATTATGTTCAGAAAATTGTCTTTTTGACTTTGCATGTACTTTTTTGGAGCATATTGAAAAGCAATTTAAATTCTTCATTAAAAATGCCTCACAAAGCAGGAAAAGTTTTTAATTGAAAATGAAGATTTTATTCGAAAACACAAGTATTTCAGACTTTGCTCAGAGTATTTGTGTTTTGCTGGACTACTGAGAACCTTGTGAAAATTGAGCTTCAAGTATCACTTGCCTCTGTTTTACTTTGCTTTCCAGCTACTTTTCATCTGACGTACTGTGATATTGCTCATCATAAAAAGCCAACAAGGACTATCACATTCCCTTGAGAAACTTCCAGAAACACAAATGTCGTAATTTTTTGGTTTTCTTTTTATAACAGAAACTTCCTTCCTTATACCTAAAGTATGGCTTACTTCTCTTTAAACCTTTAAGCTTTCCCCTGATTTGGTCTGCAGATCTGTGGAGAGGCCTTGCTGATCTGATGGGTGGAGGTCTAGCACTGAATACCTGCTCCTCAGCGTGGGGTGTGAGAAAGCAACTTGCACTACCTCCTCCCTACAGGAAACACAATAAGGTAAGAGGTAACTCGTTGTGGTGCTCATCTCATAGTATGAAAGCTGCCTTGCAATATAATCAGTTTTTGAACTAATGATAAATCTAGCAGTGGTGATCAGGGCATACTGCTTTTATGTCTCTTGCAGACTGTGCATACATAACTCCTCTGCACAGCTTTACAGAAAAGGTTTCCTTTCTGAAGAATACCTGGCAGGAAGCCTAGCTCTTTGGTAGGACAAGCAAATGGACTTATGATTTTCCTCAGGTGACCTTGAAGGAGAAGGATATGGAATGTACAATACTCAGTATTCACCTTGAAAAGCTGTTTTCTTTTAATTCTCTGTATCCAGACATTTAAGACCACTGTCTAGTTTATTTTTACTTAATGAAGGATTAGTTAGTTTTTCTTTAGAGAAATAACTACTTCCCCTGGGTATGATGATGTTGAAAGAAAATGAAAATTAATACTACACAGGTGTGTATAAATAAGCTGGAAAAAATAGATGTCTACCAGTTTCCTTCAAATATGTCAGGCTGACTGTTATTTTTTCAGCATTCATAAACATCTGTTTATTCACAGTAGTTGATGATGCAGACTTTTTCACTGGGTTGACTCTCTATGTATGTGCTATGGATGATGGCTAGGAATTTCTGTCAGGAATTATTTCATTGCCAGTGATCAGCCTAACAGTCTTCATGCTCCTCAAACAACAGAGGACTGTTGAGAATTCAATCTTAATTACTATGAGAAATTCGGCTACAGTTGTGAAAATGTAGCTTATAAAGTCTCGTTCCTTGTCCATGAGAGTACCTTGT
Organism: Elanoides forficatus; assembly: GCA_025311575.1. Lineage (NCBI taxonomy): Eukaryota > Metazoa > Chordata > Aves > Accipitriformes > Accipitridae > Elanoides > Elanoides forficatus. Next base: position 26,262,042 of record JAOBAS010000029.1, read on the forward strand.
CTCTCCTCTGTAGTACTCCTGTTGCAGTCCTCCCTTGCTAGGATACCTTCAGTACAATAGTGTGGAGGACCTCGGCTGGACCGAGGGATCTGGGGAGGATATTGACCTTCACAAGATTACAGTGTTCCCTTGAGAGAACAAGGAAAAACAGGAAGTATGCCTGAGAAACAAGTTTAAGGAAGTGTTGGCCAGTTGCAGTTGTGATAAGGAACTTGAGAAGGTCACCCAATGAGGGGTGAGAAAAACAACTTTTGACAACTTTTGACCAATAAGGGACAGACACATGTACTTTTGACCAATAAGAGACAGACACATGTACAAGGTAATAAGCATAATGGATATAAATATGCTGGCTTGGAATAATAACAAAACAAATTTCTTTGCTTATGCTAAAAGAATGTGTATGTGTCATTTGTCCATCTCAACAATGACACAATAGACTGTTTTCTTTTCTCATCCTTATCTTCTCTCCTGCCCTTCTTCATCTTCAGCTTGTCTGCAACCATTTCTGAAGCACTGAACAATTTTCTCCATTATTTGAAGATGTTATCTGAATATATTCCCATACTAAAAGAACATATGTGGGATTAAAAGGGTGCATTAAATAATGCAACAATCTTAGCATCAAATTTTTGGATGACTTTTTATTTCTATAGTCTGTCATTGATATTGTTACTTAATGGTGAAGTTAGAGTCTTTATGTTTTCATTTTCCTATTTTATGTTAACAGGTGTGATTGATACATTAGATGAAAAACTGCAGCCCTTGGTCCCTTTGAAGAAGGCGTGTGACCAGTAAAACAGAGTCTTTAAGCTGGAAGTGTCTTGTCTGGCTTGTTCTTGTTAAACATGTCCAGGAAAACCAGCCAACCACAATAAAAACACCCAAAAGCCCCAGAACTTGGAACTGCTTATTGAGACAGATTAAACAAAAGATTTAAATACACATCCCAGTTCCTACTGTAGTAGGTCTTTTCTTTCAGTCTTCTTTCTATTTCAGCAAATGTCAGTATCTTTCTGGAGCAGATGGTTCCACACAGTCTTGTCTTGGTGTCTAGGAAAGCTTTTCTTTCCCCTCACTTCCAAGGTGAGCCACTTGGTTTGGCTCCTGTTACAAGAAAGCCCTTTGCTCACCTTGCAAGTTAAGTTTGATTTGCAGTTTGTAGTTTGGGAACATTGCTGCATCTGGAACACCAGCTACCTTGAGGTCAGTAATAGCGATCCATGAACATCCATAGGGGTAATACAGGTTAGATTAAGTGAATTCCTATGAGGGTTTAGTTTTATGTTCAGTGTGTCAGTGAAGAAGGAAATGAACAAATTGCTTATTCTATGAGGAGTGTTCTTAAAAGAACAATGCTGATAAATTCTTGCTGTTTAAGAATTGGAGATTCAGGCTCTCCAAGCACTTGCTGCACCATAGTATAAAAAACATCACTGTTTAGTGATGGGTGATGCCAACTGCTGTTGTCAAGGAGTCCAAATAAGCTAAATAGGCTGAAATACCAATTTTATAATAATTCATAAATCAACATTATCTCAGTTTACAAAATATTTCATTGCTTATTTGACTTGGTGTTGTGAAGTAAGGCTATCTTGTTTTTAAAAGATCAGCAAAAAAGAATAAATAGTACTTAGAAATATGTGTCAAAGAATATATGAATGAGTTAGTAATTACAGATTTCCAATACATTTCTCCCTATATTTTTGTATATGAATTCATAGTTTAACCTTAAATATATTAATTTGATACACTTTTTTTTCTAGTCTTCTGTTAATAAAAAGACAAATAACCAGCCATTTTTTCCTCTCTTATCAAACTACTTTTAAAAGTCAGTACCAGATTAAACCTCCTACTATTCAGATCATTATTGCTTAAACTGAGTCCTCTGAGGAGGGCAATATTCTACAATCTCTCCCTGCCTTCTCTTAGAGTGGATGTTACTTTCAAACTACTGCAGGCAGCACAATGAATATTCAATGAGAAGTCTGCCTGTGACACCTGCTTCTTCTGTAGAGCTTTAAGACTGACTTTAAAAGCTGACAGAGGAATGATATTATGTGCCTGTAAAAGCAATGAGTTTCATTTAAGGAGATATATATTAAAGCTGTCATGGGTGGCCTGATTAATGTAACACCTCAGTGAATTTATTATTTCCCAAGGAGCAGCACCAAGCAATATTTTACGTCAAATACATGTATCGGGATTGATCCTCCTGTTAAAACCTCAGTTTTATGGCTAATCTTCTGATTCTGTCAGCAAAATGGATGTTATTTCTTAGTTGGATTTTTTTATTTAAAAATCTATATAAGTTTGAAGTTACGTATATATTTGTATTTATCACAGAATTGCACTGTAACTAAGAGAAGCACGTTGTGACTTTTATCAGGAATTAGTAAAGTTTAGATGTGCAACTCCAAAGATGAAAGTAGACAAACTACTTGTGTTGAATCTGTTTAATCGTTAGGAATCTTCAGAGAAATGTATGTCTGATATCTAGCACATACACAAGTATTACCAATCAACTGCAGTGCTGTACCAAAGAAAAACTGTGCAGCATAAGAAAGCAATATATTATATGCCATTTAGTAAATGCTTGATTAAGCACACAGTGCCAGGAACTACCTGTAGAGTGGCCTGAGCTTCTTGTGAAAAGTCCATTGTGTGTATATATAGACACACATGCAAACACATTTTTATATATTTATATTATTTTTCTTCTTCCTAGATGAAAGATGAGATGCATAATGTCCACATAGACAGTAACAACTTGGTAAGTGAGGAAAAGATTAGTGAGGCAAATAATTTCATCTGCTCAGGAGAGTTGGCTAAATTGCTTTACACAAAGAGTTGTCACGGGCAGAAAGGAATCTGAGAACTGCTGGTAGCTAAAGTATTTCCTTCCTTGGATCCAAGTTATAAGATCTAATAGATGGAGGACTTGCAGTCTCATGCAACTGCACCCTAAGTAGAAAAAGAGTCAGTGTTGGATGAAACCCAGTTATTTACAATGTTAACTGGGTTATTAAAGATGAGAGCTCCCATGTCTTCAGTGAAAGTCAATGGGTTACCAAACACATGCTATAACTTGTTGAGTTTTATTAGGTGAAAAACTTAGATCTATAGCAAATTATCTTTTCTCTCATATTCTTGTTAGCTGCTTTGGTACGCTGTCTGCATTACTCTGTCAACTGTAGTGATAGAGAAACACTCTATCTCCCTTGGAAAGCAGAAGCAGCTTAATCGTGGCAGGATGGAGTGGGATAGTTTCTGGCCAGGATGGCAGGTTAGATACCCTGTGCTGAGTTCCCTTACGGTAAGGTTCTTTTCCTTCCTGGACCTGATCCATTGCCATCTGCCACTGTGGTCAGGGAGGGGTGGAGAAGGGAAAATGCGCACAGTTCTTCAAATCCTTCTTCTTGACTACGGTGCTTAAGAAGGTGAGGGGTGATTTCTATTGATTTGTTCAGAAGCGTCAAATGTAAAAGTGTGTTCATATATTGTTTTTTTAAATTTATTATTACAATAAAGCATCAGAAGATGACTTATTAGAGTGGAACTGCTGGTGTAACCTTAGCTATACCTATAAATGTAGTCATATGTGTATGTTCAGGGAGTATGCACCACTTTCAGTATGCCCTTAGCAGCAGTTCTGTGAAATTAAAATTATTTGTTCATTGTACTTTTGAGAGCATGATGAATTGTTGGTATGCTATGGAGCAAAAAGTCTTTCTGTTTTATGTCATTGCCCTGTACATGTGTATGGTTGGTGGTTAGCTACTGCCAAAAACTCATGTTCCAGGCTGAAAAATGACAGGTTGAGATTTCATTTAATATGTAAATGAATATGGGTCATTGAGAGAGAAGGGGCTGAATGGTTTTGGGTTATGGGGTGGAATTTTTTTACATTCTTGGTATAATTTAATAAGTAGTAGCTGTTAATACAGTTCTGCTTATTTATATAACCTTAAACCAAATACTGCATGCCACTTTTAAATATACAATATCTGTAGAGTAGAGCTCCCTTTTTGACTTAAGGAGAAATACTTATTAATAGGAATCTTTTCATATATATTTTATTACCATTTTTTTTCTTCTAGAAGAGAGATTAAAGTGACCAGATAAATGAAGACTGCTAGTGTCAAGGTGTCTTCAGTGTTTTCTACAAAAGGCTTAAGGAACGAACAGAGGGACACTGAGTACCTACTAGCTCAGAATGAGAGAGATTCTTGAGAATATTTCCTAGCTATTCTTTGGCAACATCAAGACGACTAATGTTTTCTATCAATAGCAAACAAAAGAAAACAAATTAAAGTAAATGTGCTCCCAGGGAAAAAAATTAACTCAGAAGAATCTCCCCCTATTTCTGTGTTTGCAAGAAGTGAGAATAATGTAGAAACACTTTGGAATGGAAGTAGCTTGTACAGTTTTGTTTCATTTTTCTCCAACTTAAGCTCTGCTCTTTCTGTGTTTCCTTGTTGCTTATGCAAAAGACTCCAAGAAGAGATAACACAAGTGGCTTCCAAATTCTCCTCTCTCTAAAACCATCTTTCCTTTTTCATAATGAAATTACTTATGGGTTTGTGCCTTAAAAGAACTCCTAGAACTACAGAGTCCAGAAAATTGAATATATGTTTTGAAAATACTGCTACATTGTACAGAATTTAATTCTGAGTAATTGTCATCACCTGAAAAATACTTTATTCACTTCAGGATTTAAGAAGGAACATATTCTAGCCTTGAGAACAGTCAAGAATACACTTCCATTGAGACTGAATTCCTTTTTTAATGATAAATACATTGAGTTAATTTGATGTTTTCAGAATAGAGCTTAACTGCACAGTGATCATATCTGCCTAGGTTATACCTGTAAAGAGTCCGAGAATGTTAATAGGTTTCATATCAACAGCTCTATCTGAAAACTTAATTATTACATAGTATAAATCTGTGTCGATTTCTCTTCTGCTCTTCTACATTTTTTTTCAAACGTTGTCTTAGCAAGGGCCTATTATACACCTCCTCGTTTTTGTCATTTACTTACATAGACATTTCTGAGAGAAATAATTCAAGAAAAATGCAGTTTTATGAAGCACACCTAATCATTGTTCAGGAACTGAATGATGATCTTCTCTTTTCATGAGCATGTGGGAGGAATGAAATAAAACATTGCTAATTAATGTTGAATTAGATAAACAGCAGTAGATAAATTGATTGTTCTGCAGGAACTTTTAACCATTATTATATAAATTCACAAGCCACCATCAGTGTCTGAATTTAGTGAGCCTACCAGAATGAAAGAAACAAAACACATTGTCAGAAATATGACATATTTTCAGTTTACATGAGTTAGAAATCTTTTTCCCTCTAACTTGCTATAAAATCACACTAGAAATGTTTCAAGTTTCAAGAGTAAACTCATTTAATCCCAGCAAAAATGTAACTTCTGATGAAATTCTGGTGATGTTCATAACGTTTCAAAAATTATAGGAAAAAGTAATGGCTAAAGAGTAGTGGCTTTGACTTTTCATATGTTCAGCTTGCAATTTTGTCAAAAGCTTCATTAGTAAAATCACATTTCTTGTCTATATGTGCAGAAGAAGAATAGTATAAAGGATAAAAAGTAACTTTTTTTTTTTTTTTTTTTAAGGAGCTATCCTGTAACCTCCTAATTCTTCTGGCAAGATGGCATGTATAGAGGTACATTGCCTGGATTTGTTCTTGTACTGAAGCATTCAAGGAAGTTGCAGTGTGCTTATACAAATACATGTAAAGTCCCATTGTGCATTCCCACTGCTTACATCCTGCCTTTCTTGAGGTCATGTCATAGGCAGCTTTCGCAAAGCTCTTCTTGCTTTTGGACTCTATGTATGGCTGAGGAGGAGAATGTCAAGAATTAGTCCCTTGAAAAAAACCTTAAAAGCATTTCAGTGATGTTTAACAGGCTTGGTGAAATGCATGGTTCAGGAGATCAAACAGGCTATCTTCTAGCCAACAACCAGTTCTCATCTCTGAAGTCTTGTCAACTGCTGTTTGTGGTATGCAGTGCAGATTGCTTTCTGCACACACTTGCTATATCACTGTGTGCATGGAGATAATGGCAAAGATACATTCCAACTCTACTTTAGATTTGGAGCTGGAGAAGCAGAAATTGCTCCCCAACCAAGTAATGACCAGTTTTATTGCTCTCGGTTACAACATGTGAAAGCACAGAAACCAAATATATTCATGGAGACTGCCTGAGAACAATAAAACTCATTCAGCCTGGTTAGTTATATGAAACTTAGTCATTGTCAACATGTGAATTAATGGTACTATTAACAGAATAGATAATTATTCAGGTTAATGTACTGCTTCCCTTTCCTCTTTTAATAAACGTTATATATCTTTGAACATAAAACCATATGATAGTATAGTCTCTTCTCATCACAATAATTTCTTGGTACTTTGGCTTGCTTTGTGGATAGTTAATTACTTTTGCATTGAAATGAGAAGTATAAACAGCATTAGGTGCTGTACAAACAAAAAGTGTTTATGGTTAATGAAGAGAGGAGAGATTATTTTTTATTTTTTTCTTAGTTTTTGTAAGAACTGGAACAATAGATTTTGGTACGTGTGTACTGACCTAGAACAGAAATTAAAACCAATAGTGAGCACAGAAGCTTTTGGCTTACTGACGCCTGAGAGGAACCTTGACTTTTAAGTTTTTGATATGCATGGAGACTAAATTTAGATAGCTTAAAGCTGAAGACACTCATCTACTTGCAGATGTCAAATGTTTGTGCATATGAATTTAATATGTTGTGTTCAGTAGGCTGAAGAAGACTTGCAACTTAACAAGGCAAGTTTGATACTCAAAGTCCATCTTTTGGTTTATTCAGATGAACCTCTTTTCTGGTCTTTTCTGGGTGCTTTTGTCTTCATGTGGCTTCCAGTGACCTCTGTGGCATGACACTGTGTGCTGGTTTTAGCTGAGATAGAGTTAATTTTCTTCATAGTAGCTAGTATGGGGCTATGTTTTGGATTTGTGCTGGAAAAAATGTTAATAACACAGGGATGTTTTCCTTATTACTGAGCAGTGCTTACAGACCCAAGGCCTTTTCTGCTTCTCAGCAAGTAGGCCGGGGGTGCACAAGAAGTTGATGGGGACACAGCTGGGACAGCTGACCCCAACTGACCAAAGGGATATTCCATAACATATCATGTCATGCTCAGCACATAAAGCTGGGGGAAGAAGAAGGAAGGAGGGGGGACGCTCAGAGTGACGGCGTTTTTTATTCCCAAGTAACTGTTATGCATGATGGAGCCCTGCTTTCCTGGAGATGGCTGAACATCTGCCTGCTGATGGGAAATAGTGAATGAATTCCTTATTTTGTTTTGCTTGTGTGCGTGGTTTTTGCTTTACCTACTAAACTGTCTTTATCTCAACCACATGTTTTCTCACTTTTATTCTTCTGATTCTCTCCCCCATCCCACTGAGGGGGAGTGAGTGACTGGCTGTGTGGTGCTTAGCTGCTGGGTGGGGTTAAACCATGACACACTGACTCTGGGAAAAATAGCTTGTTTATAGGTTATTCATTCCTCCTTATTAACAGTGAAAAAGTACCAAATGTAAAAAAGTGTCAGTTTTCTCAAAGTTCTAGCAACTTCCTGAATAAATGTTAAAAGGAGAGAAGGGAATAAAAATCTCAGAAGCAATAAAGTATAGCTGTTTAGTTAATAGATGTTTATTTTGGAAAAGTTCTGAAGGTTTTTTACGTGTTAGAGTATTTGTCTTGCACCTGGATTATGGAGTACATAGAAGCCATGAATGTTAAAATTGTTGCAAAGTATTGCTTTATATTTTCTTGATAAGCCTGAAGTTCCAATTAAAATAATTTTGGATTATTAGAAACAAAGACAAAAATCTAAAACATCTTCCTCCTTGCTTCCCAGGCTCAACTTCACTCCTTCATCCTCAACTCTTCTACCTCCTACCCTGCCCCAGGAAGCACAAGGAAATGGAAAATGGAGAGTTGTATGTTGTCCATAACAGCTCCTCTCTGCCGCTCCTTCTTCCACATGCCTTTCCGCCGCTCCAGTGTGGGTCTTTCCCCCGGACTGCAGCTCTTCATGATAAACCTGCTCCAGCATGGGCTCTACACGGACTGCAGTTCCTTCAGGGCATATCCACCTCCTCCACCATGGTCTTCTCCAGGGGCTGCAGGGGATCCCTGCTGGGGTGCCCGGAGCACCTCTTCCCCTTCTCCCCTCGGTCCCCACAGGGCTGTTTCTCACACTTTTCCCCTCACAGCCGGGCAGCATTTTGCCCTTTCTTACACAGGCTTTTTGGAGGCTCCGCCATGGCGGCTGCGGGGCTGAGCCGTGCCCTGCGGTGGGTCGGTTGGAAACGGCTGGATCCGGCTGTGTCTGGCTCAGGGCAGCCCCGGCCTCTCCTCACAGAGGCCGCCCCGCAGCCCCCCCACCAGCGCCTGGGCACCTGCACCGCATACGCTTGCAAATAGGAATTTCTATTCTCCTAACATATATGAAAAGAGGATGGGGAAAAATACCAGTCTGGAAACTGCTGTTTACTCCCAAACTACCCCAGTAAGTGATGCTACTAAAGAATCAACATATCAAGATAGCTAAAAGTGTTTTACCACGTTCATGTAATTAGCAAGAAAAATTACCATGTTGCCTGCAGGAAGTATTTCTACAGTTGAGCATCGCTTTGAACAAAGAACAAAGAGATAGAAGTAAGAATGTTATGTTTTTAATGCATGATATTTAAAAGAAGATGAACAGAAAAATTTTAGTTTCATGGAGGATTTTGCTATGGAAGTGACAAAATTGGGAAACGGGCTATTTTAAGCAAAAGATCTTTTGCAGTAACAGGGAATGAAGGTGTATAGTAGGTAAGCAGGGGAGCAGAGCAAGCCACAGTGGGAGTGTTTTCACCCCAGCCTCCCTAAAATTTTCACCTCAAACACTCATCCTGTCTCATTCAAGTGCTTGACCTGCTGTCCAGACTAGGCATCAGCAAACAACCCAACAGAAGTGTTGTTGCTCTTTTGATCAGATTGGTGTTGCAGTCAATGTGTGAGTGGTGCTCTGGGGACTGTAGTACTGCCCCATTACTCCCATGCACCCCTGAAAGAGGTTGGAGCTCAGCCAGCAGCAGGAGCCTGGCAGTCAGAAGCTGGGTTGCCATGAGGTTTTAAAACCAGAGATCATCTCTTTTTAACCAATGTTAAGAAGAAAGTTGTGAGCTGTTTAGGAAGCTAGCTAGGGAAATCAGGATGAAGCCAGGCCAAGCACATGCACATATCCAGAACAAAATGGTCATTTTCAAGGAACAAGTTAATGAAACTGGAGTTTAATATTGGCTTTGGAGACAGCATTTCTATTTAAAAGTAAAAAATAGCAATAAAATCCTAAGAGAATCCTTGTATTAAGGTTTACTGCTTTTTCTTTTCTTTTTAGTGGACTAATGTTAAGATACTCCTAGGACTTAGACAGCCTGGGCTTCAGATATAAAGAGGAAAAGAGTGAAGATTTACATGTCAGTTGGAAGAATAAGAAATAAAATAACAAAAACTGAATGTTGCTTAAAGAATGTTACTGAAACAGTATGAAATAAGAATATAACAATGTTGTTCCTGGAGTTTTTCCTTGTGGTCATTATAAGAATACTCACTACGCAAGAAGAAAAAGTGAACATACATCACCAGCAGAGCTTCAATGACCACTGTCAGAAAGATAAAGTAAATCTGGCCTCAAGACTCTCAGAGCCAGATCAGGTGTTATGATTAAACAATACAAGTGATGATTTTAAATATTGTTGTCTTGTTCAAGATATTTAAATGACAGTTAGACGGGTTAACTTTTTAGAGGCAGCTCTATTCTGGGCCAGGACCATCAGTCTTGTTCATAGTTCCAAATCCATAATTTCACAATTTTATAGATAGGCAATTTCATACCCAAAGTAATTTGCTTGGAATATTACTGTTGGATTCTCAAATTGTTTAAAGATCCAGGACTGAAGATACCTGATCAGTAGGCTAAAGAAGGCTTTAAGAAGCTGACCACCACATCATGTACTGCATGTTAATTAGGTGAAGGAACCCTGAGTTTTCAGATGGTGCTAAGGATTTGCCTGGATGAGTAACACTAGTGTGGTCCAAAATTTAGTGACAACTAAAGGGGATTAAGAAGAAGGGGACTTCACTTGACAGAAATCTGTGAGGGTACAAGATCATTGAAAGGATTTTTTTTTTTTTTGGATCCGTAGGTATGCTAGGTCATCAAGTTAGTATGAAATCTACTACTAATGCTGCTTTCTTTTCTTTCCATTTTATCACCATATGGAAGAAGTGAAATGTAGCATAGCTTCTATATTAGTCATTGGATCATGTATACTATTTAAGAGCAAACCTCCAGAAAAAATTCCACCCCCCTTATCAAATATGCTTGGAACTTGGTTGGCATTTGAGCTGCATGATTCAGTATTGCCAGATGACCTCAAACTGTTGTAATGTAATCTTGGATCTAGCAGTTACTTAACAATTGGTCTAAAACTGCTTGCTTTGTTGTAACTTTTCAGTGAGTTGACAGGTGTCATAGCTTTGGTGTGTGAGATTATGCAAAAGTCAATTGAATCATTTTTTTTAAAACCTGATGTAAAAGTGTATGGTTACGGTGCATGTTATTATGTTAAATATGCATTTAAAATAGTATGTGTATTAAGTAACAATATCAGTCACTAGGAAATGAGTTATAGATGCTACACTCAACATACATGATTGAGAACAGAAATCTTGTGTAATCATTTCATATAAATGGAATACTGAATGTGAGTTATACATTTGTTAACTTGGTAATAAAAATAGCCTTAATACTTTTTCAACTGAGGAAATCAGTATTTCAACTGATTTTTTTCCTGCTACATCAGATGGGAGACAGATGAAAGTTTATGTGTCTGCTTTTATCCTGTGTGTGGCAGATTATTCAGGTTACATATAAATCAAAATGCTTACTTTGTAGAAAAGGACTATGATGGTTCCAATCTACCAGGGGTGAAGTGTTTTTTTGGCTTTTGATTTTGAGCTGCCCTTTAAAGTGCTGCAGTAGTAATAGTTGGGAAGAGATACCTGGAATAAATTTAATTAATTGCACAAAGAGCTGCTTTCTTCCAAGGTATCTTCCATGCAACTTAATGTGTTTATGGTATATGAGTCTAGCGTGCGGTTGCTGTCTCTTTCATCTGGAAATACCTAGGCAGGGCAAGGAAAAGTGGCACATTAGTAATTGTGTAGGTTTTAAGCCTTTTCTGAAAAAAGGAGATGGTTGTATGACTGGTAGCACAGGACTGTCTGTGAATGGAAGATGCTAAATCACTTGCCTGTAATTCAGGAAAACCCATTCTTGACTTAGAGATGAAACTTTTGGGAGAGACTTAGAATTTACTTTTATGCTCAGAGTGCTCAACTGAAGGGTAGGCACCTCCTGCTGGTATAGTTATTCAAGGCATTAAGAAGTTTGAAATACTGGCAGTATCTTTGTTTTCAAGATAGCAGTGGTTTTCAACTACCTTGTTCTGTATTAAGTTTTGGTTTAGTTGTCTCCTTGAAACCTAACCATACTTTTGAGCAGAAGGATAAAGAAATTGACTGGCTTATGATAGCAGCTATCCCAATTTTATAATAACTACATTAATAGGAGCTGTACCAGATTTTAACTGTAAATGCTACTTTTTGTTCATTAGATACACAAATACATTCCTTTGTCTTCAGAGGGATTGTCTTTTTTTTTTTTCTTTTGACCTTAAAATGGGAATGACAAAAGTTAGAGTTAATTGAAAGTTTATCTTCTAAATCGCTGGGAGCAATTTGTTCAATATTCACTTGAATTGATGTTTAGTAGACACTAATTTAGACCTGTACATAGCATTGGTGTTCAATGGAAAAGTGTAAACAGCAGAGGTGGACAACTGTGACTACAACCAATGTTCTTAAGATATAAAAAAAAGGACACAAATTAGTTGTATAAAAGATATGCTTTCCCTGTCTTGCCATTACACTTCTTCACAACCTAATCAAATTTTAAGTGAAATTAATTAACTTTTCAATCTTTACTAAGCCATTTTCTCAGAAGCAAGGAATTCTGAAGTAATTATCTCAGAGTGGGGTGTCCTTTATTGTCTTCAGTATTTCTTATGATTTTAATAGGAAATCTAAGCTAGGGGAAAAGTGAGTCCATTAATACATAGTGTTGATCACTGTACATCTCTGATGACAGGTTATAAAAAATGTCTGATATAGAATTCTTTCATTATGTATTTTACATAATTATATATATAATTACATATACAAGTAATTACAAATATTTTGTAATATTTGAAAATGAGTAATCAAGTAACATGTTTTCTAAGATTTATGAAAGAATATGCATCTAAAGGGATTTCCCATCTCTTAGACTTTGTCATCTACTAAATAATAACATGCTTGAGTAAGGAATGTGTATTATGCACAAGCTGCAAACTTTTAAAATTTAAATTATCCTCTCTTGACAAATCCTGATTTTTAAAACCTTGCAAACTTGAACAATTTCATCCCTCCCTGACTGTCTCAGGCCACCCCTAGCCCCTCTCCACACCCTGCTTAATCTTTCCAGAGACACTGGTGTAAAAATGTTCTCACTGTTTTTACTTTCTTCAGATATTTTCTATCTATCTGGACATCCTGGAGTAAAACAAAAAACCCACAGTAGTTCTATAATTTTCTACTGTCTCTAAGAAAATGTAACAGATCATGAAAAGGCTTCATAGAGTGAAGAAAATGTGTATTGACTGTATTGGGTCTGGCTGAGATGGAGTTAATTCTCCCCGTAGCAGCCCTCATAGTGCTGTGCTCTGCATCAGTACCTATCACTGGTTGATAACACACCAGTGTTTTGGCTACTGCTGAGCAGTGCTCACACAGCATCAAGGCTGTCTCTCCAACGTCTTTGCTCCCCTTAATGGCAGGCTGGGGCTGAGCAAGATCTTGGGAGGGGACATAGCCAGGACAGCTGACTTAAACTAACCAAACAGATATTCCATACCATATGACGTCAGCTCAGATATAAAAGCTAAGTAA
>JAOBAS010000029.1:26280992-26291767 GCA_025311575.1 Elanoides forficatus
TGCTTCCCAGGAAGTGGCCAGACATCGCCTGCTGATGGGAAGTAGAGAATAACATCATTTGTTTTCCTTTGCTTTCATACATGAGACCTTTACTTTCACTTTATTAAACTGCCCTTATCTTGACCCACGAGCCTTTTGTTATATTTTCTCTCCCCTGTCCATCTGAGGGGGAGTGATAGAGCGTCTTTGGTGGGCACCCAGACAGGGTCAACCTACCACAGCTGGGAAAGTGGAAAATTCCCGAAGTTTGCAGCAAAAATAACAAAGAAGAATGTACGATGTTACACTCTGGAAGGGTGGAAACTCAAATGGGTCAGAAAGACATGGAAAGTTCCCTAGGCTCTTCTATTACTCACAACACTTGTCAGTGTTATGGACCTTGTTTAAAATGTAGCATTCCACACCTCTGCTGGATAAGGTAATTTCATGATTCAGGAGATCTGAAGGTTGAGAAGGGTTTTTCTGCATGAGTGACCCTCACGTAAGTGTAGTGCTAAGGAAATGAAAGAATTTAAGGTTTGTTATTGTGTCTAGACCCATCTGCCATCTCGTGTCTAGGAACAACTGTTAAGAAGTGCTGCATGCATACATATTGTGCAGCTACACAATCCTCCTGAGAGTTAATATGGGGAGTTAAACCAAGCTAAAGAGCATGAGGAGCTGCTGCTTCTCCCATGCAGTGAACTCCTGAGTTGAAGGGTTCCTTCCAGAAGGAGGGAACTTGGCAAAATGAGTGCCTAGATTATGTTCAGACCCTGAAGGCTGAGCTTGGAGTGACTTAGTGATTGGATCAAAATGGTGTATATGCCAGGTAGATGAGCATGTGTAAAGTACTTCTTTGAAACATGTTCTTAATAAAGATCGTTACTTTCTGCACTGAGCTGGGAGACTCTTTGCTCTCTCAACTCTTTTCAATGATCTTGCGTCCTCATGTCACATTGGTGCCTGAAGGCAGTGTGAGAGAGATCCCTTCAGAATGTCTGTGGGCTGTTAATTAATCAACTGGTGAAGTTGCTTTGACTGATGTGAAACAACTCTCCAACTTTCACCTGGGGGTGAATGTGTTTCCCTGAGGTGTATTTGTCTTCTCTGGCCTGTGAATATAGGAGATTAAAATGATGATTGAACTTGCTTTTTGACATGGAAATACAGAGCACTTTTTGGAGTAGTGTTTGTTCACACTTTTGCTTTTCCCAAGCATTGGCAAAATCTTAGCTCTAAATATGACTTGAGCAAATATAAAGCAAAAAAGCCTATGCTGCCTTTTCTAGATTTGCAGGGAAACAGGAGGAAGAGGCAGACTACTTGTCATTATTGCAACCTTCCCTACCTGTTGTCTCCATCCTGTATCTAAAGAGATTTCAAGGTAAAATAGTTGCACATACAGTGACCCACTGGTGTACAATTTTACTATTTTCTTTTCCTTTAATTTTGAAGGAAGCTTAATTGATCATGTTGTACTGAAAATCCTCTGAAAGCAAGGCTATTTCAAAAAGATATTGAAGTCCACAAGTATTTCAACTAGTTATTTAGAGAAAACCATGCTGTATTTTGTACATACTAAGTGCCTTGCTAGCTGAGCATCAAGTTATTCAAGTAATCGTTTTGAGGATTTCAAAGAAAATACCTAGCAAAAATTTTCTACTCCTCCCTAGAGCTGAAAGAACTGCGCTTTATTCTGAAACAAGTATAAATCTGACAACAGCCATCCAAAAATCTGAACTGAGCAATAGCAAACACTCAGACTTAGAGCAAATAGATGTTAAATACTGCATAGTTTATTTCCTCTTTTCCTGAGGTTCCTCTGTTTCAGAGCAGTTTTGTAAGGGATGGTATTTTTCTATTCTATTATGTGATTCCCATGTAATTTGATATACAGTTTTCCATTAAGTACCAGCTATCAGTGTAACCCTGTACTTGAAGAGATATTCTGAGGGAAAAATTATGCTTTACTGAGCTATCCTAGACATACTAAAAAGTACTTTTTGTTTGTTTGTTCGCTTTTGGATACGTTCCTTAGGACTATATTTGAAATAAGATGTTTATTTAAAACAGTTGAGACCAAGAGGAGGATTTGGAAGGACTTCCACTGTTTTTTCCTAATCCCTTTTTTGTCTCTTCCCTCTGTTGACCATTGTCAGCCATGTGAGCCCTGTCAATATGGGGAGGTTGTTCTACTGAAAGATTACCACAGTTAAGAAAGTTTTCAGACAGGCTGTCTCTAGTTTATTATTATCTACTTTCTAAGTGATGGTGTGTTTTCTCTCTCCTTTCCCTGAATTGTGCAGCTTGGAGCAACAACAGATAACTGTGGGATGCATCCTAAAATATGCTATAGTAGTCAATGCTCATCTCCCATTGGGCAGCAGCAGGGTGTGAACTCCAGGTTTAGATGAAGTGACTAACTGGACCATGCTGCATTTGTCAAGAAACAGATAATTTAGTTACTATGGCAATTGTATTGTTTTATTATGTTTACAATACTAGGTTTCAGATGTTTTCAGGGTTATATGGCAGCTCACCAAGGTTCCGAGGATCTGAATTTTTAGATTAGAGTAGCAATCCCTTAGTGCATCTGCATTCCTATGAATCCTAGCCCCATGTGCAGCTTCCAGGAGGGCCTAAAGTCTCTCTTAAATCCTTTTTAAATGTATCTGTCTGTATCACCAAGTTCCTAAATATGTTTTATTGTTTTGTTCTTTTAGCACAGCTCCATTCTTGTTTCAGTGGGAGGCAGATTATTAAATCCCTTAGGTTTCTTGGAAAATCCAATTTAGGAAGTGCTACAAACTTCAATGGGCTAAGTTGAGATATGAAGTAAAATCTGTTACTAGTGAATTGCAGTTAAGAGTGTCTGAGATCTTCATGCATCTCTAGCTAAGTTAACATCATTGCAAACTGCATCATCTCCAGAATTTTGTTGATGAAATGTTGTATCTATGGTTTTAAAAAGTATGCAGAATTACTTAATTGCTGCATACTTTCTCATCTGCATATCTTAGATTTTAAAACACTTAACAATCAGGTGTGCTAGGCAAGAATTGCAATGCAGTAAGTGATCATCAAAAAGAATGAGGAACATTTCCAGAGCTGTGAAAAAGGCAATTTAATACTGTAACACTGACAAATATTTATGTTTTACAGTGTGCCTAGAAAACTGAAACTGAATGTTGCATAAACATTTTCTGATTTGGGGAGAATAAAGACTTCAGCACCTTTGTACTACAGTGGTTTATTTAGTGTATTTTCATCTCAAGATTATATATATAATAAATTCAATTTTCTCTTTAAATACACTCTATTTGTATTGTATTGTGCAAGTAATTCTCTGGAGAAACAGTGTAAATTTTATTTATATATATTATTTTCCATTGTGCTGTAGGACTATTTTTGAAAGGTCAGACCTCATAAACTGCAGTATAACTTTTCTCAGTGATTAGATTTAATCTTTTAGATTCAGTGCTATTTATTTGTAGTTACTCGTTTTCAGAACAGACTGATGAATAACGTTCCAGGATTGACAATTTGTTGAAAAACTGCACTCTTTGAACCTGAAGTTCCCACCTTTCATTGTTTATCAGTAATGGAATTATCATTAACAAAGCTTATTTGAAGGCACCCATCCCTTTCCTTTATTCTCAAGATATTTGATGGCAAATAGCTCTTACAATAGATGATTGAACCCAAATATGAGTTTTTTAACCTTATGGAAAGACAAAAAGGAGAATTAGGATGCTCACAAATTGTCTACATGGCAGAAAAACTCCTTGGAAAGATAGGAAAAACTTAGGAGATAAGTTATTTTGAAAGGCACTACTTCAGCATATAGCCCTTTGGCAGAACAGGTCTCAACAGGCACAACTAAATGAGAAACTTTTTCTTATGAAGGCGAATGGTCAAAACCAGGCATTCCACCTTAACACATTTGTGAAAGCCTTTTCACAAGACTTCAGGGAGTTAGAGTACACAGGAAATTCAAATGGACTATTATATATAATAAAAGCATGTAATGAAGCATAAAATCAAAGAATAATGTAGGTCAAAAGGAACCTTCAGAGGTCTTTAGCCCAAATCTCTGCTCAAAGCAGGTCCATTTTAATCAAGTCCATAAGTCTTGTCCTGTCAAGCTTTGAGTATCTCCATGGATGGATTTTTCACAGTGTCTCTGGGCAACTTCAGCCATTTTTCAACCGTTCTTGTAGTGAAAAAGATTATCCTTTAGATTGAGTCAGAATTTCCTGTGTTCTAACTTGTGCCCATTGCCTCCCTTCTTTCCACTGCATACCTCTGAGAAGAGTCTGGATCCTTCTTCACAACATACTCCTGTTGTAGGGAGCAATAAGCTCTTCCCTGAGCCTCTCCAAGCTGATCAAATTCAGTTTTGTGCCTTTCTTTGTACATCATGAGATCCGGCGCCCACTTGTCTTGGTGGTCATCTGCTGAATGTGCCCCAGTATGTCAGTGTCTTTCACATACTGAAAAGTATGAAAAGCTTAAAAAGTATATGTCTGCCCAGATTATGGATTGACATTTTGGGAGAATTAGTTAGGTTTATACTTAATGTAGGTTATACATTCTTAGCCTGAAGTGCAAAAGTTATTTATTTGTAACTATGGTTTTGATTGGCATGTCCATAATTAAACATTAAAAAATGTTTATTAGCGAGCATATATGACAACAGTTGATATGATCAGCAAGGTAACAAAAAGTCATGTTATACCATTTCAATTTCCCTTTAAGGAGAGCTAGCTGAGTGGTATATAGAGGTCTTCTACATAGATCTAATCATATCCCTGGTTTTACAGTGTTCCAAGCAGTGGAGCATGCAAGCTACTAATGCAAAATCTTAAGACAAGAAAAAGAAGAGACTAAGGAGTTATTCTAAGTTAGCATAGCTTGTTTTCTTTGAAACAACTTCTGTTTATGAAAAATTAATAATATGAGAGCATAGCAGCCCAGCATGCTAGAAGCTAATTTAACTGATGACTGCAACTTAGTTCCTGACATGCTGGTTTGCAGGGTATGAAAACTGTGGTTAGCTCTGATTTTGCATTTGATGACATACATCAAATGAGGCAGGAGAATTTGATCTCATATTTTACAAAAATAAAAATGATGGAAGAAAGAGTGACAGCTCTTTGCTGATCCTATGTTTAAAGCTGTTAAAGTTCTTGGCACTTCGCTCTCATGAGATGTTGTTGCATACTATTAGTGGCAGTGGTCGTTAAATATGCACCAGAAGGACAAATAACATAAACAGGGCATTTGAAAACTACTTCAACACATTGCAAGTTCATAGCTAGGAAAAAGATTGCAATTGAACTGGCAGTGAAATGAAAGATTGAGCTCTCTCCAACTGAAATGTACAGGGCTAAGGATGGAGAGGTTAGTTGATAATCACAGAAGACAAGGCTGAGATTCACCTCAAGAGGTCATTGGCTTTAACTCACTCCTCCAAGGCAGGGTCAAATCCACACAAAACTTCTCTTATCTATCTTGTTCTTAAAAATCACCAGTAGTGGGAGATTCAAGAACCCCTAAGTTGATTTTTACTTTTAGAATTTTTTTCAACTACCATCTAAAATGAAAGTTCCTTAATACAGTTTAACTTGATTACTTCTTGTCCCATCTTGAGTGAATGTGGAGAACTTAGGATGTCTTTTTTATTATGGAAGCTTCTAGCACATGCTGGGTACAGTTATCATGTCTCCCCAGTCTTCAAATAAATCTCCTTTTATAACCCACACATCTTTTTCTATAGACCTGCTGTTTCGTGGCTAAGTGCTTGTATTTGCACAGCTGATGATTCTTACCTAATAACAATTTTCTGTTCCCATTACAGAATTACATCCTACATAATTCAGGTTATTGCTTCAATTAGTCAAGAGCATTCTTTAAATCACATCCTTCCTGGCAACACTGAAAACACTTTGTGCATCTTTCTACTACCTCCTGTTTTCATATTGCCTTCAAATTCAGGAAAGGTCCCTCGTTTTCTAGCTCATTAATGAAAGCATTGAGAAGTACTGAATGTAGGACAGACACTTGGCTGATTTCATTCAATACATTTTTTTAGTTTGTTCTATTTTTACTGTGAACCTTTGCTAACTACTCTAGTGATGAGTTTTCTACAAGATATGAACCCATTTTAAAACTCTTTAATCTACAGTGGTTTAGCCAATGTGTTTCTCAGAATATCACAAGACTGTCAAAAGCCTTGCTATACTGAAGAGGCATAGTGTCAAGATATTTTTTATTTATAAGGCCTGTTAAGATGCCATAGAAAAAACCTTATCTTGACTCTCATTCTTTTATTATCTTTTAGTTGCTCACAGATAGTTATTTGGAATAGGTATTCCAGGATCCTTCTGGATGCTGAAGGGCAAGAGAAAAAGAAAAGGTTGCTACTGTTCTCACTTTTCCTCTCAGCATCTCATTTTGTGCTGTGATCATCAAGGAAGGAGTTTGTAGCTAGTTATTTTTTATTTCATTTTTTTTATATTAGAAAAAAAATATTTAGAAATCTATTTCCAATGTGTATTTTAAGTACCAAATTATTAGTTCAGTTAAGCACACTTGTTTCTTGGTGAGACTCTGTGCTATTGGGACTGTTCTGTCTATCCCATGACTTCTTCTAGACTCCTTCCCAGGTAAAGCATCTGAAATATGATGTGATAGAGCCAGACAGAACTTGGAGTGGCTCACTACAACCAGTGCAATTGTAGTGTGGACTTCTGGCTCTGTTTTGCAAGGTAATTTTTGGCTGTACTTGCTTTTTGCAAAGCAAAGACCATGAAAATAAAAACAAAAGACTGAACTTTTAGGTTTCTGGATTTTTTTTCAGGTAGTGACTGCAGACTTTTACATTATTTAGGTACTATAATCCAGTTCTTCAGCACTTTCAAAAATAGATGTCTGTATTTTTTTAAACACTCTTAAGGGTTTGAACAAATGTATTCCCATTTAATTTGTTTTAGAGAAGAAATTCAAATAATGTGAACTGAAGTGGGAAACATATTTACACTATTTCTGATTGAACTTCTGCAGTATGCGCTACTGAACCACAGACTTCGTAGTTGTAGATGTGTCTAGATATCTAGATACTATGAGCAGAGGGAGCTCAAAATGGGAGTCATTCTCTTAGAAAAGAGATAGAACAACACAGAGGTCTTGTTAGAAAGCTGTTACCTATTTATTATTTAAGAGGTATTCAGGCCACACTGAATTTTTAACTGTAGTAAGCTGTAACCATTGAAACAAAACTGGACATAGAAGAATGTGCATGTCTTTTGTATATTGTATCTATTTAATCAGTTCTCAGTTGGAAAGCTTTTGAATAGATTTCAGATTGTGGTCTTCCTTTTGTCTGTCTTCAGAACTTGGCCTTTAATCACAAATAACTAATTGTTTAATCAGTTGTTTCATTCTGTGTGTCTTACGAAATCTCCCTGAAATAATTACCTCATGTAGTCAAAGATTTAATGAATCCTTGATAGGAAGAAAGCAAATATGATTTGAATTGAGCCATAGGCATGAAGTAAAACTGTTGTTATTGCAGTTGTTCTAAAAAATAATCTAAGCAATCTAAAAAGAATCACTTTTTCAAGCAAGGAATTAAATAATTTCCCCTTCATTATTCATTTCAACTTTTTTTCTCAGTAATCTGCCTATTTTCACTGCTAGAGGACTGACCAGGAAGCTGCTGGAAACATACATAATGGTTCCATTAGAGTCAGTATAAAGTTAGTAGAAATGGGACAATTTAAATGCAGAAGACTTCATCTTTATAATCTTTTTCTTTCTACAAGTTTTCTTCTGTCTTGAATCCAGATTAAAATACTTACTTGAGATAGTTTTTAAGTGTGTGATTGTGCATATTTTGAATTAAAACCTTTTCTGTATTTACTCTGAATGCTAATGGTGAATTAAAACAGAATGGCTTTCTGTTCACTCAAACTACAAGGAGGCAACAGTGCATTCTCTTCAGATGATTTATCTGAATTGCTCTAATGCCTGTGCAAATGTTTTTGTAATTTAAGATTTCTCAAATTCAAATGAAATCAGTGGATACCCTGTTACAGTCACTATCAGTAAATTTTATTTCCTTCAACAGTCTCTTCTGTTCATATCTGCATTTTTTCCCTTACTCTACTGCAGATTCCTACTTACTGGGTCATGAATCTGAAGAGAAGCAGAATTTGCTGTCTTTTACATTGCCCAGATCTTGTACTATATTCAACTTCTAAATTTTTTTAAATAATTTTTTATAGCAGTCTCATTTTGTCTGATTTTTCTTAGGGAATGGGGGAATTGTGAGTCTTAAAGAAAAAAAGTAAAGAGGTTATAAACAGACATAAATATTATGCAGAAAATCAATGAGGATATGATTTCTCCTCTTTTTTTTTCATTTTTGTTCTTTTTCTCTCTTGTAATTTTTAGCTCAGTAGAGACAAAGTTACCATGTTTCCTCTCTTGCTCCCTTTAGCCTTCAGCCATCACAACTTCTGCAGCCCACCTGAGGATATTCTGGGTCTCTCACAGTACATAGGAAGGAAGGAGGCTGGTGACAGCTCTGAACTTTAAATGAGTGCTTGATATTCCTTCTAGGATGATATGTCTTTTCATTGGACCTTATTCTGGTCTATGCTTATTCTTTAAAACATTTCAATCTGTTATTGCATGGCTGGTTTAGCTATTTTGGAAGGAAAATAGAAGAGAAAGGTGGAGAATAAAGAGATGGTTATGTTGGCAGCTCACCAGCTGTAAAAGGGCTATTATAGTTGGGTGACTAGTAGAATAACTGCTATAAATTCTCCTACTAAATAGCTTTGTCTCAGTATGAATTTGTAGAACAGTGGAAGAACTAATATATCCACCTACTTGTAAAAATTAAGTCTTTATGTGTTTTAGTGTAGTAACTTTGACATACTAATATGTTGGTACAAGATGATCACTTATTCTATATTTTTGATGTGATATGTTGTTGATTCAGGTACGGATACTTGACCTCAAATTCTAAAAGAGAGGGCTGTTCAGTTTTATGCATGCAATAAGCGTCTATACTACTTTTCACTTCATTTAGTGGCTTAGTGATGGAAATCAGTGACTGACAACTGATAAACTGGTTAAAATAGCTTTATACATGTAATGTATACATGTAACAACATCTCTGTTTAACTAGAAGTCCATATAACATGTTTGAAAATGAATCCTACAACATCTAATGCTCTTTCATTGTAGAATACAATTGTTACCTTTTAATCTTGTTTGCCCAAAACACAGTTTTGCTGTTGTTCTTCTTCATAAAATGAGTTGACTAGCATGCAGTTCTCTAGTAATATAGGAAGGAAAAGGATTACTGAACTTGTCTGAGACAGCAGGTATGCAAATATTGCTTTTTTTTTTTTTTTTCCCAGTATTGGTTATTCATTAATAAAGTCTCTATCTGACACTAGCATAGCAGAAGTTGTTTGCTTTGTTTACCTTTACCAAACCAAATGATCCCTCTTAGTGGACAACTTCTCTCTTGCTCTTAATTTAATTTAAGGGTGAGTACCAGTTAACACCAGAAAGTGCAAATAGTAAGTTACAGGTTGTCTTATGAATTGCTGTTTTGTTTTTATCATAGTATTAGTTTCAGGATTTGAAATTAATTTAGATATCCCACTATGGAATAGGGAAGAGAACAGAGATACTTTCACATCCTTATTCATTTGTTGGCAGCAAATATGCACAGATTCCATTATAAAATAATGATACATAAAATACTAAGATCAAGATGGAAAGAATGTTACTTACACTGCTATTCTTTATCAGTGTCTGTCTTTTGATGGATTCTGTAATGCTCTTTGCCAATTTTTTAACTGTATAGTACTTTCTCAACTCTGTAAATACAATTTACTTCAAACTACTTTCCATTACTGATGGAATGAAAGAACAACTAGCAACATGGAATCTGTTCTACAGACATCTCCTTAACTTTCCTGCTTTCAATTTTTGCTATATACATGAAATTACTTTTTAAATGAAATTACTTTTTAAAATCTTCTCCCTTTAGTCTGAAATAGGTGTACCATGGGTATTGAGCCTGGCAGACTGCGTGCTGTCACTGAGAAACAGAAGCAATGTCAAAGCAGGTATTTGAAGAGTTCTCTTTGCTTTACTGCAACTTTGAAAACTCTTGTCAATGATTATAAATCCTACACATTATGCGAGGTACAGATCAAGTGTGTTACTTTATTTAATCCGGAGCAAGTTCAAGACAAAGGGAAACAAAATGTTAATTTAAAAAGTCAGCAGAGGAGCAAAATGACAGAGCAGAATGAAAATGCAAATTGACAAAGCCACTAGGAATGGAAAAATAAAAATCTTCTGTTAGAGTTATTTGGAATTCATTTGATGAGTTCTACCATAGTGGTATGACTTCTCCATATTGATATGCTCTTGGTGTTTACTATGTAAGCCACTATAGGACA
Source organism: Elanoides forficatus (assembly GCA_025311575.1). Taxonomy (NCBI): domain Eukaryota; kingdom Metazoa; phylum Chordata; class Aves; order Accipitriformes; family Accipitridae; genus Elanoides; species Elanoides forficatus. The sequence goes on from JAOBAS010000029.1 coordinate 26,291,468, forward strand.
AAGGTTATACAGTGTATGAAAAAGGATGAATTATATTGAAAGGGATTGGGAGTAAGAATTAATAAGCTTTCTTTTGTGTGCTTTGATGTCTTCCCTAGTGGAGTGGAGCAGCAGTAGCAACAACACATAACAGCAAAGATACTCATTTATTCATTTTCTGTCTTTGTGGCAGCTCTTATAGTAATACAATGCTGCTGCGATGCTTCATAATACAGCTGGTATTTGGGATGAGATTGAGATACTGGTTAACAGGATGAAATTTTGTTTCGCTAATCTTTAAAGTTTCGTCAGTAGAAAAGT
>JAOBAS010000029.1:26293396-26313955 GCA_025311575.1 Elanoides forficatus
CTTTTACTATTACTGTTGTCATTTTATTAGTGTTATCATTATCATTACTAGTTTCTTCTTTTCTATTCTATTAAACTGTTCTTATCTCAACCCATGAGTTTTACTTCTTTTCCCAATTTCCTCCCCCATCCTACGGGGGGGAGGGGAAGTGAGTGACTGGCTGTGTGGTGCTTAGTTGCTGGCTGGGTTTAAACCACGACAGTGACAAAACTTAGATGATACAAAATGATACAATACAGTAAAAACAAAACTCAACTTTGAGGAGCTGCAGAATGATTTCACTATCCTGATATCTTAATGACAGTAAAAAATGGCAGGTGAAATTCAGGGCAGGTGAAACTCAGGGCAGATAAAGGAAAGGCAACCCTAGTTACTACACCATTGAGAAACTCTGTATTAAGCTTCACCACTCAAGAAAAGAGGTCTTAGTGCCATTAAAACACCAACTTGGTGCTCAGAGATTGTCAAAAAGCATGTAGGAATTTTCTGGAATGGATGAAAAGAAAGTAAAAACCAAGAAGCACTGCTGTAAGTTGACATATATGTCTTTGTGATGCTCTTAAATGTTGGATGTTACATTATGTTCTGATCCCCTCATCTCAAAGGTAATATAATAATTTGGAAAAGGTAAGAAGAAGGGACATGAAGATTACCAGAGGTATGGAAGAGCTATAAGAGAGACTATAAAGAGTGAATAAAGATACATGGAAGTAGTAGCATTTAGCTTGGATAAAGATCTGAGGGCACATATTTAAATAACTATATCCAAAATAATGAGAGAGATTATGGAGAATGATTATTCATGATTTATTATAAAACAAGAAGTGGAAAATATCAAATGAAATGATGAGAGGTTTTAAAAGGAAAAAAGGGAAGTGTTGTTTCAAACCACTCAATTAAGCTGTGGAATTCTGTGCCAAAGGATCCTGTGGATGCCAAAGTATGAATTGGTTTAAAAGCATTTAGGGAAATTCATGGAAGAAAAGACCTTCCATACTTATTAAACACACAGATAAGGATAAAACCACTGACTAATGAAGTATCTAAACCACAGGATTATATTTTACTGCATCAGAGAAATACCTGAACTTAGATGGATTTTGGTCTCTGAACAGAGCAACAGGAAATTTTAAGCAATGTGTTTTCTTAAAAAGTTGGCCTTGCTAACAGTGGGATCTCATGGAGCAGATTACTGTTCCCCCTTGATAGAACCACCATTTGGAGGTTAAGAATGCAATGAAGGTATGATAACCCAGATCCCAGTGAGGGACTTTAACCATCTGCTTATCTGTTGGAGGGACAGTATAGTTGGGCAGAAGCAATCCAGGAGGTTTCTGAGTTCACAGATGACAACTTCCTAACAGAGGTGATCAAGGAGTCAATGAGGGGGAGGTGCTCTGTTGCACCTGATTCTTACAAACAAGAAAGAATTGTTTAGGGCTGTGATGGTTGGGGGCAGCAGCCTTGGCTGCAGTGAATATGAGGTGGTGGAGGTCAGGATCCTCAAAGGAAGGACCAAGGCAAAAAGCAGGATCACAACCTTGGCCTTCAGGAGAACAGACTTGTGCCTGTTCAGGATGTGCTTGAAAGGATAGTGTGGGATATGGTGCTGGAGAGAAGAAGAGGGGACTAAGAGAGGTGGTCGATTTTCCAAGGCCACATCCTCCAGTCTCAAGAATGGTCCATCCCCATGTGCAGGAAGCCAGGCAAAGGTGTGAGGAGGCCTGCAAGAATGAACAAAGAGCTCCTGACAAAATTCAATATAAAAAGAAAACATACAAGAGATGGAATTGGTGTCAGATGACACAGAAGTATAGACACACTGTGCTAGTGTGGAGGGACAGGGCTAGGAGGGCCGAAGTCCACCTGAAGTTCAATCTTGCAAGAGACATGAAGGTCAACAAGAAGGGCTTCCGTACAGGTATATCAGCAACAAAAGGAAGGCTAAAGAAAATATGAACACACTGCTGAATGGAGCAGGGGACCTGGTGACAGACCACTTGGAAAAAAGACGAAGTACTCGGTGACATCTTCATATTGGTCTTCTTGCTTCTATGAAATAGTCTTCCTCTAGGACCATATTATTTGTTATTTATATGCTGGAGGGCTGTCTGATATTCATTAATACTCATATTCTCTTTTTATCACAATGCCCTCTTAATTGCTAATTAGGTCCCATATTCCATGGCCTAAAGCATACCCTGAGCAGTTTTTCTGCTTGATTCTTTAACTTAAATTGAAAAACACATTGTCTATATTCCATTTTCCACTTTATGCAAGATCAATATTAATCTGTCATTCCTTCCCTCCACCTGATGGGCTGCAGTGGATAACTTTTTGTCTTGTGACAAATTCTCTTTTATGCCTCCTGGGAAGAACTTCACTTGTCCTGGCAATGAAATCTGGACAGGGGCCCAATCTCATTTGCTTGATTGAAAGTGTAAATCTCTATGAGTGAAAGGACATGTTTTACTCAGAAATAGGTGGAGGATTAATTTTCGGAGTCTTTCACTGGAACATGCTTTTCAGAGACACAGGCTTGACAAACAAACAAGAACTAAATCTCAGGGAGGAGCTGAAATGATGTTTGGGCAATCAAATATAATACAGTCATGCATCATCTGTGGTTGCCAAAGGAACCAGCTTTGGGATCCTGTCAGCAGGATTCTTCAAAATCATCAAAGGAGACACCACTGGTATCTGCCAGTTAAGCCACCTATTGCTGCAAAGATCAATTTCTTGCTCCTTTTCTCAGGGGTAGTCAATATATTAGTTTTCTAAGAGAAAGAGAAATATCATCAGAAATTCATCACCTCTGCAAGGTGGCTGCGATGCCATCTGTCCCAGGTAGAAGCACCTACACTGCCATCAGAGCAGCAGCGGGTGAACAGATACAGTACTTGCTCTGCAAAGCTTTCAGTTCTGAAAGTATTCAGGTTGTGTGCCTGACAGTGTAAAACTTCATGGATATATGGTGTTAAAAAACATCACTGGTGTGGTCTCCAACTGTGTAGGTCACTGTTGATTTCCCCTGATCCCATCTGTCTTTCTCTTATAACTATATATATGAGCTTCTGTATTTAAAATTCCATATGCTTAGTATTTTAAATGACAATTATTTGGTAATCTTGCTTTGTTTGTTGTTAACTACACCTGGGTTAGTTAGCCATATTTGAACGAAGTTTGTCTGCCCACTTGCTACCACCTAGTGACTTATTCTGCTGTTGTCTTAATTTCTGCCACTCATTCAACTTCCCAGAACCCTGTCTCACTAACCTGCTCATCAAGCATTTCTTTTAATGCCACCCTTCCTCTCGACTCTTCCTACTTTCTCTCTGCTTTTCTCTCTGTTCACAGCTTTTCTTTTTCCAGTAATATTCCAATTTTTTTTCTTCCTCTCCTTTCCTTCCTTTTGTATTAACATATTTAATACATGTCTTCATGGAGCTGATAGGCAAGAGTGAAGGATGGAATGAAAAGAGAGTGAAGGAAAGGTGAATAGAAGGGCTATCTAACTTTTCAGGCTGGTAACTGTACTGTAAAAAGCTTCAGCAGAGGTTTGGACTGACTAAATTTGAAATCTTTTACAATCCTAGGTAGGGAAAAAGTGACATGGAAACACAGGTTGCTTTTGGGACCAGCACAGTGTGGTGCAAAACAAAATGTTTATTTTTGGTAAAAATCATTGGGTGAAATTCCTTCTACTGATCAGACAAAGAATAGCTTGAACTAAATGTCCTCTCTCTTAAGAGAACTTAGAGGTATGTCTTTAGTTATAATGGAGCAATTAATTTTTTATAAATCACTTACATAACCTGAAGATATCCTAGGATGACTTTCTAGTCTGCTGGTCAGGACAATAAGTGCACTCCTATGGGAAGATGTCTCTCCTGGTGTGAATATTTTAATTATCTTTACAAAGTGAAGCAGTTATTTTAAGCAACTGAGATGTCTAGCTATCCCCTCGCCTTTTTCTCTTATCTCCTGTGATAGTGCTTAAAATGGTCTTCTGAAAGAAGTGACATCAGCTGTCCTCAAGCAAAGGAGAGATTAGCCCTGATGTTCCACTTCTGTGTGAGTGTTCAAACATCTGATCTGCTGAAGAGCTCTACCTCTGCCCTTCTGGCAATTACATGAAGCTAGTCCTGAAAAAATGTTTTTAGGATGACTTGAAAAATTCTCCTCCAGAGTTGAAAACTAAGCATGAAAGAAAGATTGCTCTGAAGTTTTGTGTTTTCTGAAATCCACTTTTTGGATGTGTGGGGACAAATTTACAATTAAAAATAAAAGAAATAAGGAAACAAAACAGAGAAGCATAAATTGTACCTGACCTACCCAGTACAAGTTTCACTCATTCATTACACCCATCTTTTTCTACTGTCTGTTCTTGGGACTAAAGGTGTGGGAACTGAGATTTATCTTCATTTACTTTTAGCCACCTTTTCTGCACTTGGACTGTATAATAGTGCTGGGAGCAAGGACAGTTTACTATAAAGAGTCTGAAGTTGTTGTAAGTTATATAGGTTTACGCAGGGTGTCTTTTCTCTGATTCCTCTCTTTATCTACTCCTCCAAGCAGAGTTCGAGAGAGGATGGATGGATGCTCTGGACTTCACTATTCAGGATTCCAGAGGGTACCCTAAATGTACCCTAATGTCAGCTTTCAGCTTCCAGGTTCCATTGCCTGCACAGTTTATATATTGTTTGGGGTGGGTGGGGTAGGTGTATTTTTTTAAGTAGAAAGTAATTGCAGCAAGAGGAATGGTTTTAATGGGCTGTGCAGAGCAAGGTGTTACCTGGTGTGGCTCCCGGACGAGCTCCACGACAGATTGAGCCTGCACATGGCTAAAGCAATTTTTCCCCCCACAATGAGTAGTGCTACATAGATTGATGTTATTATGATACAGAGTTTAGATATTTGTAGAATAACTGATCTCTCTGTTGGCAAAGTGTGGTTAAGCATAACAAGCAACAGATTGGATGCTTTTCTTTTAAGAAAACCTGCACAGCAGAACTTTTTCTGCTTCCTAGGCAGGACCTTAGAGGAGTTACATGTCCTTTAGATTACTAGAGCTGAACAGGAATTTTCTGTAGTGACCTTATGGTAGAAATTGCAATGCCTACAAAAGTAAATTTTTCCTTAGGGAAATACAAAATACGGTGGTGGGATGCATTAGGATTCTGTTGGAGGGAAACCCTCATGAGAGTTTATTTGAGATACTGCATGTAGTTTTTCAAGAAAGCAGGTGCAAGTGTGATGACTTTAGGCAGGAATAAGGGCAAAGAAGAAAGATCAGAAAGACATTGAAGAAGCTATTTTATACAAGGCAAGGCTGAAAGCATGCCTTATTTATCATAACTAAAGCAAGACCAATGGATGTGATAGTTCTTTTTAAATGAGGAAGGGAAATTAATGACAATAGCTACTTTGGATAAATTTAACCTGGAAATTCTGTCACTGAGGATTCAGAATGGATCTCAAAGAGATATTGGAGGAATTAAAGAAGATGACTACTGTAAGGAAGATTTTGATGTTAACTATTAAAAGGAACTACATAATCAAATATAGTCTATCCAGGGTGTCAAGCATACTTTATTTAAAATAGATTGAGGCCTCCCAGGAGTCAATGTAGATGTAATAAAACATTAAAAAAAAAAAAAAAGTAAAATAAAATATTTTGTACTCTGAAAAATTTGTGGTCTAAAATGATAACCTTGATGTATCACCCTTTTCGAATCAAATGTTTCTTGAATTTTATTGTTATTCAGAATTATAGATTTATAATATATAAATACATAATTATGTATATATTAACATATATGTGTATCCATTTATTCCAGTAACTGATGGAAACCAATATGAAGCATCAGTGTTTCCTGTGAAGCAGAAAATCCAATTTCCTCTAGACTGTAACAGGTGCACAGTATTTATGTGACTTGGGCATCAGAATTACCTTGAAGTTATTCTCCTTTCAGCTGCTAATAATTATGTATAGGGCTTTCTTACCATGAATGCTGCTGATCTGTAACTTTCAAAGTTTCTTAGCGGAACCTTAGAAAGTGGAGAAAGTGGGAACTAACAGCTGTTTAAATTTTCTGACCTTTTTTGTCAAGTTTGTAACTTACTGTTGATATTTGTGTGTGTAGATTGTATTTAAATTTGTCAATATGGCATGGCCCTAAGAATCTTTCAATCACCAGACAGAAAAGGAAAAGAAATAGTGATGACCCATAGCCTCAAGGTTTGGGTTTTGTTTAAAACAAAACTGAACAAAACCAGCAACAATAACAAAAAAATTAAACAATCCAAAACAACCAACCAAACAAAACCCCTACTGATATAGATAATGAGTTGGCTTATTATTTGCTTTTCAAAAGTATCTGCAGTATCGTGGGACCTGCAGTAGGCTGTGTTTAACAAATCTCCATTGCTTTTTAGAGACAGAAAGCTCTATACAAAGAACTTTGCAACAAACTTATCATCTTACTTGTTGGTTTGGCTTTTATCTCACTTTGATTATGAACAAAGTCTGAGAAAATAATTAAACAAAAATGGACTGTAATGAGCATGAAAAGTTGTCCTGATTTTAATGAGTTTTCAAAAGTGTGTAGAACAGTTTGACATATTTGAATGGCATTTAATATGTATGCAAACAGTCAGAATTAGTAGATTTGTCATGTTCTTAAGTAGTATTTAGTTTTCAGCTGACATGTCTCTTGTCAATGCATAATCCTTGGTTTGTTGTTTGGTTTTGATTTGGGTTTTTTTTTTAATCCTTTTTGATTACACTTCCTTAATCAGCTAATTGTTAAATTGATGACTTGCCCTATTGACTCTGGCCCTTCTAACTTTTTCCATAGGTGAAGATTCATAGATTCATAATTTTTACTTGTCTGCATCATAATTAAATTGTGTATGAAAATGTTACAATTCTGCATCACCCAGCCCTCTTTCTAGGGAATGAAATATCTATCAGACTCTCTAGGAGCTCTCTGTCCTCCTTTATTTTAAGCAGAGGATGCTCTTTACTGCAAATCTGAACCTGTGGATTGTTAGTTAAAAGCTTCTTAGAATAACTGATTATTCTCAGGAAATTTCAATGTCAGTAACTTATTCTGTCTTTATCTTTCCTGAGATCCAGCTCTCCTGATGTAGCAGGAGAAAAATGCCCTTTCTCTCTTTGTCAAACAAAGTAGTTTGTATCCATCCTCATGTTTAGCTTGCTTATTGAAGAACCCAGCTAGTAATCTTCTTTCCTATTTTTAAACATAATCAACTAGTTCTAATTGAATTGAAAATTCTAAATAAATGTTCATGAATATTAACCTCTTCTTGCTTTGTCAGGACAAGTAAAATTCTTACATGCTTCACTTGCTGCAACTCTGGCCTGTAAATGTGTACAGTTGAGCTTTGTCTGATTTCAGGCAGAAACTTCAGGACTTGCTACTGATTATGATCACTGTTAATAGTTCAGAAACATTTCTGGTTGCCAAATGGTAAGGTCTTTGGTCATAAACGGACTATTTTTGGGGCAGTGAAATGCCACTGAAATGTAAACTTGTAACAGAAATTATTGTAAAGTATGTTGAAAAGTAAGATAGGCTAGAAGAGTATGGAGGAGGGCTGGATGAAGTGGAGACATTATCTTTGCTCTCTCTCTTCTCAATGGCTGGGGCAGCCTCTTGCTTGAGGAACAACAATACAACACTTAATGAACAGGAAAAAAAGGCAAGAGATGAAACTAGAGACAAAAAACAGTAACCATTTTATGGGACTGATAAATGTGTATGTCTTTCTCTTAGTTTGTGACAGTCTCAGTACTCAGTCCCAGGTCTGAAATCTTATAGAAGGTAACTATAAGGCACCATCCAAGATCATGAGGTACTCTCTGTTGACATTTACAGAAGTTGAATTTCTGGATACCTCTCTAAGATACATACCTATACAAAAGGAAAGTCAATTCTCCTGTTGTGTGTTATAAACTACTTTCTTGGACAGTAGAAGATCATACAAACATGTACAGGGACATAGATAGTTCTAATAATATGGCAGGATCATTAATATTCTTTCAAAAATTTTGAGTAGTTATCTGAGATTATAATCTAACAACAAGTTTAGGAGGCATAGAAATTAAACATTAGTAAGTAATCTTTTTATGTGGATAATTATGCTGTGTTTCTCAGAGGAATGACAGACTTAAAATTTAGAAAAGGCAAAATTTTTCAGTGGAATATCTCTCTCTCTCTCAAAATATACATACATCTGCACAGATACACAGATGTATCTATATTATATGCCATATGTTTTGACTTCTGCTACCAATGATCAAAGCTAGAGTATCTCTATATTGTGTAATGCTTTATAAAAGTGTTCATGACTGTGGCAAAATACTGGATATGACATTGCATTTTTTCCCTCAGATTTTTTTTTTGTTTGTTTTTTTGTTTGGTACTTACTCAAATGAAATCAAAATCAAAGCAAAAAATGTAAATGCATTAAATGACCTGAAACAAGAGTCTTGCCTGTTCTTTTAGCTGGAGTCATCAGGCTAGGACATTAACTCATCAACAGCCGTTGCTTCTCTAACCTACTTCGAAAATACCTAACCCTGTGACCATGCACATAGGAGTATGTAACCACAGCCAGGGGATTGAGATGGAAGTAAGTAAGGAGCTGAGCAGAACTGCCAGTGCCATGTACCACTGCACGGTTCACAAGCTGCACAAATTAAGTTTCAGGCCACTCACAAAAGCCTAGCATTTAGCCTGCTCCATGTAATATCATCAGAGAAATTGTTTCTTGCCTGTGTGCACTTACACTCAAGCAAAACACACAATACAAAGCATGTAATACATTTTGTGGTTACTGTAGAAAGGAAAAAAAGAGAAGGCAGGTAAGTGAACTGTCAGTCAAACAGAGGCAGCAAAATCTGGCTGTTATTACTTTTGTTACTGATACTGTTACATCTGCCAAGTTGCTCCTATTTTTTGTGCTCACTCAAGGATGAGGGCATTTTAAAATGAAAATAGGAATCTGGACTGCATGTTAAAAACTGCATATTTTTATGCCTGTTTGTGGTTGCCTCCTATTCCCTATTGCTCTTTCTTCCTTGAAAACATTTCTCTGCATATTTTTAGTAGCAAGTTTTGGTGAAAGCATTGACAGCGTTTATTATTGCCCTGCTTCTGAAAAGCAATGGTTATAGCTTGGAGCTAAGTAATTTTCATTGCATCCTGTTGAAGATGTTTAATTAACATGAATCAAAATAAACAGCAAAGCAAGTATACGATGTTTTATCTGCTTAGATGTATGCATGTGTTGTAAGTTTTTCTACACTAAAGCCATATGGGAAGACAATCTTACTAAAATAAGTATAAAATTGAAAAAGTAGAGATGGCTACTTGTAGTATGGATTGTTTTTTTCTGAAAAAAAGACCACATGTATAGAAAAATATGTGAATTATGATGAATTATTTTTGTTCTTTGCACAGTATAGTTACCAGCCATTTGTTCTTACTTCTGACCAAAATGCTTTTATTTTGATGAAAGTGACACAATGCCTTATATTTAGTGCACTGCTGCAACCAAGTCTGTATTGCACTGAAAGGTGTGGAGCAGCTGGGAAGTGAAAGCAATGTGGAGGTTGGAACATGGAGCTCCTGAGAGTAACTTGACCCAGGAGAAGCTCCCCACTACCTCATCTGGATTGCTTCTGGTACCTTAGTTAGCATTAGTCCATCAAGTAAGCAAACATGAGAAAAACGCACTTTTTTTCTTTTTTCCTTTGTCAATCTACTAGATGCAGTCATCTTGGACTATTTAATGTTTTGATTATCACGGTTTTGCAACATCACTGTATTGTAATAAAGCAGGAGTGCTTTGTTCTTCTAATCTCCCTCATTTATTCCTGTTTTCATTGTATCTGTGACAGGAGCTGATCTATCATAATCAGTATCACGTAGGAACATGTAGACGTCTTCATGGTAGCACACTGGTTTCCTTACAGATTTTTTTTATTTCACTTGTACAATGAATGAATGAATGCTTTTTTTGCTGTATTTCCTAATTCTTCATGCTGAAGATACATGCTGATTTACAGCATGGTCTTTTAGACAATTTTCTTGTGGGCTTGTCTCTACTACCAGTGACGCTGTTAGAGATGATAGCGTAGATGAGGCTCAGGTGGCCGCTGTGTTTTGTCAGCTTATCTATGCTGCCAGCATGGAGACTGAGGCTAGATCGTAGTATATGTTTCCCCTTAGTTTCAATGGTTTCCAAAACTGGGAGTGGTTTGGTGTAGTTTTGGGTAACTTGGTGCCATAGGAAGCCACTGACACACAAGAGCACTTGAGCTGATCTTGGCTGACCCTGAGAAACTGGAGGATCCCCCAGTGCAAAGAAACTTTGTTAATCTGGGTTAACATAATCTTTGTAGCCCCCTTTCAGAATTTACTCACCGTTTTAATCTGTGACTTTAGCTCAATTGTTAAAGCCCTTTTTATCTTTGTAGGGATGACACAGGGGAAACTATTTTACATTTCTGTCTTGGATTTTTTTATCAACAGTGAATGTTCAATATTGGGTTCAGTGTTTGGAAAAGAGCTATTGAAATTAGGAATGCAAAACATGCAGAAGCAAATATTTGTAATACCACTTGCTGTGCATGCATTGAAACAAGTTATGCAGAAAATGCCTTGGGTTCACTTTTTTTGTGAACTATATCTTCTGTTTTGCCTAATATTAAACTACCATTTTGAAATCTCATTGAGTAGTTCTTTGTACCTGTGGCCATAATAAACAAACTGAGAATATTAATGATCAAATTTATTACTAGATTGCTACATATGTTTGTTGTCCACATGCTTGGGCTACTTCGTGCTTGTTGTCAGATGCCTGGTTATAAATGTAAGCTGCAGTGCAGTAGGCAAATATTAAAAAGGGAAAAGGATCATTCTGGAAACGAAAATGAGAAGAATAATGTGGTTGGGTTGGCAAAAACCATGTTTATAGATTTTTCTCTTTTCAGCTAAGATTTATGATAACTGAGTAAAGAAGCTCGTGTGGAGAGAACAGTGTAAAGGAACAGAGAAAGAGAAAAGCATGTTTCGTCAACAGGCCTGCATCAATCCTACTGTAATTCTCTATTAGCCTTCTGATCATATATTAGTAAGATTTTCCAAGCTGACTGTACACACTATTTAACTAGATACCCTTTTTCTTGCTTTATAATATCCAGTTATTTTTTACTGGAAGCAAAATTGCAGCTGTTGAACCCATAAATTTGTGGGAGAGAGGCAAAGATCATTTTCAAGGCTTTTCCTTACTAATTCTTAAAATCTTTTAAAAAAAGAGAAGGGAGAGAAAAATCTTGATAAAATTATGGAGGAATATTGGTGGATGGCAAAAAGAAGACAAATGCTAGCGCTCACTGTGTTTGGATCATTGCTTATGTTAATTTGAACACAATGCAGATTTTCTAAAACTGGTTTCTAGTTTGGCTTTTTTTAAATTTTCTGACACCATTTTGCATCAAAATATTGATTATGAGATGCTATAAGAAGCACTGTCTGACACTTACACAGTCTTTCTCAGTTCCATTACTTATGGCTGCAGTAACACTCCTGCTGATTAAGGCATGAGTCTTGCTGATTAAGGCATGAGTCAGCTGTATTGCATAGTAAAATTACATGGCAGTTAGGATGTCTTTTAAGCTGCTGTTTTTAAGAAACACTAAAGTGTTTTATTTTTTAAGGTTTGACAGAAAATGCCAGGGTTTTAATATAGGAAAGTGTAGCTAGCTGTGTGTTTAACTCCTGGGGTTTTTTTTGGGGGGGTGGGATCAAAGTTAGTTTCTCTGTTGCCATTTGGTTTTGCTTTGCATGTTGAAAAAACTACAATGTTAAAACTGCAGCTGTTATAATTGGCAGTTTCCAGAAGAAACAGTGAATATCTGCAAAAGGTGCTAAAATAAAAGTTGCTTGGGTTTAGTGTATATTTTCCCCCCTGAATTTCTACAGGTTGATCTTAGAAGAACACTCACTTGATTTAAGGCTTCATTCAGTATTATGCTCAACATGTAACAGCTTCTTTTTTTTTTTTTTTCTGCCTCTTTAAATCTGAACAGACTTATTTCTTAGAAGAATAGACAATTGTATAAATATCATACCAATACATTTTTGTGAAGGGCAAAAAGGTGTATCCTCTCTTACTTGTATTTCCAACACAATCTGAAATTTGTAGTCTTATTGGTTGTTGTTACTGACTGTTGGTTTAAATAACAGCTTGATGGCAAACACAAATGATTTCTGTTCAATCTCATAAATAAGCTGGAGGTTCAGCGTACCGAGTAGGAAATCTTATATTTACTCAGGAAGTAAGATGCATTTTAAAAAAAAATTCATTTTGTATTTTCCAATGCAATGAACTTCTGTGTGAAGTAAGATGCATTTAAAAAAAAATTCATTTTGTATTTTTCAATGCAATAAACTTCTGTCTGAGTCAGTGTGTTCCAATAAATAGGCATAAAGTTTCTACTTTTAAGGTGTTACAATTAATTTTTCTAACCAAGTAGGATTGTAGGTTGCAAGGACTGTGATATTACATAGCCAATTACTCTTTATTAGCTAGCTCTGTGTGAAAGACTTTTTGGATGGAGTACGGTGTAAATATTAGCTTCAAAAAAATGAAATAAGGTGATATGATCAGAAAAATAAAAAAAACTAACATAAAAAGCATCAGAACAAAATAATTATAGTGTCATTTTTAGTAATTTAGTGTCAACAATAAGTTATTATTTAATGTTCTTCAGAAATTGGATTGTGCATCATGAAAGAAATATGCAGTCATCAAAATAGAAAACTGGAGTGGAAGAGAATGGAGGGAAGTATATATATATGTAGGCATACTTCATTCAGAATTTTATCATGTTATATTTGCTTTCTGGTTTATAGGCACATAAGATAACTTAATGTTGTACCTTATTGAAAAAGAAAGAATAGTTCTAGTCAATAGAAAAGGTCTATGACCTTTCTGCTTGAAAAAAAGATTTAGAAGTGGCATTAACACATGTAATTTGTAACAAAAGTCCACGTAGAGACTGTGACCTGCTAACATTTTTAAAAGTGATAAATGCTGTCAGTTGTTTTAAACATTTAGTTAAACTCTGTTACCCAGCATATACAAAACATTTTTCAAGCATGGCTGTGTCCCGCGTCCTTGCAAATTCCTGGAAAGGACTCAGCAATGTGCCTGCTTGTGCACTCAGGCTTTGGTGGCCCAGCATTGCAATGGCTTGGAGCAGGGAGGCACAGCCACAGTGGAGGTTATGAATCCATTCAACTAAAGCTTTAGATTTATGCAGTCGCATTCACGTGAATGAAACATTAGAGATGATGGTCTATGATACTTCAGAGCCTAGTGGAAATTTTTGTCTTCTGCTGGGCAGGAATAAAATTGCGTCAGTGTTTGTGTAAGCATAAGCAAAGGAAACGGAGATTGTGTTCCTGCAAGCATTTTTAATTTAGTTTTAGGAAGTGTTCTTTTTGTGTTTTAATAAATTTTAATTTAGGTTTCCTACTTTGCAGGTGAAAAGGGCCTCTTGTATGTTTTTTAAAACATGATAGTAGAAAATTCCTACATGCATGTCACAAATTTCCCTTTATGAGGAAATTGACACATTAAAAAGTGTCACTGTGAAATATAAAAGCAATATATAATTTTTTATTTGCATACCTTCCATCTGGAAGTATTACAATTGAGATAAAAATTGTAAATGACAAAAGCACAGTAGAAAATAGTCTTCTAGGGTTTTGGGGAATTCTTCAGTGTAGGCCTAAGCTTACAGACTTCTGGTTTGTAACCAAAAGAATTGGCCAAGAACCAAAGAATTGGTCAAATTGCAAAAGATCTTTACCAGAATAAAAATGCTCTTGTTGATTTGTGTTTAGGTAGACACAAATACATAGTTATAATTATACTCCAGGGGTTCATGTACAAGGAGTGAAGTGAGAGAATATTTTAATTCACTGGTGGAGACAACAGTTATAAACTGAATTATTTTAAATACAGTATGTCATTTAAATCAAAGTCGAACATTATCTTTCAGGTTTCATCTCTTACAAAGAAACAAACTGTGGTACTTAAAATATTGTTTTATAATAAAATATTAAAATTTTTCTTTTTAACGTTTTCAAAATATTTTTTACTGAAAGGATGCTTATGGTTAATTAAAAAAATGTGTGGGGTTTGGTTTTGTTATGAAACTTTTTCCATAAATGAACTTCTTTTCCATACAAGGAAAACTCTTAGGAATGAAAATTGGTAAGTTTTGAACATCTACATTTCAAAGTCTCATTTCTCACAGTAAGAAATTATAGGTGACATAATGCAGCAAATATTACCCACTGCACTGCTGTTTTAACATAGACCCATGTGTTTTGATAAATGAAGTTTGGGATTAGGGTGCAGAAAAGAGGAGGACTGTGATCAGTAATCTCATCTGTTTACACAGTACACTGTCCTCTTCTTACTTTAAAGTCTGATGGATTTTCAGCAGTCTCATATACAAGATGTTTTAAAATATGTCATGTGGATCATTTTAACATATTCCAAACTGCACATTCAATTAAAATTAAACTGAAGCAATGAAGTCACAGCTGCTCTACAGCCTGAAATAAAAACTAGAAAATTACTGAGCTAGAGTTGTTCATAGTTAGGGGATGCATGTATAAACAGAAGAATCCTATCTGCTGTCTCTGAATGTCCATACATCTTCTGTTCATCTGCAGGCCACAGTGAACACTAATCTTGAAAACAGTAACTTGTTTGTTTCAAATACATTCTTCATAGTTCTGAAGGGGTAAGAATTTAAAAAGAGAGAGAATACATTTCTGTCAGCTATACGTATCTCCAAGTTCATGAATTCCATTAAACCGACACAATACATATAAATGAATCTATTTAAAAGAATCTCCAGTTTTGCGTATAGTTTTCTTTTTGTTTTATACTGCGTGCAAGAAGATTAAAAATAAATGAGGTAATACAGCAATATTTTCAAGCATCCAAGCAAAGCTAGATTCTAGTTACCTATTTCAAAAGTGACCAAGGCCTAAATCATTAAATGCTGTGTACATGCCAATCAGTGATTTATATAAGCATGTATTCAGAGATATTTAGGCATTTAACATTTGATAAAATGCCTTTACATGACTGGCATTTATAGTGACATATGGCCTGTTTATTTGCTGCACAAATGTCTATTGCTGTAGGGATATTATTTCAGCTAGTTATTTTGGGTAATGAAGTCATAATAATGTAGACTTGAATGTGTGCTTTTAAAAATAGAGGAAATATTGTTCTGTTTCCAGATACTGCATTGCTAATATTTTTATTATTGGCTTAGTTTTTTAGTTGTTTGGATGGCCAAGGGAGAGGGCTGCCCCCAGAAAGGTCGTCACATCCTCCTGCTGCAAAGATGGCAGAGACTACTGGTGTGTGCTCTGGCACCCCAGCAGAGTAGGTGAGAGATGAGCTTACATACCAGAAATCTAGATTATGCTCTTAGGAGGAGCTTGGTGGTGACAGAACCAGTGGCATGGGGTTGCAATGACTGGTGGCAGGAGCTTACAGGCCGGCATTTTTCCATCCAGGTAATTGGCCATTATGGTTTGTAAATTTTTTCTGAGAACAATTCCTCTCAAAAAACAATTGCTAGATCTCTTTTGCAGGAATCCAGCCTCCATGTTACACTTTCTCGTATCATTGTTAGTGGTCTGGTACCAGATAATAAAAATGAAAGGTAAGTGGCTTGTCAGTTCACCACGTGTGAGGAAAAATATAATGATTGAGATAATGCAAACACTGTTTCTCACTTTCTATTACTCTTTTATAGGCATAGTGAATTATTCAGTGAGTTAGCCTCCCCCTACTGCATGCATGTTTGAAACCTGCCAGTTACATCATTGGGTATCAGCAGTCAATTTTTCACACATTGATTGAAACACATTGACACCTGTGCACCTTTCTTTTTCTTTAAATACTGCCTGCATGGATAAATAACTTTCAGAGTAAAAGGCAATTCTCAGTAACACCAAACTCCAGGCTTGTCAATTAATTTCAGCATCCCTGGGGAATGTTCTAATGTTTTTCAGCCTAAGTCTTTGTAATAAAGCTCTGTGTCAGCCAGCATGTTGATGATCGACTGTGCACATCTAATTGACAAGACCCTGTATCTGCTGACTGTACTAGCTATGGGTATTTTATGTGAAGGATGCAATATAGAACACAAAATACAATGTATGTCATACTGTGGTACATAAAAGCTCTACTCTAGGACCAGGACCAGGTGGTGATGAGGACTTCATGTATACAAAACCAAATAGCCTGCAGTAGCTTTGAGGCTTACAACTAGTTCCTTCCTAGTGGCACAACAGAATAATGGTGATGGTTTGGTTTTTCAGCTCCTACCTCCTTGGTCATAGCAAGTGTTAGAGCACTGTTGCTTCTTTCCATACTAAGCTCTCAGCCCAAGTCGATCAGGTTTCAGTTTGGGATGTCACAATCCAGTAGTGATGAGCCCCTGGCTTGGAGGAACCTGTGTCATATTTGTGTAATATTGTCTCTCTGTCAGCTCTTTGTAGCTGCCCTTACCATGGTAATGCTTGCAGTTCTAGGCAGTTCTGCATCTCATCATGTTCTTCTGTCTCCCTGACTCATTCTTTTGCATGAAAATCATCTCACTGGCCATCCTTCAAAGAATAGATATTTTTAAATCCCATATACAAAGAACATACATTTTTTAATCTCAACTATTTTTGCTTTTTTTCCACTAACAACTTATGTGAGAGTCCAAATGTCTAGTATCCAGTTCAAAAACAAGGTAAAAGTGGCAACTATTCAGTTTCCCTTTGTTCAAGCCAAAGTTCAATGCAAAACCTGTTGCTTAATTTTCCACCTATTCTTAGCACACAGAATTGTGAACACAGAATTTTTCATCTTTTTTTTCCCCACAATACTTCTCTCCAAAATAAACCAATTTTGTGAATGAGATTTCAAAATGTTTTCATGAGTGTTTTTATATGTTACTGTTACTTGTTGGAGTATGTGCTCCTCTTGGGGTAGAGTCTATACTACTTTGGCCTATAACTATTTGCTGAGAACTGGTTCTCTTCTGCTGGCAAGTATTTTTCACCATTTTTGTTTTCCTGCTACTGATGATAAACTTCTATTTCTGTAGTTACTGGGACTAGCAAATAACTCGATGTTGTTAAGACTCTTACTGTTAATTTGATATGTCATCTTTTTTTCCCTCCCTATGTCCTTTTACATGTTTTTAGGCAATGTATTGACTGTTTTGGCAGACTTCAATGTCTTTGTTGCTGTGCTGTTTGTTACTGCAACGTAACCATTATTTATGTGTTGTATCTTGGTGGTGCTGGTCCATTGCTCATATTCGTGCTTCTCTTTAAACCTGGCCTGGTCAGGATCCGAGATCTGGATAAGTTTAAGGTTTTGCAACTTGCAATTCCTCTTATGCTTCTAATATCTGTACCCCATTTCCAGAATTTCTAGGGTCACCTGTTTTATCATTCCTATTTCTGGTCTGATCATGATTCAACCTGGATTAGGCTCCCATTCGCTAAACTTAGGGACACAGCTTGTGTCTACATTTTATGTTAAATTAAACACTTTTAATTCCCTCTGTAGTTAGTCAAAAAATGTTTTACAAGTCTCTAGACAAAAACTGTGTTTTCCTAAATCTGCCTTCATTGGCTATTACACAACATTAATCACTTGGACAATTTAGCTTTACTTGGTATCTTTAATACAGGTATTAAGCTGGGCACACTGGATTCCACATTTACAATACACTCTCACACTTCTATATTGTGTCTGCTTGGCACCTCTGGTGGCTGCTGGAGACTGTCCTTCTAAAACTGTCTGCCCAAATTTTGTCCAATGATTTCATGGGTGCTTTGTGTAGAATTTTTGTCTTCTGTTTTTCTAGTGTTTTTTGGTTTGTTTGTTGTTGTTGTTGGGGTTTTTTCTGTTGTTTGTTGTTGTTGTTGTTGTTGAGGTTTTGGGGTTTTTTTGTTTGTTTGTTTGTTTGTTTTGTTTGTTTGGGTTTTTTACTTTGGCTTCTTTACAGTCTTCTTTAAATTACTTTCTTTCATTCTTTGTTTCTTGAAGGCTTCTGGTAATTTCTCTTACTGTGTTTTTAATTGCTTTCTTAAATATTATTCATCTGCTCTGCAGTAAAACCTCTGTTATCACAAAATGAAATCTTGAAACATTTTCCAGTCATCAACTCACAGGCCTTGTAGCATATGAAAATTAAATTTGGCTTTGTTTGGGGTTGGGGAAAAAAAAAAAAAGTATTAACATTTTCTTTGGATATTAATGGACTTTTTTGCATAGGTAATTTCAGCCACTGCTGCTGTTATTTCAGACTTTCAGCAGTTGAACATGTATCACTTTCAGTGCTAGTGATGGTCAGGACATTGTTACTGTTTTTCCTTTTTATTTCTTTGCTTGATAACTTAATGAGACACTTCTATTTAAGAAGGGGCCTCCCACAGATCTTTGTATTTGTAGCAATCTTTCTGCAATGTACAGATAGTGCTGTTCATGTAGAAAGAGGGAATAAGGGAGAAGGGATTTTTTCCCTCAATTTTGTGACCTAAATAAAAAGTTCTCTAAGACACAACTTGAGCGGGGTGGGGGATGACACGACATAATGACAAAGCCCTTCTGGGCTTATATTTAATTCATCTTAGATGAACTTTATACGACTTTTTATACTGCGGAATCACATATTTTAAAAATATCATAGTTTGTATATTTACAGCTGAATATATTGCTACTTCTTGGGACAGAGTCAAGATGACTGAAATGAACAAATCAAGATGTTATGTACTATTAGCTGCCATGCTTTTAACTAAGATAGAAATGAAAGTATATATATTAAGAGTTCCATGTTAAGGTTCTAAATTTTAGATCAGTACATGGGAATGTGTGAATTTTATCCACATATAAACTGGCTGAAATGTACACTGGAACTTTAGTTTTAAGCATCTAAATCCTATCTTTGTTAAAGTTTATGTACACTAGAAATTGCTGCAAAGATAAATTCTGCAGACAAATGCCTGTTGGAGAATTATGCAAATGTTCTCCATCTGGTCCACTTCAGGAATAAGTAATTTCGGACACATCACCAGATTTGGTTACTCCTGTTTCAAAATACTTTTGAATTTCCAGGCATTGATGAAATGGGGAATTTATATGGAAAAAAGTGGCAGAGAAAGAGATTACATCAAAATAAACATTTCAAAATCATTAAAATGAAGCTATTAAATTGTCCAAATTCATCTATTTAATCAGATTCTGGAAATTTGCCCATTCAGAACAGATAAAATCTCACAGGTTTTTGCAAGACAGGAGTAGTATTATGCATCTCTCCTATTAATGTCATTGAAGCCATTTTGCACGTGCAATACATATGGCCAAATATTTTCACAGTCACTCCCCCTTTCTGATGCAGCCTATTTGAAGCAATATGCTATCAAACCTTAGTATTTACTTTAGAAAGTCCTTAGAAAAAAACCCAACAATTCATGGCATAGCTATTTTTTTATACTTCCTGTAATCTGAAGTGATAATGTGATTCAATTTCAAAGAATATTATACATGAGCTGGTGATTGCAGAAAATGTAATTTCTTTTTGATTCATGAGCATAAAAGTATGAGTTTTTGTTATAGCCTTTCACACTGTTCTTTATAGATGTGATAATTTTACTAAATTTTAGTTAACAATGCTTGATTGGATATGGCCTTCCATTTTCAAAATAACTTGGAAACGTGCACAGTTAGGGATAGACAAGCTGCAAAGTGAATGCTGGTGCATTATGTCAGTGAGGTACCTCAGGGGTTGTATCACCTACGCTCTTACTGGAGTACATTAACACAAGTCAAACTTGACAAGGATTATTACCACTGAGCATATTATTACTTACATCGGAGAGAGTCCAAGTTGATGAAAACCATAATAAGCATATTATTTGTTAATAGCTGATGTCTTTAAATAAAAGAAATAAGAGGAGCCATTAAAGAAAGTTCCATTTTAAAGTCACTAATTTAAAGTCGGGAGATGGGCATTTATGTCTATATTGTGTCCATATACAAACTGCTATGAATATATGAGAAAATTACACCTGTAAGCTTTTTACCTCGTAAGCCCTTCCTTGTGAGGACATTTTCAGACATAGAATTTCACTGAAGTCCAAGATACTTGACCTGTTACAGTGGAGACTAATGGGTTCCCATAAAAGTAAATCCATGTCCCCAAAATTTAACTTCAAATCCTGCCCACAACTTTAAAATGATAACACTAATAAAATGGTAACAGTAATAATAAAAGGATTGGAATGTACAAATGATGCCCAGTGCAATTGCTCACCACCCACCGATCAACAGCCAGTTAGTCCCTGAGCGGCAAATAACCCCCCGCCCCCACTTCGCCCCGTTTATGTGACATCCCATGGTATGGCATACCCCGTTGGCCCG
>JAOBAS010000029.1:26320385-26334262 GCA_025311575.1 Elanoides forficatus
GGGGAATACAGTGTTGGTTGCTACAGTGAAATAATATTTTGTCATGTGTCTGCAAATTAGTCATTGCAGTCATGTCTTAAGCTTTCATCTCGATGTATAGGATTCAGTCTGCAAATCTAGACTACAGAATATTTGATTCTAAAACATTTCAGTTCTGGAGAACTTGTAGTGGAATTAATAATTGCTTCAGGGAGAAAAACAGTTGTTTAATTAGCGTAAAGGTGCATGGAAAGGGCACAAATAATGGAGTACTCAAATAACAAGGATTATGGCAATGCTGGATGAGTAGAAGATGAAGTTCTCCAGGTATGTCTAAAAATGCATTTCTTCCTGTATAAATATTATTGTCTAAATCCACACTTCATTTTAAAAAGAAAAACAAAACAACCCTATCAGCTGCCACATACAGAGAATATTAACTACCCTGACTACTTAGAGCATTAAATTCATCTCGGTCTTATGAATATAATCAGACTAAGTTGACTGTATTTCTTTAGTGAATTTTCTTTTTCTCTTGCTATTTTGCAGTCTTTTATTCTAGGTGTTACCTGTGTTGTATTTATTTTAAGGGAATTGTTGTTGTTGCTGTTGTTGTTTTCTCAAGTGTGTGAGAACTCTTTTGTGAATGGCAGTCCATTTCTTGTACACAGATTATGCCATTCCTTCTTCTGACCCCACTAAAGATTCATCTCTGATGGGGTTTGACAGTGTTATTTTTCTGCATCCTGTGAGGGCGGGAAGTAGGTTTCTTGTCAGTTCTAAATTCATGTTGTCCTAGTTCAAGATTTATAATTATGAAGTAAGGAGAGAGGCCCAGTTTCTGGAGTTGTGCCATGTTGAAGATAATGGAAGCTTTACATTCAATACTTTGGAGCTAAGATTTCAGCCAAAGCTGCAAAAAAGTGAAAGAAACTCAGATAAAATTGTTTTAAAGCTGTGACGGATACACTTGACACCTAGCTGTATTTTGGTTCAGGCTGACTAAGGAGCAACGGGCCTCATGCCCTGTGTTGAACCTGTGAGCTGTAAAGCTCCTGACTCATGTACAAGGGAGTGAAGGTGCATCAGAAAAATACTCCAAAAGGTAGTTTCAAGGCCCAAAACTGCAAAATAACCAGAGTACAGAACAAGACACCAGAGCTAAAATGAAGATATCTATCTTGTCCATAATATTGACTAGCAGCCAGCTACTTCACTCTTTAAGTATTACCATCAGGATGACCCTACTTCACTCTTTAAGTATTATCATCAGGATGAGCCTAGTTTGAGCTCTCTCTGAATTTCAGCTGGACTGCACACCAGGTGACTGTCCCCTTGAGCAGGGACACCTCTCAAGGTTTGAGATCCTTTACCTGAGAGTAAGACATCCTTCCTTGTCCAAGGCGGAGAGACCCCTTACTTGTGACAGAACCTTGGTGCCTGATAGCATGCTGAATTAATACTAATGAAACATTACTAATCCATGTAGCTACTCAATTATTATAAAATTCATATAGATAATTCCATTAGACATAAACTGTTGTCCAAGTCTGAGACTAAGATTGGACCTAGCCACATCTAGGTTCCATAAAGGAGTTTAAAAGGAAGGGAGTCCACTCTGAACCTTGTGACTCGACAGGAGAATCTTCCTTACTCTTTGGGTCTCCTGTCTCTGTGTGAATCATACTAACTTGATTCTAACTCAATTTTCCTTTGTATTTTTCTTCCATGCAGTAATTAATAAGGTGAATTTTACCATCAAACTTATTGAACCTGGTAAACCACTGTTAAACTTTGTTAAATTCCATAGAATTTACTGAACTCTGTCAAGTTATTATTTTACCTCAATAAAACATATTGCTGCTTCTCTCTTTTGAGTAAGATGCATTCCACTCATCCGTGACAAAAGCGCCAAGTTTGTATGGTTTATCACACAATAATCCCAGGTTTAGGATTATCCCACGAATCTAAGGTGAGGTATTTGTAAGAAGGAACTAATATAAGCAGACTTACAAGTTAACAATTAAAAGGTCCTGATATTTTCTTCTTTCATCATCTGTAATTTATGCCTAACAAAGCAGCTGTGGTTTTGAGACTAGGGGAGATACAGGAGGAAGAAATAAATATATCTCTGTTTGCATCTTGAGTAGCTCTGCAGTACCAAAGAGGTACTCTCTGTAATATGGGACTTAAGAGATCTTGGATCCTGGGCTTTATTGTTTTAATTTACTTATACTATATGGATTAGGGTTCCCTTGTACCAGCCACTGTAAAAGTGAAGAACCCAATTATTTCTGGGATATGTGATAAATGTGATACTCTTATCTCAACTTTCAAAGTCATGCTAATGTCCTGTAACCTCTGTGGTAATAAAACATTGTTCTTTTGAAGAAAGAGGATATTAGATATTGTTTTTAACATTTATTAAGTAATCCATGAAATTAAATTTCATGCTAAAAGATTTTAAATTTTCGGTATCAGTACACCACAAGCATGAACATTTTAAACATGAAACAAAGTACTGAGACTAAACAAAAGTTGAAATGAGATGAAAGGAAGGAGACCTATTCTGTGTTCATTGCCTCAAAAGATCTTTTTCAGGGAATTTAACATTTGTTTAAGGCAACAAGAAAACCAAACATATGTTGTTTGTTAAGCAGGCTTTTACACACAGGTCTGCTAGTGTGGTTCCGTTTTCACCTGTAATGATCTGCCTTGTAATCTTTTGCCAGCTGTGCCACAATGAACAGAGATTGATGATAGAGTGAAAAAACATTGATAGGGACTAGACTGAAGTGATCAATTAATTTTTTTTAAGAATGTTTGTTGTCTCTTTCTTCCTTCTAGCTACCTCCCTTGACATCTTTTTAAAGCCTAGAATCATTGTCTTGTCTTGATATGAACATAAAACCATATAGATGGATCCCATTTTGGTTTTTGCTTTCCTTTCCTCCAGAGCACTTAGCACAACATTCAATCCCAGCAACAGCTATCAGATAAACATTTGTGCCTGACAAAGTACCGAATCACCAACTCGACAATTTTTATTACAGACGCAACAATGTCAGTGATTTCCCTTTTCTGCCAGAAGAACATTGCTGCTGCAACTACAGTGTGAGCGAACAGGCTCTGGCAGCCAGTGGGTGATGTTAGTGCCGATTGCTTTTGGCCCCAGTGGAAAGGGACTTTTGCGCCACTCTAAAAGGAGGGGCAGCATGAAAGCATTATGCTATGTTTATCAGGCCAGGGATTAATTAAGAATTAAAAATAATTTTATTTATTTATTTATTACTCCTTCATAGACATAAGCTTGGTTTATGGCTTATGTATATTTTTCTGTGGTATTAAATGTGACTGCAGAAACATAGTGAAATTTATGCACAGCTTATACCAGGTGGTTTTATTTAATCATCCTTCCAATTACTACTTACGTAAATAATTCAAACATTGTGAGTGGAGGAAAAAAGTGAGATTATGTGGTGTATATATTTTCTATACACTGTAAAAAGGGACTGCTAGTCCTATATAGTAGTTTCAATTAGATATACAGCAATTATATTCTGTGTTAGAGCTGCTCTTAAACTTTACTCTGGTGAGATAAGAACATGCAGCAGTTAAAACTATCCTTGATCATGGAAGTTGCTCTTAGCTTTGAATCTGTGGTCTGACCTTTGGCAAGTTGCTATTGTGTGCAAAAGGGTGCTTCACTGTCTAAATAAAAGCATGCAGCTCTCGAAATCTGAGCATAGCTTTTGCCAGCACAATTGGTAAGGTGCTTAATATTTTGTCTCTGACCTTCCCATTTGTGAATGTTCTTGTGTCTTGTTCATGGCTGAGTAGCATGGTGTCTACTTTATATTTAAAGTATATTGAAAGCCATAAACTGTGACCAAAAATAAATCTGCTACCTTATGCTTGGAAAAAAACAATCTGATATCTTATGTGCCTAGTATACCTAATGTAAGTCAGCATACCCTCCCTGCAGTGGGTGTTACTCTTGTTCAAAAATGTAGCCAGAGAATATGAAGAGCATTTTCCCTTCAGATCATTTCCTAATGATTTCAATACTCAGTTAGGATGTAACTCACTTTAATTTTCTTTTTATCCATGTTTCTCACTTTGAAGGGAGGAGAAGAATCCAGGGGATGATTCTAGTCCTTGTTCTAAAGACTTTTTATGTATTTTATTTATTGTAAAGTATGTTCAAAGTTTTTAGAGTGGGCACTGAAATACAGACTCTCCTCCCAAAGATGTAGAATCAGGTTCTCTTCTTCCATTCCTTCACTGGCATCTTGGGTTTTCATTCTCCTCTTCTGCAAAATTTAGCAAGTTCAGCAGGAAAGCTGGAGAAGGCTATCACCCCAGAACAACCTCCTGATGGAAAACAAGGGCAGTCTTCTGCTAGTGGGGAGGTGAGGGCTGAAACCCAGGGGAAGGAGCAGAGAAGCTGAGCCTGGGTTTCACAGCATTGGCACAAGTCCTGCAATCACCAGGTTAGTCACTCCCTCCTCCACAACTCTTCTTAGGCTGTTGCCTTACTTCTGTGTCAAGTGATTTAAAAGAAACGTAAAAGTTTGTCACTAATGATTCTTTGTAAATTACATTAGTTAAGCTTTTTTTCACTCAGTATATCAGCTGATTCCTTAACTAGTGAAGGCTGTAGGTGCCTTGCTTAAGTCAAAATGTTGCTTTTATGAAGGTAACCTGCAAAATGGAATGAATAATCTCTTTATCTCACCAGGTCAAGGACAAATGCAGCAAAAAGGTGTGATACATTCACATAGCATCATAGGAAGGATATATTATTATTTAAGACCAAGTGGACTTTTTTATAATTGCTGTTGTACTTATCTGTATTTTGTTTTGACTTAGGGAGTTCAGTACTTGGATTTGATGTTGTGCAGTAAGCATGTGGTATCACCCTTAAAATGGAGGAAGAAAATGAGATTGTCTGTCTTAAGAAAACTGAACTAAAGATTTTTGTACTGTTAGCATTTGTGATTTTACTGCAAATTCCACAAGATTTGCTATTTTTCAATAAATACCAGCTCCTAAAGCCCTGGTTGTGTCAGCTATGTATAATTATATATAAAATAAATTAAAAAATAGAGAGTTTCTGTATAAAAAAACATTTGCATGAAGACCTTCAGTTATGTCTCCTAGAATGTAGTGGTTGCATAGTAATTATCAGGGACAGACACTTGGGAAGCATTCTTTAATCAAAGAATTTTGATTAGTCTAATCACTCCTCTACAATGACTATGCAAATGTTAATTCTGGTGGTGTTTTTTAATTTGAAACCATAGGTTTCCTTATTAAGGAACACAAAAAAAGTTAGTGGTGTTAATAATACTGTTGTGGCTACAGCATGAAATCTACAAAACAAAAATGAGGGGAATATAAAACAGCAAAACACTTCCAGAATAAAAACATTATTTCAGACATTTGGCCAGAGACAAAATATGTTTTCCATTGCTAGCAGATGCCCGAACAAAGCTGTTCCTGGTTTGATTTTCTATTCTAGCAGAAATGAATCTTTTTATAGACTCATCACTTACAGTTGTTTTTGGGGAAAAAGCATTTTCTGTGTGCAGCCATTCCAATTTAAGATGCTTTTAATAGAAACTGCTGTCAGCAAAATTATTGTTCTTAATGATTTTTCTATTGTATTTCTGCTTGAATTACTGTTGATTAGGCAAGTTTGAAGTTACAGCTTAATATTTGGAAGTATTTGTATAGCCATAGATGTGCATTCAGGGTTCATAGTGTAAGGCCTTAAGGATTGTTAAGACATATTCTTGAACCAGCAAAAAACTTTTTTATAGGACTCCTTTCAAGAGCAGAGACTTCCAGCCTCAGGGTTTTTCTTCCACATTTGAGATTTCGGGGCTGAGGTTGTTCTCAGACGTACTGTCACTGAAAGCAAGTAAAACTGAAGGATCCTACTATCTCTGATATGTAGACAATTTCACCATTCTCTCAAAAACAAAAAAAAAGAGAGAACAGTATAGGAACAGTAAAGCATATTCCTATGCCTGATTCAATTAAGAATACCAGTTAAGCTTCCCAGTATCATCAGTTTGGAAGTGTTCATGTGCAAGAGTGTATTTGCAGATTTGCTTAACTTATTAAGTAGAGGAAAGATGTTTGTACACACAGGTTTGCAGGATTGGGGTTTGTATGACAAATTTTCATAGCGTAGTTATGATTGATGCTATTAGAGTATTCAACAAAACCAAGTAATATTGATGTATAGAAATTATTCATAGAAGAGATGAAACAAATGAGGCATATCTGTGATTTGATAATGTCAGTTTCATTTCATATTTGTCTTCTGTTTTTAATAAAAAGTTAAAATATTTTTCAAAGAAGTGGCATGTAACATGTAATTTTAAAAAAAGATTGAAGTATTGTATTTAGACTTAATGTTATGTCCATGCATTCTGCATAGTGCCTTACTGTAGCTGAAATTCAGATATCCCATACTCTGTGACTCATACATAGGGGACACTCAAGTTATAGTGTCTATAAGTATGAATGTCTCCCATGATGCAGTGACCCTGTAAGCCAAAGAGTACCAAGTATGCCATGGTGAGATAATTTAATAGTCCAGTCAGTAGAGAAGATGGGAGGGCATGAGGTACGGCTGTGGCTTGGATAAATATTGAGCAGACCTAAATGAAATATGTAGTTTTGATTTATTTCAAATGGAAGGAGATCCTCAACTAAAAATAGTGAGAAACATTCTCCATCAGTGAGAGCTGCTGGCCTGCCAGTGTACCTCTTCTCTTTTCCTGTTTTTTCCAAGCATGCTCAGTTTAGATGTTGTCTTCCTGCCTTTTCAGGCCTGGAAGTGGAATCTTGCTGCTCTTTTTATCATTTCTTGCCAATGTATAACAGTTGGCTCCCACTGTTAAAATACTTTATTTCTTATAACTTTTTTATTATATTTTGATATCTTGCTATTTTGATTTAATATCTAAATATCTTCTAGATATTTAAGCACCTAAATAATAAAAATACTCTAAATTTTTTTCAAACAGAATGAGCTCCTGTAAATCCTTGAATTCACTGAATCTTTTGAGTGTTTTGTGATCTTAGTTGTTTACATGTTTATAAGATTTTGGACTTTCTTTTCCATATGGGGTTTTCTTTGTGAATTTATAGAGATGTGTCTTCTGTTACTTTTAAATGATTACTCTTCAAGGTTTGTGTGGCATATGAGATTTTGGGCTTTGGGGGATTTTGTGGTTATTTTTTTTAGTTAGATTTTTTTTTTCCCAGTAAGGTATAAGACAATTAGGATAAAATTTTGGTATTTCAAGTCAGAATAATTTTTACTAGAAATTTTTATGCATGCACTTTTTTTTTACTTACAAGAACAGCTCCAGAGATAAGTGGTTATACTTTCACTGTCCAAATGACTGAAATGCAAACTTGTTTAGGGTTAATGTTTTACAAAACACTCTGTGTAGTTTCAGGTATCAACAACATTTTGCCTTCTCCCAGAAATACAAAGGCCAATGACTGAGTCTTATCCTGTCTCTGCTAGTCATTGCTCCATTTTTATTTTTTAGGACAATTACAGAAAGTCATTGCTTCTATATTCTTACAGACTGTAGTCTGATATCTTTTTCATGCCTTCTGGTTCTTAGAAATCACGAGTAAGATATTAGATGGCAAAGTCTGACAGTGAGTACATGACACAGTTATATCAGAGAAAATGAGTAAGAGATCTGTAAGCTGGATATAGAGGTAGTCCTGGTATAGAAATGCAGTCAGCTCTCATTATCCATGGGTGGCTAATCTGGGTTGCAGATTACCAGGGCTGTGGATGCAGAGACAAGGAGGTGGTTACATGGAGACCCTTGGGTGAGGCAGGATTTATTAGTGCAACTGCAGTACCATGCAAGCATAACTGCATTTCTTCCGAGGCTACTCAGTAATACAACCACTCTTTAAGCAGCACCACAAACTGATAAGCTCTGAGCTCATTTCCAGATTTTCCCCAGACTAACATCATCCAAACACTTATAAAGTTTAACACTTATTAAGATTATAATTTCTATAGTACAAATTGTTAATGATAATATTAGAACAAAAACCATTCTCTTGTTAATGACAATATGAGAACAAAAAATCCTGTCAAGCACTTTAAATTGACATTTTTCATCATCTCTGGCTCAATAATAGGCCTGCCAGGGTGGGGATTCATCACATAAATACTTAAGTCTAAGCTGGTAACTGTGGATGTCTTTTTAGTATCAATGAGGAGTAGAAACTTCTGGTAGAAGTAGCAGACTAGCATATTGTGAGCACCCACTCAACTGTGCAAACTAGCTGACTGGTTATGACTGCATAGGCAGCTTGCGCTGACGGAGCATAGCAGGATCGGTATAATGGCAAATGGTATTGTAGTCTGGACATTTTTTAAAACAGTACAACAGTATGGCAAAAGCGAGGGCAAAACTGTTCAAGTTGTTGCTTTGTCTCTGAAACTAAGTGCAAAACAGATTGAATTCTTTGACTAGGTATAATAATTGACATGCCTGCAGATCTGAGAGCTATCGCATGATACCAAATCCTAAAGAGCTCAAACTAGTTCAGATAGTATTAGGAGTTGTACACTGACAGCACTATTCTACACATGATATGTGTGCTAACCATAGAGGCATCATGCACATAACTGCTTCTCCATGGCAAAGCCATCATCAGGTGTGGTAAAGTCCTACATTCTCAGGGCTGGGATTTCAGGAGCAGAGCAAGAGGTACCTATACAACACAGCAAGAAGGCCTGTCCAGTAGGATTCTTCATCTCAGTCACCACTGCCAGTGGAGTAAGTCTTAAAATGAAAAAACCTGCAGTCAAATGCATTTAAAAAGATCCCCTCAAATACTGTAGCAAGTAGCCATGGCCATTACATTTTGTATCCATGTTTTGTGTAATCAGAGGTACAGTTTTTTCTACCTGTGTGGCTTATGATGCATGCAAGTAAGCTAAAAAGTTCCATCTGTACAAAAGGATTCACTATGCTGAACTCAGCAGTTCCTTGCAGAAAAGATACTAAGAAAATCAAGAAGTCTTATGCAAAAAGCAGTGAATGACAGGATCAATATTGAAATATATTGGATTGCTGTTTTCTTGCAAGTGAGGTTAGAGAGAGGAAAAAGCAGAAATCAATTTTCCTCAGTTCTTCTTATATAGAAATATATTCTTACTGAAGTTATGTGTACTAGTCTCAAATTTAAAAGAAACATTGTAAAGATCCGACCAGAATAAATACTACCCACCAGAACTGAATTCCATGCTGGAGCAGTTGCCAGTAGAGCAAGCAAGCAAAGTGTTTATAGACCACATCTAAAAGTTACTGATGTGGAAATATCACCATGGATGAGCTAAGGAACAAATTGGTTTGTAGAAATAGGGGTCAGATTCTGGTCTCATTTAAACTGGTGTAAATTTGGGCCAGCTTGTTGAAGTTCGCTGAGTTACACCAGGGTGAGTATTTAATTTAAGGTGTTCAGTCAGGTGCTTTACTCCTTTTAATGTTACTACACTTTCAGGCTTATGCTGAAGTGAATCAAGGGACCTTTGTGGAATCAGAATCAGCTCTACTGTACTAAATAACTGCTGGAAACTTGTTTATGGAAATTAACTTGAAATATTATGCAGAAAAAAACATAAGGGGTACATATTAATTGTGACTCATGCATGAAGAGTTGGCTGAATAACTCCCATTAACAATAATAAGAGTTGCAGAATTAATTTCTTAGCTCCTGCTAGAAATTAACCCAAGGACATTGCATTCTGTACCTTCAGATTCAGATCCTCTTTATATTAGCAAATAAAGATCTTCTTATGCAATCATTGCTGGAAGAGTCTATCCTGAATAGCAGTTTATTTAAAAAAAATATATTATTAAATTATAGCTACATTGGCAGGTTTTGGTTTATTGCTTAATTGTTTTCAAATCTCCATTTGATTTTAATTGCAATAACGGAAAATAGTTTATGGGAGTTAAGTGGAATAAGTAGTAAAAATATTTACATACACTTGTTGATATCAAATAGATATTTATTTGTTATTAAACAACTTTAGCAGAAGATTGGAAGACAGGAAATTTTCAAAAATCTTATTTAAGTTAAAATTACTTTTGTGCAGAGGACAGTTGTAGACCAGATTCTTGAACCACTCTGATTGGAATGCAAATATTTAGGCTGAAAATAGCTTTCTTTTACATAGTATCTGATAAAAAAACACCCCACTGCCACTTGCTTTATTCTACGGCATTTATTTCTGGAAAAAAAATGGTATTTTTACCTTGTTTCTGAGATCAGACTGTGGATGTCTGTAAAACTGATGTGTTTTGTTCATGTAGGATAGAGTCTATACTTTATTTTGGACAGATACTAAAGTAGCTATTGTTGTGGCAAATAGATGTCCTGATTTCTTGTCAGTTCACTTCCACAAAACACTACACTTGTTAGAAGATCTCCAAATCATCCCCAAGGATGGTCATGTTATAGCAAAAAGGCAGAGCTGGAGGGAAAATTGTCTTTGCAAATTAGTGCAATCAGACTAGCCAAGCTAACCTGTAGCACAACAGCCAGCTTGAACAGATCAGTAGGTGCTGGGCTATCACATGGCTATTTGCCATTTTATGTCTGTCAGCTAATTCATTGTTTGAAATTCAAAATCTAATCCTCTAGGACTCTGTGGATTAGTTCCTAAAGCACACTGGGCTCATAAACCTGTGGATAGCTTATTAAAACAAAAGGAACACCTTCTTTGGTGACGGAGAAACTCTTGCTCCAGCATTGAATGTTTTACATAAATGGAAAATGTATCAATTTTTCACAGACCCCGGTGTGCTGGCATTTCAAAATATACAATCTTTAACCATGAAAAAGTGAAGAACTGTTCACAAAATGAAAACTGATGCTGTCATAATTTCAGTCTTCTGGGGTGAGTTTAATGGGCAGTAATTTTCTAATTAATTTACAGCACATGTTAAGTATTATGGAATGGGAACTGCTTGTGGGAAATATGAGGTGAAGTTGCAGCAGCTTCCTGTTTCATATCAGGATGGAAGTGAAAAGAGAAATGTTTTAGGATTAGGGACATGTCAAGATGAGGTTGGATCTCTGAGTGAAAATTCGCCACTGACTTCACACACAAGCATGCACACACACACACCTGCATGCATACAGCTACATTTGTCCTCGTGTGAGGTCCTGATTTATGCTCAAAAGTAACCCTCACAAAAGCCATAAACATTTTTCTCTCCCTAGTTATTGTTTCCTATTTTTTGAAAATCCTTACTTCCTCATATGAGTTCTGACATTCCTCGGGTTTTGCAAGGGATTGAGGTAACTTCAGATTCTTGCAGTTGTGGCAACTGAAGTAGGTGAGTGGCTTTGAAAAATCTGCCAACAGTTTCTAATGTCATCAGCAGAGGCATTATCTTGTTCGTTAATATCACCACATAGTATAGGGGGAGCAATTCAAAGTCCTTTTATGGCAGAGCATTCTTCATCAAGATCTGCTGGGAGGAATAACCTCAGAGATGCTGTTGGCCTGCCAGGTCTGAAAAGTAGATGTTGCTGTGAGAAGCGTGTGGAAATTCATGCATTCTTTGAAAGGCAGAGGTTCAAAATCAGCTTGTGATTTGATGTCAACTTTACAGTGTAGAGTGCTAAATTCTAGATGTCAGAAACCTGTGGTGGAATAAAGCTAGATAGCTTAAATTATTTACAACAGAAAGATTAGATACTTCATATTGAACTGCTTAGTTAATATCACGGTGAGGGACTGGTGCTTTCAAAATGGACTGTCCGATGGAGGTAATTTAAAATATTTATATACTGCTCCTCATTCCAAACTTTAATCCCAAGGGGAATTCCAGTATCTGATTTTTATCTTTTACTGGGAAACAGAAATAGACACATTTTAGAAACTGCAGTTTTGTGCACTGTGATTTGTGGTCCTGCCCCACACAGAGAGTGGAATGAGATATTCTGAGGAGGTCTGTGATGGCTCACCTGGACAAGGATTACTGATGAGCATTTTCTGATTGATTATTTGATTATTTCATCAGAGTCTGCCAATCAAAAATGAAAAAAAATGCTTTGATTTGGTAAAAATCTCTCTCCCGTAATTATGAAATCGCAAACAAAAAGAACCTAAAATCTTTTGATAGAAAACTGATATTTTTTCCAACAAAGTAGGAAAACTTGAGGTTTAGTTTTGGCATTGTCATAGTATGATAGAACTGCTGAGGACAGGACTTTACATAAATCAGCTGTTGACATTTCTTGCAAGTCATTTCATAGCACAACATTGACAGAAAGCAAAAGTGGTCCTTTCACACATTCCAATGCCTACATATCAGATTGGGAATTTCTGAGCATAGGAAAAAGTCTAAAAAATCCCCCTAATTTCCTCCCCCAAACAACACTCTAAGGATTAAACTAATGAATCTGGACGAGGTGAAAAAGCTTATAGAAACTGGGAGTTTTCACAATGTAAGCAACTGGATTTTGTTGGATTATGTTGCTCAGTGTACAGCTTTGGATTCACCAGGAAAATATTTCATAGTGGTTCCTAATAATCTGCCTAGGTGGGATGTATAAGAAAGCCAGAAGAAACAAAGTATGAAACATGATGCTATCTTGTACTTATTCAGTGTATTTGGCCTATTAGGATGTCAAGCTAGAATCATGCTTGAAACAATAAACTAGGTTTTGTGCCTCTGTATTCATCCACAAAGTCCAATCTACACACCCTTTGTAAAGCTGATTTTATCAGGAAAGCATACCTAATGATGCAAGTTATGCGGGTTTTTACATTGGGCTCAAATGCCAAAGATACAAAAGAAAAGATACCACAGAAAGGAATCCCGAGAAACATCTCAGCAAATGAATGGTGTCCAACTCCTGAAGCAGCTGGTATTTTAGTACCAATCTGTCAAACTTCAGGTGCCAAGTCATTAAACTTTGTGACCTATACTTCTTCATCAGCATAGAAAGCTAATATTATTCAACCTGTGACAAACAAGGACTTTACATTGGATATCAAACCAGAAAAGAAGAGAGATTTTTGAATGCATGTTGATTTGGATGCCTTAGGCTTTCACCAGCTCTGGATTTTCAATTTGAGATGAAAGAAATGTGAGCAGCCTGGCTGCTTAAATTACTCCTCTAATGCTGTATCTTCTTACATAATTCTAACCTGGTATTTCTTTTAATTTCTGAAGGCTGGTGTAACTTTTTTGGCAGGTTGCTTAAATGGTATGTATGGAAGAGAATTTTGAGACACAGGGCAGGGTAAACAAATACACATATATATGTACTTCTGTTATCACCACAGTTGTCTACAGTGTCTTTTGAGTATCAATTATGAAAATGTGGACTTCTCTGGATGCTACTGAACAGATTATTTTCTTTCTGTGTGTGTCAAGATAGCCTATTCATCCTTCCCATGGCTGAAAGAAAAAAATCATATATCCACTGCCAAATTCTGCTTCAATATGAATTTATGCTAGTTAGATTTATTTCAGATGGGAAGGAATCCAACAGGTACCAGAGACAAGTCTTGGAAAGTTGTCCTAATCTTTCAGTCTGTATTTCAGTTTCAGTAAATAAGAATTATCCCCTACCCCCCCAGCTCTCCTGTTACCTCTGTTTAAAATGTCTAATTTACTTGAAAGCTCTTTATTTTAGAAGTTGCTAGAAGACTCTTTGTAGAAACAGGAAACCACACTTATGGCATAGCTACCTCAGTTCAAATGTGCTCTTTGCAATAAATGAATGAATGTCATAATGTTACCGATTTGTTAGTGATTTGTTATTAGTTAGAATTAATCATATTCAATTTTAATAGGAATATAGAATTATAA
>JAOBAS010000029.1:26346284-26359695 GCA_025311575.1 Elanoides forficatus
GACCAAGTCCTGCACATGGGTCAGGGCAATCCCAAGCACAAATACAGGCGAGGCAGAGAATGGATTGAGAGCAGCCCTGAGGAGAAGGATTTGGGTGTGATGGTTCATGAGAAGCTCAACGTGACCCAGCAACGTGTGCTTGCAACCGAGAAAGCCAATCGTATCCTGGGCTGTATCAAAAGAAACATGACCAGCAGGTCGAGGGAGGTGATTCTCCCCCTCTACTCTGCTCTCATTACACCCCATCTGGAGTCCTGCATTCAGCTCTGGGTCCCTAACATAAGAAGGACATGGACCTGCTCAAGCGAGTCTAGAGGAAGGCCATGAAGATGATCAGAGGACTAGAGCCCCTCTCCTATGAAGACAGGCTGAAAGAGTTGCTGTTCAGCCTGGAGAAAAGAAGGCTCCAGGTAGACCTTAGAGAAGCCTTCCAGTACCCAAAGAGTGACTACAAGAAAGCTGGAGAGGGATTTTTTTACAATGGCATGTAGTGATAGGGCAAGGGGGAATAGCTTTAAACTGAAAGAGGGTAGAATTAGATTAGATGTAAGGAAGAAGTTCTTCACTGAGAGGGTGGTGAAGCACTGGAAGAGGTTGCCCAGAGAAGTTGTGGATGCCCCCTGCCTGGAAATGTTCAAGGCCAGGTTGGATGAGTCTTTGAGCAACCTGATCTAGCCGAAGATGTTCCTGCCCATGGCAGGAGGGTTGGAACAGGATAATCTTTAAGGTCCTGTATTGGGTTTGTGTGGAAACATTTTGGTAGCGGGGGTGGGAGTTATAGGGGTGGCTTCTGTGAGAAGCTGCTAGGAGCTTCCCCTATGTCTGACAGAGTCAATATCAGCCAGCTCTAAGATGGACGCACATCTGGCCAAGGCTGAGCCAATCAGTGATAGTGGTAACGCCTCCGTGATAACATTTTTAAGAAGGAAAAAAAGTTGCAGTGGGCACAGAAACGGCAGCTGGAGAGAGGAGTGATAACATGCAAGAGAAACAACCCTGCAGACACCCAGGTCAGTGAAGAAGGAGGGGGAGGTGGTGTTCCAGGCACCAGAGTAGAGATTCCCCTGCAGCCCATGGTGAAGACCATGGTGAGACAGGCTGTCCCCCTGCAACCCAGGGAGGTCCACGGTGGAACAGATATCCACCTGCAGCCCATGGAGGACCCCACACTGGAGCAGGTGGATGCACCCGAAGGAGGCTGTGACCCCATGGGAAGCCCACACCAGAGCAGTCTCCTGTCAGGACCTGCAGATCTGTGGAGAGAGGAGCCCATGGAGCAGGTTTGCTAGCAGGACTTGTGACCCCATGGGGGACCCACACTGGAGCAGTGTGCTCCTGAAGGACTGCACACTGTGGAAGGGATTCATGCTGGAGCAGTTCATGAAGAACTGCAGCCCATAGGAAGGACACACATTGGAGAAGTTCATGGAGGACTGTCTTCCATGGGAGGGACCCCACACTGGAGCAGAGGAAGAGTTTGAGGAGTCCTGCCCCTAAAGAGGATGAAGCGGCAGAGACAATGTGTGATGAACTGACCTCAACCGGCATCCCCTGTCCCCCTGTGCCACTGGGGGTGGAGGTAAAGAATATAGGAGTGAAGCTGTGCCTGGGAAGAAGGGAGGGATGGGGGCAAGGTGTTTTGAGATTTGGGTTTATTTCTTATTACCCTGCTCTGGTTGATTGGCAATAAATTAAGTTAATTTTCCCCAAATTGAGTCCGTTTTGCTCGTAGCGGTAATTGGTTGTGTGACCTGTCCCTGTCCTTGTCTTGACCCACGAGCCCCTTTGTTTTATTTTCTCTCCCCTATCCAGCTGAGGAGGGGGGAGTGATAGAATGGCTTTGGTGGGCATCTGGCATCTAGCCAGGGTTAACCCACCACAGGTCTCTTTTAACCCAAACCATTCTATGAATCCATGATGTATTAATAATAACTGCAAAAAAATATTTTCTTGATCAATCCTGTTTGAAGTAAATTCCAGTAGGTATTAATTACCAAACATTTACATTGTCAGAACTCACCCTTGCTTTTAAATATTTGCAGTCACGTTGTGAAGTGGGAAGCTATTGAAAGAAATATATATACCTTTATGTCTAGACTGCATGAAACATCTTAGTTGGTGAATATTCTTATGTGGATAAATAGTCAGAGGACAACTGACTTAGTGTGACAGATAGTTTTTCAAACAATATAAATATTCTTGAAATATGAAATTCCTTTTAAGGGTGACATCTTTCTTCAAAGAAGCATTCAGAAGCTGTGCCCATTTGTATACATGGCATCAGGAGACAAGATAAGGAAATCGATGTTATTCTGAAGGTCTTCAGTGGGTTCCCACAGGAATACTTTGTAAATTAATTAAATGACTGTAGGCATTATTGTGAAGTTTCTTCAGTAATCTTTCTTCTGTTCATCTGAGGCAGCGAGATGTTCATCATACACAAATCTCTTCAGATTGGTTTACAAGAAAAAAAGCCATCTTTAGAGAATATCCTGAAAA
This sequence comes from Elanoides forficatus, assembly GCA_025311575.1. NCBI lineage: Eukaryota > Metazoa > Chordata > Aves > Accipitriformes > Accipitridae > Elanoides > Elanoides forficatus. The sequence goes on from JAOBAS010000029.1 coordinate 26,348,784, forward strand.
TATTGAACAGAATTTATGTCTTTGATTTTGAATATTCTGAAGAATTAATATCTGCTCTGAACCTGTCTGTGCTTGTCTGTTAACGTTTGGCTTTTGGCGTATGGCCAGCTGAAAAATCTTGTTTGCGGGTTGGGCATACCTGAAGCCTGGATTGTAACTGCTCTCACAGCCTTCTCTGCTCTGTGAAGCACAACACAGTACAGCTGAGTATGTTGGGATATCACCCAGGAAAATCACGACTGAATGCTTTGAAGGATTCAGGGATTGTAGGCAGATTTTGTGTACCCTCAGGAGGAATACAATCAGGAGCGCTCTGTCAGTATCTGAGAAAGAACACTGGCAGGTAACATCCCACCAAGGCAGCATTGGGAGATGGTGGGAACTAATACTGAGCTAGGTGACATCTGTCTACCTATGCCTGTTAGTGGGAGTTCTTGTGGGTAGAAAGGTTTGACTCACAAGAATAGCATCGAATAAGGCCCTTGGAGACTATGAAGGAGTCAAGATAGACTTTGGTCTGCTCAGGGTTGAAGGAAATACAGGATCTACAAGGTTGAGGCTTCAAGGATGATGAGTTTTCAGAGTTGCGTGAAATTTCTTTTCTGGTAGGAATTTGTGCTGTGATTTTTTTGAAGGAGATAAACTGCATTGTGGAGTCAAGAATAGGGAATACTTTTCACAATAACACTGAATCTGAAGGAGTCAAAGTAAGTGAGAACATAGGTATTGGAAGAAATGCTATCTCTGAGGGAAGGGGTTTTGTGGGTTTTTTTGTTTGAATTTTTTGTGTTTTATCTTGCTAGGGTTTTTTGGTGTCTTGTTTTGTTTTATTTTTTTTTTTTCTTTTAAAAAAAAACCCAAACCAACAAACCAAACCAAACCCCAAACCAAACCCCAAAACCCAAACCAGAGGCAATAGAAATCATATAACTAGGACTTAAGTGGAGTGAGGAGTGCCACAGAGAATGCAGTCTATAGGTGGCTTAACTCCTGCAATCCCATCAATGTCAAAAGGACTGAATGGCTGAGCTGATATTTTGATCCTCTGTATCTTATGACGTAGGGGATGAATTCATTGTGGCTTGCCTTGGCTGTCAGATTTCAATGTAAAATATTTGAATTTGACTGTGGTTGTTGCCTTTGTGCAGCATTTTCCATTACTAACCCAAGAGTTCAGATTTTAGCAAATAGAAAAGGGACTGAAAAGAAAAATGCAAAAATTATCAGTAAGGTAAATGTAAAGGATGTGCTCTTAGGGGAAAAAAAAAAAATATTGAAATGTTTTTGATTCATCACAGCAAAAGGGTAATCATTTGCTCTGTTCTCACAGAAAAGTGTGTTTCCTAGACAGTTGGCGGGATGTAGGGACATAAATAGCTTAAGAAGTAGGCTTTAAATGTAATCTGTGTCACACAGTGACTTTAATTTAAGGCAGTAATGCCAAGTGAAGTCTATTCCATTAATTTTTTGTAGGCCACTGTAAAGAACTCTGATAGATGCAAGATGAATGTTATTGTTCCTGCCAATAAGTAATTATGCCAAAGCATTTCATATTCATTTAGTTTAAATTCTGAAAAAGGCTTGTATATTATCTTAATACAACTAGAGTGGAAAAACTCTCAATTACTGTTTCAGGCCTTCATTCAAAGTAATGCACATCCACATTCACACATACACATATGTGTTTTGCCTCCATCTTTCTGTAAATACCTGCTCTATTTAGTATTTTTATTAAATATTGAAACAAAGGGAAGCTTCCAGAATTTTTGCTCTGCTGCCTCCAAATCTGTTTGCACATTTCCCAGTTCTATCCAATTATGTTACTTTAGAAAAATAATTTCAGATACATTTTCATTTGAAAATAAAAGCAAGATGAATAATTAGTGTCAAGGAATAAAAATATTAGCTATATTTTCTCTAGCTCAGCTGCAAATTTATGCACCAGAACCATCTGCACTGATGAATTTAACATACAGCTGCTGTCATCTATCCCCTGATATGTTAAATCTTTGCAAGCAATTCGAGAATCACAGAACTGTGATTGTTTTTAAAAACAATCTTAAAAACATTTTTTTCCCAAAAATAATAGGTGTTTCTGATTAAAAATTAATACAGGAAGAAGTAAAAACCTCTGTCCTGTGAACATGTGGGAACTGCAAAAAATATATATTGGTCAGTAACATTCCCTTTTGGATGAAAATAAGTGATTTATATTCCTTCTGGATGTTGGGGGTTTTTTTTGGTTTTGGATTGGTTTGGGTTTTTTCCTTTCTCCCAGAAACGTTAAAGGTGTATTCAGCTCTTGTACATTCTGAAAGCAGAATTATTTTGAAGTAGTTTGTCGAGGAGTTACCATTCACTGAATGTTTTTAGATATCTCCAAATACTGTGGAGTTGTTTTATCCGGCTTATGACTACAAATGACTAGGTTCCAGGGACTTAAAAGCATCAGAAGTTAGCATGTACTTTTTTAGAGGAAAAACTTATGCTTGAATTTAATAAATGGAAATTAAGGTCTTTTCAATTTTGCATTCAAAATAAAATGGAACACAGGGCACAAGGATGAATACAAATCATTGTGCAAGGGGCTATTTTGGAGGGGTGGAAATACAAGAGGATTGGAGTATAATTAAAGGATGGCATGAGCATTTTGGTAGGAGGTTGTTAGAAATAATTTCAGTCCCATTACAGTAGCAGTAGTGGATGCAAAAGCTTTGTTATTGGCTGGGCAGCAGCAGTGAACTCCTGAAGATTACCAATTGATGTGGGTGTGTAAAAAATTGGTCGAATAATACTAACTCAGTTATGGTTGATGTGAATTTAAATTTGCTAAACTACTGAAAAAAAGGACCATAGGGGGAAAGAAAGAAGAAGGAATAAGTGGGGAGTAGCTTGAAACACTAACAAACTTTAGGATATCATAAATATTTAGCTGTATGAACTGAGTAAGATGTGGCTGTTGTCTATAAGGTATAATTAACTACCTGAAAATGGTTGATTAATTTCTGCACAGAGTACTATCCTCATGAGTGTGAGGTAAGCTGAGCCTTTGCTGTCTTTGTGATACCTAGGTGCTGAGTTTTGCATGCTGCTTCAGGACTTCCCTCAAAGACTGGCTTTTAACTGGATAGACATGAAGTCTATAGGTGTGGTCTTGGGCATTGCTGGAGTTTGTTACTGTCCCTCAGGTGAAATTAGCACAAGGATGCACCAGAACTTGGCACGTCACCAGGAAAGGTTTAAAGAGCAAGTGTTACAGTGTACATCATAGCTTAATGTTCTTATGACTCCTTGCTAGTCAATTCAATGCAGCTATCACCTCTGAAAGTATCTATTTCAAGCAGTTTACTTCTTGCTCTTGTCACCTCTATGCTGAATTTTCATCATTGTCTGAGTTGTATGACTCTTGAAACATTGTATACCTGTGTAATCTGACCATACATATCTGTACGTTTCTGATCTTAATTTCAGACAAGTTTTCGCTGGCTGTTGAAGGGCAAACACCTCAGTATAGCTATCTCCCAAAGCTTGAATTCTGGAGGGAAAATTCTTATGTTTCTGTTTTCACAGATATTTCTGTGTCAGCAGAGGGCACTAGCTGCCCCCCGTCTATGGAGAGAGGAAGGCTTTTTCTATGAGAAGTCTAGATGTCGTAAAACCTGTTTCAGTCTCCTACTGGTCCACAGACAGACCTTGTTGTGGTTTAACCCCAGCCAGCAACTAAGCACCACTCAGCCGCTCACTCACTGTCCCCCCCCCCACACCCCTCCCCAGTGGAATGGGGGAGAGAGTTGGGGAAAAAACCTAAAACTCGTGGGTTGAGATAAGAACAGTTTAATACAATGGAAAAGAAGAAACTAATAATGATAATGATAACACTAATAAAATGACAGCAGTAATGATAAAAGGATTGGAATATACAAGTAATGCACAATGCAACTGCTCACCACCTGTCGATCGATGCCCAGTTAGTCCCTGAGCGGCGATCCCCCCACACCCACTCCTCCCAGTTTATATACTAGGTGTGATGTCACATGATACAGAATACCCCATTGGCCACTTTGGGTCAGCTGCCCTGGCTGTGTCCTCTGCCAACATCTTGTGTCCCTCCAGCTTTCTCTCTGGCTGGGCTTGAGAAGCTGAAAAATCCTTGACTTTAGACTAAACATTACTTAGCAACAACTGAAAACATCAGTGTTATCAACATTCTTCTCATACTGAACTCAAAGCATAGCACTGTACCAGCTACTAGGAAGACAATTAACTCTATCCCAGCTGAAACCAGGACATGCCTGAACAGGGTCTTTACCCTTTGTGTTTCTATTTCTTCCATATAAATGAAAGACACTATGTTCATCTTGCTACCAGAGGACAACAAAGATACCTGTGGGTCATAGGATGGCAGATGTTACAGTAATGGGGAACATCTAATAGGACTGCATCATGCATAGGTTGAAGTCCTAGAATATTTTTTTTAATGTATTTTGAAGCATATCTGCTCTGGAGGTTTGTCCTACAGTAACAGATACAGATATAACCAGTACTAGCACTTTGTCTAAAAGCCCATTGGCAGAGTGAGAGCTGTCCTTGGGAGCAATTATGCCTGCTTGTCGCTGGTTACAGAAAACTAGTAAAAAAAAAGTAATTTTTTTCAGTTGTTTTAGCATTAAAAAAAGAAAAATCAAAGCAAAAAAGATCTAGTCAATTACAATGCTTCCAGTTGTACTGTCATCAACTTTGGCATCTTTGTTACTAATGCAGAATTTAGTTCAAGGGTACTGATTGTGTTCTGCTTTAAGTTACAGAAACACCACTAATGGTATCATTAGCTCTGGTTCTGCCTCTTGTTTAATCCCCTTAGCACTTTTATAGCTTAGCGTGTTGGCTATTTCCTAAAGAAGAAAGAAGCAAATGGAATTACGACACAAGATTTAAATAAGAAATAAAGATTATGAAATACTACCTGTGAGAACAAACAGACTGAGCTGCTTTACTGAACTGCATGTTGTGTCCTACTTTCTAAAGAGAGTTTGCTAATACAGACAGTGATCTGCAGGAAAAACAATGCTTCTGACTGCATTACTATTCTCTAGCACTATTCATTCTCGGTTTGAGTAGTGCCTAGAGCTGTATGCATGAGAACAGAGAAATGCATTTTTGTGGTAATGATCCAGCATATCCTACCCTCCATATGCACTGAAACCTGAGAATTTTCAATATTTGGTCACTGCCTAGCCAGCAGTGAGTATCATCCTCATCTCTATCCTTTTCAGCTGTCAAGTCCAATTTGTGCAGGAAGAAATTGGTTTTCTGACTATGACTGAAACTTCCCCCTACACTTTTTAATGTTTATATGTTGTCCTGGTCCTCAGTGATTTAAAAACAATGGAAACTGCAAGGTATGTGAAGAGTTGGTGTATTGTACATTCAGAATTTAGCTGAAGGGAAATAGGGGAACTATGACTTTGATTCAGTAAGATATGTAAGCATGTGTATAACAATAAAAACTTGACTGTTCCCTTTGATACCTTTAAATTGTAGTTGTGGCTCTTATCCTACTCCTTTTAGGAGCTTTGAGCATATTTCGAAGTCTCCTTCTTTTATGAGAGACTTATAGTGCTGTATGAATGTCACTTGGAGGAGGAGTAAAGATATTTTGAGAGTCTCTTGTATTTTTCTACTGTAACATGAAGCATATAAGATGCTCATAAATCTGCAATCAAGTATCAAGTGCATAGACTCTGGAAATGTCAACTGCTTATAATGATCACGTTAGAAAGAGCTGGAATTTTGGTGTTGGTATTAATCACTATAACAATTCTGTTGACAGGAAGTATTTACCCATATTACACTAGCTAAAGAGTACAGGGAAATAGTAGTGCTGTGTAAGGTGATAGAGATAAGGACAAATTCTGGGTTTTGTTCATTTTTGAAATGAACTACTTGACTGGCCTCTCACTGAGGTTAGAAATATTGGCATTGTGCACTGAAAATAGGCTTGACCTTTAGTGTGCATAGTGTATGCTCTCAGGTTCCTGCTTATCTCCTAGTGCTAGCTATGTCATTTCCAAAATTTCTCCTAGTTTTAAATATTCCACATTGTTGTGTAGCATGATGCAAATACAATTACAAATACAGTTTTCTTTTTCAGAAAGTGGACACCATATCTATTTAAACAATAAACGTTTGAACAAGACCAGTAGGGTTGTCTGTCATCCTCTTTGACATGTGGTACGGCTTTGCTGTGAGCAACATTACATGGAAGAACATATTATTGTCTTTTTTCTTCTTCCTTTTTCATGGTGATGTTAACAATTATGCATTGCCTTTGGAAACTTCTCTAGTACTACCTGGCTTTAACTTCAAATACGTTTTTTCACAAGAAAGTTAAGGAGTTAAAAATTCTTAGAAAAATGTCAAAAGAGAAAAAAAGGTCTATGTTTTGTACGGAACAAAAGTTCTGATGGTAGCTTTTTACAAAAGAAAAGTTTTGCTTCAATGTTTTTCTTAAATCACATAAAATGGTGTAACTTGATATTATCATAACAAGAAAACTTTGAGATACTTCATTTTTTACTATTATTTTGATTAATTTGATTTTCCTTATGTTTCATTGACATGTTCCACAATATAGGTGGAAAAAATAATGTAAAATCATGTCATATGATACAAGAACTACTGCCCAAAACAAATGAGAGCATAGGAGAAAAGTTTTTCTAATCAACCTGGTAAATCCCATTCCTTTCACACATTGTCAAGAGGAGGGATTGCATTGTGTCTGATCCATTTGACTAGAGACTCAAAGTCTGAACAGCAAGGATCGTAAGACAAAATTGATTATTCAAGAGTTTTGTTTGACAGAAGGTTACTATATCAAGAATTCATCTTTTCATATGCATTTTATATGCAGTGTTGCATTCCCCAGTGATTTAAATTTAAAGATGAAATATAGATAAGTTAATGTCATTTTTATATAGTTCATTTCACTTAGAACAATATGTAGTTCACATATTGAGAATTTTATTTCAGTAAGTGTTCATTGGCACAATTTTTCACCAGCGCCAAAGGTAAGTAAGAAACATAGAAATCTTCTATAATACAAGTTTTAAAACATCAATGTGAGATAATTCTGTTTGTATCTTGATCTAAATTTTCATACTTCCATTCTATGTTTGTATAGCCTTTCTGGTGGTGACACAAGGTAGAATTGTCATGTCAATTACTTCCAGTTCAGTGAAACTTGGTGACAGTCTTGCACTGAGATGTAAGTGCTTTTTGTTTGTTTGTTTGCTTGTTTGTTTGTTTTCCCTTCTGCATTGCAGTTAATGTTTGTGAGTGCATGCAAAAAAAAGCAGTAATACCAAAGAGGGGACCGGGTGCAATGTGCCCTGCTTGGTTGGTGGCCACTGCAGCCAGATTCCTCCAGGGGTGTGGAGGCTGTCTGCAGTTGCCCGAGCTCCACGCACCCACGATGAACTGCTTGCTTTCCAGCTGCGAGCTAAAATCTCTGCTACTCTCTTACATCAATTAGATGACCTCATAAAATTAATGAGACATGTTTTTACAACCTTGTCTCAGATGAGGCAATAGAAATCACTGTATTTTATATGATAGTGTGTTTAAACTGTCACTGTGGGGAAAAAATCATACAAATCCAGTGTAAATACTTCAAGTTGCATAAAGTAATTATTAATCTTAAAAAAAATCAGATATGCACAGTTAGCTAATAAATGACAAATGAATAATTCATTCAACATAAAAGAGAAGGGAAGAGAGGTATTAACATTTTACCCACAGTCACTCTTTTTCTTTGAAAAGCTATTACTGAACCACTAGATTTTTAGTTCTGCCATGTTTATTCAAAGCCTTGCAGCAATATGGAGATGTGTAATGATTTTGAAGGACATACATGAATGTGTCTTTGTCTGTATATGGGTGTTTCATACAAATACAAAATATATATAGACAGAGACTTTTTGTACTAGTTTTCAGTCATTCACACTGACAGTAGCTCGAGGAAGTTAGTGGAGCTGTAAACTGACACACAGGTTCCCTAAAGAAACATATTTCATGAACTGCTACTTTTTTTTCTTACCTCAAAATACCACAATCTTTGTGCACAGGTACAAGCTAGTCACTTGTGAAATAACCAGAATTTATATTTCTGAGAGAATTTTAACAAGATTGAAAAGATCTTGATGTAGTTCCTCAAATAGTGTTTCACTTTTTGGAGGTCAGACAGCTCAGTTCAAAATAAATAATGAACACCTAGTATTAGCTATAATATAATATTAAATGTTTGTGAGAATGTATGTTAACCAACCGTGAATATTAATTTGTCAGTAATCCAGAGTTGCCAACACCCAGCATTCAAAAGTCATGCATCAGTCCTCAAAAAAGGTTAAAAAAAAAGAAAAATATTCAAATTAGATAAGATTACTTTTTAATGATTAATTGTAGGTTCTTTGTACCTGCCTTCTGGTTTTCAGCCTTTAGAGTCAATGCTTCCTTTGAAACCCAGAGGAATAGAAAATAATGAAATCTAGAATTCATATTACCATGTGACCTCAGGGAATTGAAGTTTTAAGAAAAATACCAGTTACAGTAAGTCTTGTGGTAAAGCTGCTGGAACAGTGTATCACATTGTTTTGTGCATCTTAGTTTTTAAAATATTTTCCTTTTTATTTTTGTTCCTCACTTTTTAATATTTTTTAATATTATGTTTTAAGATTATGTTTCATAGTATGTTTCCTTTAGGTAGGCATTCATTGTGAAGCACACTCATGTTCATTTTGAGTTCTCTTAATTATATATTCTTAAAATAACCATTGTTTAAAAATTTATCTCCTAGGCAGGTCAAATCTTTCATCAATTCTCTTTGGATGAGTAGATTTTTCATATTATTTTAAGATGGAAGGACTGGTTGACATCTTCAAGACATAGAAATTTCACCCTTATTCTTTGTACAGAAGTAAAATGGCAGCCTTCACCTGCCTGAAGAATAACTGTCTTTTTCTTTTCCTCTCCCATTGGGCAGATATTAGAATGCACGAGATGATTAGAGACACAAAAAAGAGATCATCAGGACTAGAAATGCTGAATGAGTTTTACTTTTTTCCCCTGATTCTCTCCCCCATCCCACTGTGAGGGAGGTGAGTGAGCGGCTGCGTGGGGTTTAGTTGCCAGCTGGGGTTAAACCATGACAGTCTCCAATCAGTTCCATCTTACAACACCACTGCTTTGTTTTATCTTCTGAGTGGGCTTTGTGATCTGAAGCTTGTTAAAGCAAGTCAAGTCTCCCATTAAAAACTCCTGCTTTTTCAGGTACTGGCAGAGATGGATTAAAAAATATAAAAAATATTTCCATACCCTTTACCACCGATAACTGAGCAATGATTTTGAAACCTGTGCAGAAGGGAATTTGAGACAAAAAACTTGGAATAACTTTATTTCAGTATCATCAGTAAATCCTCCAAGATGCTCCTGCTGTTATTTAGACCAAATCTGTGCCATGTGATTACAGAATGGAATAAATAAGCACTTACAGATGCAAGTTGAATTAATGACAGCCTGTGTATCCCAGAGTGTGATAAATTATGGTTTGCTGCTGGCAGCAGGAACTATTCAAACAAATATTTCTGCCTTATGACAATTTCTTAGAGCTTCTATAGATTTTATGTATAATAGGAGAACTGCCTACAGGGAAGATTATTAGGAAACTTAGAAAAATATTTTCATTTTGTGATTTCAGCAATGTCTGTAATTATCAGCATAGCCTATCATTTACTAAGTGGTTAGTTGTACGTGAGAGACCTTTATCTTGTAGTGTAATTACAGTACATAGAAACAATATACTTGTTATGAGTGACTGCACGCAAGTGGATGGTTAAATGTCATTAAAGCTGTTTTGGAATATATCTATTTATGAATAAATATTTTCAGTTTTCCTTTTAAAAAATTTTACTGAATGACCCTTAGAAACAGATGCCAAGTAAGAAATTTCCATGTAACAGCAACATTAGCTTAAAGCATGTCTTGCTAAGCACATTAGAAGACCTGCTGATAAGGAGACTTTAAACTTAACTCTATTTTTTTCACTATCTTTTATATCATGTCTCATTCAAAGCCCCTTTCTGCTCACTGCATTTTGTTATTATCTGTTGCCTTCATATTTTCTTTTTGTTTGTTTAAATTTGGAGAGGTGTTTGGGTTTGTTTACACTAATTGCTTATCGTCAGGAAAGCACTACAAATTTTGTTCTAATATGAATGTGGACAATCATAGGACTTTAACTGAATGCCTATCAACTCAATATTTTGACTTAGTAAGAACACCAAGATTATAATTTAGAACTTAGTAGGAAAGGCCTGGAAATTTGAAACAAAGCTTTGATTTGATTTGGAGCTTGAATTACCAGAAAATTATGCAAGAGGGCTCTATCCAGTAAAGAGGGAATTTAATTGCAGCCACCCCTGACCTTCAAATAGTGATGTAATATTACTTTAAAGCTTTGATTAAAAATGCTGGTATGGATCTGCCAATACTTTCCTATGTCAGGCTTTGCAAAAAAACAAGACATACCTACTGCTAATTTAAAATATGATAATTAATACCAGATGCCATTGATCAGAGAAACTTCTCTAAATTAATGTATTTGATATAATTATCTTTTACCCAGAGCTGTTATGTTCATCTGCTTTATATATTTGTCTGTTAAGTTACAGATACATTTGTCATGGTCGAGAGGGACAAACGACACGTACGCATTCTTATAATACAAGCAAAGAAGTTTATAGTAGGGTTTTTTTATTACTACAAGCCAGCAAATTTATACTCATTATACTTGTTACTTTACAAATGTGTCTGTCCCTTATTGGTCAAAAAGTTGTCAGAAGTTGTTTTTCTCACCCCT
>JAOBAS010000029.1:26359795-26377567 GCA_025311575.1 Elanoides forficatus
AAACTTAGTTTCTCAGGCATGCTTCTCATTCTTTCTTGTTCTCTCAAGGGAACACTGTAATCTTGTCAAGGTCAATACCCTCCCCAGGCCCCTTGGTCCAGCCGAGGTCCTCCACATATACTAGCATCTTCTATTATTTTAGTATAATTGTCATCCTTTTCACAGATAGAGGATTTTAATGAAGGAGGTTATTATCTGTCCCCATTTCTTCTCCTGGATGTCCTCTATATGTGGTATGGGAAAGGGGAAGGCAACTAACAGCCGGTGGTTCCTTTGCCCCTACAAGCTTTACACCTGGATCTGTTTATCAGCTGAAAGGACAGACTGGCTCTCTGCTGGACAGCTGCAAATTAGGGTATAAATATTTCAGATATTTCATGTTGTCTCAATGGTGCTAAGTGACCAGAGTAAACTGATAAATCCAGTCAATACTTTTTTTCAAGGAGCGAATCTTGAGTAGGTTTATCTTTCTTAAAGGAAGATTTATTTGCTTGATCTAGTATAATATTCCAGGTTTGCTGTAGACCATGTCTGATACCCTTCCCCACAGTGATTAATGAAATGTTCCCACAGTGATTAATGTTATGTGGAGAAATGGATTGTTGGTGCAAGTAAAATGGCTGAATCCAGCTTTCTGTTTTCTAAGTGATCTGCAAGACGATATAAAAATCAGTGAGACAGCAAATGTGGTTTATTAAGTTTACAGATTCGAAAAAAAAAAACCCAAAACCAAAACAAATTTACCCATTTTTTTCTGAAGAAAATATCTCTATTTAAACTTGACTATTTCCAGTACTTAATTTCATTACAACTTAGCCAGCCGTTCACCAGGAGTGTCAGCTCCAGTATTTACTGATAGACCATGAAGCAAAACTCTCCTAGCCCGTTATCAGTATCTATCTGCAAGTGTACAGATTCATGCATTTCTGTGTATGTATATGTGTGTGTGTATATACATACACAAAAGTGTTGAAAATAGATATATATGTATAAAGACAAAAATAACAGTTGGCTATGAAGTGAACAGCTGTTCTTGACTTCCCTTCGTGTCAGAATGCAATGTTGAGAGATAATTACACAAGGAACACATCAAGAACTTCATAAACATTTAGTGTACATAAATGTCACTTTTAGTCAAGCATTACTTTGTGTTTGGCAGGCATAATCTGTGAAAGAATATACCACTTGCTTTTTTTTTTATTTTAATTTTTTTATGTTCATAGATTTCCTAAAAGAACAATCTGGAAGAGCTCCACAGTTGCCGCAACAAAACTAGCTGTCATTTTTGCTCTTGAGCAGGCTGGTCTACTCAGCTTGCATTCCTCTCAGCTAATTCTGGTGGTTAACTTTTTCCAGGAAAATTGCTTTATGCGTTTGTAATATCATTCGCATGAATAATCAAAAGAAGCAAAAGGTGTATACTGTACCCAGTAGTTAGATATGCCCTGAAGATGTTGAAAAGATACTTTAAACCATGTCTATATTAAAAAAATAGGGATTGTGGGAGACAGTAATATATGCCCATGTAGTTCTAGTTTTGCTTGGCTTCTAAAAACAATACAGCTCCGTGCACAAGCTGATAAGTGTTTCTTACCTGGCAGATAGATGAACTTCAAGTGCAGCATCTCATGGATATAGCTGTGACCTCCTGCAGCATATCACAAATACTGGGGTATCTCTGTAACATGCTGCATTTTGTAGCTGCTAATGCGACTACTCTGAAGAACTTTGTAAGGCAATCACTATGGGGTGAAACAGATGGTAATTCATTATTTAATGGGAGGTAGCAATAACACAGTTTATTAAAGATGTACATTTGATCGTTGGTAGCAGTGACCAAACAAGGAAAATCTCACCCAAACCCAGGGCTTGTACACAGGTTCTAGCCTACTTAGCTTATATAAGAATACATTTTAGTGATCTTATATTAAGAGTTTGAGGGTTTTTAAATTTAATTTTATGAAACTTATTCTTAAGTCAGAATATTTTAGAGTCCATTAGAAATAAACTCCCCAAATTCCAAAGGCATTATCTGTAGTACACTATTTTTAAAGATGATAAGTTAGAATTTAGGAAAAAAAGTTATAACTACATTAAATTATCCAGAGTGATTCTGGTTTTTAAGGAACTTGATTTTTTTTTTCTTTTTCTCACAAATAAGACTTATGAGAGATGGCTATACTTGTAGGATAGTTCATGCTGCTACGTGGAGTGGAAGCATCTGTTCTTTGCTGAAACTTGTCACACCAAGTCATGGGGGGTTAATCATGCATGAAATCAGACTTTCTTGATATTTATTTTAGCGTTTATGGTTGATTAATGCTATTATTATTAACTGTAGCTGGACTGTAGCTGAAGCAAAGATTTTAAATAACGGAGAAAAATTTGCTTCAGTTTATTGTTATGTTGGACCTGTGTTTCTTGAACAGCACTATGCTTGTCTTTGTGAGTATCTGAAAAATGGGTAAAGAAAATGCAAACTCGATTTTTTGCTGTTATCAGAATGCAGTTTGCCATGATATGGGGCTCAACTTTGAGAGCAATATCCATTTTAAGAGAAAGTTTTCAGAAGATGCAGGTGCTCGAGATCATTTTTAGCCTTTCAATTAATGAAGAAAAAGAGATTTAAAGAAGAATTAATTTATTTTTTATGCTTTTCCATTGCACAGACGATTAACACTTCTCTTGCTTCATTGGCTAAACCTTCACTAAGCTTAATGTATTCTTTTTCCAAGAGTCTTCCTGTAGCTATTCAGATGTCCATTGTGAATCTGGCTGTTTCTTTCCTTTTAATAAACAAGCTGCTCCCCAGACACCTAGCTGTTCCCAGATTTGACTGTGTTATGTGCTTTGGGCTGCAGGGGCAGGAGGGGGAGAACAGGATGGGAAGAACAAACTCAGGGCTGTCCTCAAAGGGCAAGTGATGCCCAACGTTATGTGTGCTGCCCCACTCCCCAGGCTGTGACAAGGGCAGGGTTCCCCCTGGGCCCGATCCTGCCTCTGCGGTGCCCCTCCGTTGGAGCCTAGGAAGCAATGCAAGTAGAGAATTGGCATGTGACATGTCTCCGACGCCACATCTCCACCAGGCATCTTGGTGACTTTTTGGTTTCAACTTACTGAGTATCTAAATACTCAAAAGCTGCAATAAAAGGGGACTGAGACTGTCCCATGCTCTGAAATCAGAGTATGCTCTTTTGGAAGAGGGTATTTCTGTGTAAACTGTAGATTTCAGTCTTCTCAAACAGATAATGGAGCCAAAACTTGGATCTGCCATGCACTTGGTAAATTGATCCAATTTATGTGCTATTAAAGAAAAAGTGATGGAGAGATGGGATTACTGGTGGGATCTCCTTGTTTTGCAGTTTTGAGAAACCAGGCTTTCATTTTCTTTGCTTTTATGATAAATGTTTGAAAATGAAAATTTGTATTGTGGGTGAAAAGGAGTATTATTTTGATGAACAATGGAAAAGGAAATTTTCATCTCTTTTTATTTTTTAATTGAAAAATTAACAAAATTTACTCAGTTCATTACTGTCTCCTAAAAAATTCTTCAGTAGCTAGTTACTCATTCTTAAAATAACATAAAAACAAGGATTCTTTCTGAGGTTGTTAAAATTCCTGAAATACAGAAAACAGGACAGTAGATTTTGAAAGTTTTGACCTTTTCTCTTTAAGCTTAAATATTTTGTGGTTTTGCTTGCTGGCCAGCGCCTTTCTTCCTATATTTTAGTGAGGCTGTAAACTGTGTGGAAGGGAAAGGCAGGGCAACCAACATTCAGAAGATTGAGAAGGTTGAGGTAATAAAGCACCTGTTACAGATTGTATGAGATATTAAAATTCTGATACTTAATTTCAGTGACCATGGTTTCAAAGGAAAGAAGACAATAGTACAATACAAACTCAGTCTCCTGAAAAATATTACAGTGAGAGCAGATGTGGTAAAAACTTGAACGATTCTAACTGCAATTTCAAATTGTTAATTTCATGGTTTTCAGAGGGATTTGAGTGCTATATAAAGGAAACGCAGGCAAACAGAATGCAAAATTCAGCTCATTAAAATATGTGTGGAGTAAGTTAAGACTGTTATAGCTTTCTCATTACATAAGGTTATATTTTAGTCTCTCTTTACCTCAGAGAAAGAAATGAGAGGAAAGAAGTAATTCACATCACCAGGGTGAATGAAGTTTTATTGCCTTTGTTGTTCCAAAGTGTGTGAGCTCTGAATAAAGCCTCTTCTGGGATTGAGCCACTTGTAATATCACTTTCCTTGGTGATTCTCTGGACTCTCATAATGCTTGAACTTATTACTCAACACTGTGCCCAGTGTGCCCTCCTTCCCCTACCTGGCTGCCCCTTTTCACTGCCTTTGTAGAAACATAACAAAAGTTTATCATTCAACCAGGCTGAAATTAGCTAGCAAGTTGAAAATGTTATGGTGTGCATAGGCACGGAAGGGGATTGCATATGTTCTGCTGGAGGAGGAGACTCAGCAGAAAGATAGAATGATGGAAACTTCAGGTTTATATATAAGGTCTTATGTTTGGTTTTTTTTGTTTTTCATTGGAGGATACCATTTGGACTGAGAATACCCCAGGAAAAGTGTAAAAAATGGAAAATATACAAAGAGAATTTATAAAGATAAATCCAATTGGACCCCAGGACTGAGGAGGAAGAGACCTCAATACTACCATCGCAGCTCTCCCAGTGAGACCTGGGGACACTAGTGGCACACTGCGGCACTCCCAGACTCTTATCCTGCCATCCAGAGGGGCTTGGGGAGGGTAGGCATAACATCAGAGGAAAGGGATAAGTTTTCCTAAGTTTTCTTGAATAACAATTTCAAAGGTATTACTAATTATGCTTTCTTGTATTCCTTTGAACTATTATGTTTTAATGATAATTATTAGTCTAGTTAAATTATATTTATTATTAAGATTTTAAATAGGTTTCCAAGAAGCTCTTGGCTCCATATGTATCATGAGTTCCCGTTTTCCCTCAACAAGATACTAAAAGGAACTGTATGAAGGTGAGGATTTGAGATCACAACCCATAACCCAGGAAAGGATGTCTTTGCCATTTGGCTTTTGTGTATTTCTGCACAAAGTTACTGTCAGTCTTTCTCTTGTATACTTGTTTATTTTGGATTAGGAATTTGAAAAGGACTCTCTATCACCAAAAGTGAGCAGAGACCTAACTCTTGCATACTTTCTTTCTATATCTTTTTCTCTCTATCACAATTTATATTTAATTATTTACTTAAAATATAACAGCTTAAAAAGCATAAATTAGTGAATGACCTAATAAATAGGACTTTCTCTTCCTATCCCAGTATCTGCTTATAAGTTACTTTGATGACATTTCAGTCTAGTTCTCCAGTCTCTAGGGAATACTAGGAGTGATGGAGTTTGTGTACTTAAGGATGGAGTCCACCATTCCATGAGAAGAAGCAAAGATGATGTTAATAGCTACATTCTAGGAGAGTTTTTGCTCAAGAAGAAGCCCTAGTGGGGGTGCACACTTTCCCATCTGCTTCTTGGCTCTAATAGCATGCATAAAAGCAAAAATTCATGTTTGACCTTTGTGTCACCTTGTTCTGCTGGGTTTTAGCACTATAATTTCCTTTGGGTTTGCTTTCATCTGCAGATCCATGAGCTTTTTCACTCGTGCAACTTGTCTGTTCTGACAGGTTTGTTAGCCGCGAGCTGTTCTCTCTCATACTGTACCTCACACTAACTTCTGAATAGTTTCATCTTTTCCCTGAGTTAATTTGGCATCTTACTGGTGAGAAGGTGTCTGATGAATAGTTTCCATCAACTAAAACTCTCCTATTGAGCAGCAAAACTGAAAACCATTGAGATTGCCACTTTAGACTTCTTAATTCAGAGCATTAATAGCTTGCACAGCCATCTTTCCTTTCCCCTTTCTTTCTGGTGTTTTGTTGAGGATTTTGTTTAGGTTTGGTGGTTTTTGTTTGTTTGGTTGTTTTTTTTTTCCTTTTTAGTTTATAGCAGATTTCACTTACATGCTGATGTATTGCTAAGGGCAGAGAGAGAGAGAAGGAAGAAAAGTGCTTTCTTGGATTTTCTTTTTTCCCCTCTGGGTAAGTAGTTGGCCAGACTTGACCAGCGCAGCTGTTTTTTTGAACTCCAGCTTTCTTAGTGATGTTCGAAGAACAATTGTATTGCAAGGCAAGCTACATTTTCAAATAATTTTGCCCCTTTTTCACATTTTTGCCCTTCACTTTACTGAACAGATAAGATACTTCATAAATAACCACTGTTCAATAATTACAGAGTCAATTTTTGATCACTAAATGCAAACTGTAGACAGATTAGGGCATCTTACCCATCAGTGCACTTGTCACTATTTTCTGTAAGTTTTATCTTCAGTTATCCTTAAAACGCCGTGTGGTCTGGTGATGTGGCTTGGGGAAATGGAAGGACTAGGGCTCATCTTAGTGATGTCCTTGAATTGCTTTATGAATGTGACCAAGTTTATGTCACTGTAGCTTGCCTCTTTTCTTGTAAAAATGAGGATACTGCCTCCTGCAGGCCTCTGTGATTCTCTGATAAAATGTGCAAAGTAAAATTCCAACTCCATAGTCTTTATTCGTATAACTTAATCCTTTGACTAAACAAGTTAAGGAATTATTCACAATTCCTCTGCTCCTTACATATGTGGGTCTCAAAGTACATAGCAGTATTGTCCTCCCTCCCAAACCAATTTAAATTATATGTTGAAAAAAAGGTCTTGTCTTAATTTACCAAGAATTCCAACCACTCATGTTGTCATACTGATACTTCAAAATGCCTAGTTGTAATACAGATTTTTAGTAGTTGGATAGGATGCTGTACTGGGTAATTTCTATGAAGTTGCTTTTATTTACATTAATTTATTCATGAATTGAACTAACATAAGTGTCAATATTCTCTGGTGTAAAAGAAAAACTTTTTGTTCTTAGACCTATATGATCCTCAGGCAAAGACAGTAGTCAAGCAGCTGCTAAGCATCATTCCAAAAGCTATCACTTTTTGCTCTCTGCTTAGAATTACTCTTTATCTTATCACCTTAAGGACCTCATTCAATTGTAAGTAATGTAAAATGGAATCTTTTGAAGGGCATCAGTAACTGTTTGCAGATATTAACTAAACAGGGTTAGAAATATTGTCAACTTACTCATCCTCTATTGATATACAGTATTCATAGCGTATTATGCCTTATGGAGTTCTCTGTTTTTTTAGCCCTTTTAGAAATGTATAATGTTTTAAGTACATCATAAAAGCAATTGGTTAATTTTTAATTGTACATATTTCAATCCAATTTATAACTATTTTGTTGCTTCTTCACCTTCTTAATTCTCTTTAATTTACTAAACTCTATCTCCCATTAATTTTCCTTACTGAAATCAGGAAAGATTTCTTCCCATCTCTAGCTTCTTTCACTATATCAGTAGCTTCCAGTCTCAGTACTGGAAAACTGATTTTATTTTCCATTCAGTTTATGTTCTTGAGAATAAGGAAAATGCTTGCTACTGATTTTTTTTCATATTTTCAAAAGCAGAGAATGAAATTAATTTAGATAAATGTTTATTAAGCAGTTTCAGGATGTTTTATCTCAGAGTAATAGTGGTATGGCTCATGGGGAATAATTTTAATATATTGTTAGTACCTGGTTCACATTTATTTAAAAAGAACATTGATTGTCATCTTTTTGTCTGCATTCCTGCTACCTACAATGCCTAGAATACCCTGTAATCTAATGACAATGAATGATGCAGTTACACTGATACATTATTTGAACTTGAATACCCACAACTCTTTCTACAAATAAATTGTTTTCTTTTTGATTTCTTGGGTATATCTTATGAAGCCTGTTTAATGCATTCTTTAAGTAGTCATTTTCATTTTGTATTAAAGGCGAGGTACATTTCAAATAACTGAGCTTATATTTGTTTGAAGTTATCTTCCATCCAGTGCAAATGCACTGGAACAGCAAACACAGTATCAAATACTGCAAAAGCCACTGGCAACTTT
This sequence comes from Elanoides forficatus, assembly GCA_025311575.1. Taxonomy (NCBI): domain Eukaryota; kingdom Metazoa; phylum Chordata; class Aves; order Accipitriformes; family Accipitridae; genus Elanoides; species Elanoides forficatus. Next base: position 26,367,829 of record JAOBAS010000029.1, read on the forward strand.
TTATGCTTTAGCCCAACACTTACCTTTTTATAAGGTGAATACCAAAGTTTCTCTTAACTTCAGTGCAAACCAGAATGTCATATTTGATACTTGACTACAGGAGCAGGCTTCAAGTCTGGGGAGAAATATATCTAGAAAGGGTAAGCAAGTAAAGAAAATAATAATAATAAAAAAAAGTGTTGTCCTTCACTGTAGCATTTATCTGGCTAAATAAAATCTGTAGAATTTTGAGGAAAATATTAGGAATTTTTTTTTTCATTTGACACACAGCACCCCATCAAGCCTGTGAGAGACTGTCTTTAACATGATGATTTTGGCTTTGTTCTTAAGTGTGTCATTTGCAATGGACAGGACCTTAGGGAATCTGCAGGAAATGATCCATTCATTGTAGGATTTTTGGCTGGATTCCTTCATTGTATTTGACCCAACCATTTTGAGTGCCTAAGCACTTAAAACCAATCTTTACAAGACAGCCCAACAGAACACTGTGATGACTCTCTAGGTACAAATTACACAATATAGAGCATTTCGCCATTTTAGTATTCCACACATTGTTTGTATGTAATGTTCTATCACACAGATTTTCAGATAGAAAATCTCCCACTGAATGATAAGGTAGTAATTTAACATTAAGGGCTCCTTTTGTCTGTTCTGATTAGCAATACCACTTCTCTAGTTAAAAGCATGGCTTGCCATGACAGTTGCATGTGATGAACAGTCTTGGTTTTTGCAAAGTCTCAGGACATCACACCATTCATGCTTTTTAAATAGCAGTTTAGCTAGCATTGTTTGTGTAGAAATTCATGTCTCTTTCAAACACAAGTCTCTTTGCTTGCCATCTGAGTCCTAATATCTTTTTCTCTGCATAGCAGAGAAGGGAAAGTAAGCATTTTGCTCAGATCAACCGTGCCTCAAGATCAGAGCAGAAGAATGAAAAAAAAATTTAAATACCCACTTTGGGTGACTTGGTTTGTTATGATCCCGGTAAGAAAAGCATTCAGGTTCTGTGAAGGATAATTTTAAATGCTATGTATTAGAGCTAAAAAAAAAAAAATAGTGTAGATAATCCTACGTCCCTTCAGATGCTGGGGCCCTGAGCTGTGCAGCACTGAAGGAGCCTCTAGTCAGGGCACAGCACTCTGTGCAGACCCCATCCCTGGAAGGGCCTATCCCATTTGGTCCTATGAGCTCTTATGGGATTTTCTTACAAGGAAACCAGCAATCTTCATCATTTCCAGGATTCAGCAAAAGAATGTTCCCATGGGAACTTGTTGCTGCAGCTCTTGGTGAAAGCAAGGACATGCAGGTAGTTTACTTGCTGGTACCAAGTGGGAGCTGCCTGCAGTCTCCTCTGTTACAATCAATCACCAAAGTTTATCCTGCGTCCAAGTGATATGCACAGCACAGAGCAGCCTGAAGGCCAGGCTGTCCTCTCCATGCAGCACAGCACAGCGTAGGCTTGGACCAGCTCAAGTTAACTGTGCTGTGAATCACTAACTCCTGGGTGTACAGTGGTCACACAACCAGGATCACTACACTCCCTTGCCCTTGGGCACTGTGTAATTCTCTTACATGGTGTACTCTGCTCAATGTGAGCAGTGTGACAAGCCTAGGAGGTATCATTGAAGGACAAATGTGTGGGTTTAGCAGGTTTCTTTCTGAATTATAAGGGACAAGTGCATTTTAAAAACACTGGTCCTGCTTAGGCTTACACTGCAGCAGCTATTACAGTCAAAATCCTCTTTTTTTTGCTAAAGTTGCAAGAAAACAGTGGTTAATCAGACTCAGATTTCTCTCAAATCATATTTCTGATTTGGCAGTGTTGCTAAAAACACCTGAGAACCCTCAGCATGAAATTTGTTTTCATATCAGATTTGTCCATCTTTAGTTTTACAGCTTGTCCTTGTCTACTAATTGCTATGCAAATTGAAAGAGTTTGACATGCTCTGTACTTGCACCAGCAAGGAACCGCATCTCACTCAGGCAAACTGAGAGTTTTCCTTTAGTCACGTTGTGCACTGGCTGCAAGGAGATTCTGTGTTAAACCACAGGAACATGACTTAATCTTTTTGACATCTTCTGCATTGGGGAGCTCAGTACTTTGGGGTAGTTTTGCTAGAAAGCCTCCAGCTTATCTTGACAGAGTTTTACCAAAAGCAGCAGCTTCTGTTCACACAGGCAGAGGGAGCAGACCAGGCATGCACTCCAACAGGCCAGATTCTTCAAGGATGCCTCCTGGCTGGTGTTTCAAGATATCTAAATCTAAATCGACTTTGTCCCTGTTCATGCAGGCTAAAACAAGATACCAAATGGAGCAGTTTCACTCAGGATTAAGAAGACTTCAATAGTCTTTTTAATGTAGGAGAGATTCCTATTCTAGCAAGTTAAGCTGTTTGCTTTAGGTAAGGTTTGTTGACTCAAACTTTAAGCTAGTGTAATAATTCAGTATAATAAACCTTCTAAGGAAATATTATTATGGAATGAGAAGGCATTCATCAATTTTAACATTATGTAAAAATATAGCCCTGGTTCTGGAGGGTGTCTTCATTGCATGCATGTTTTGAATACACAGACTTTGACATTCTTATCTGGTAAGCTTAAAAATATAAAAATTGCTAAACTTCCCATATTTTCTCAGATAAAACTTCTATAACTTCCAGTTGGGAACTTCTGTATTAAACTAGGCTATTCAGATTTCATGTGAACTGCTGTAAGAGGGTCCCTGTCCAGGTCAGTGAGCTGAGTCAATCCTGAACAGAAGCCATCTGACCAACAAACTTCCAGGGTAATATCTCAGATCTGAGTCAGAATATAAAATCCATTCATAGTGACTGAAAAATTTGTGACCCCTTCCTACTATGTACAAAAAGGGGCATCTCTATTTAAACAGATTTCCTTAACTTTAAATAAAATTTAGAAGGCCATTCTAATGAATGAGAAGTAGTTTCACAATTGGGTGCATAAATGTAAATCTCCACCATGAAAAATGTTACATTTACATCAATTTCAGGCAGTGCTCCTTTGAGCGAGTATATAAAATAAAATTGTGAGTACATGAAAGGAAAGTAACAGAGAACAAAAATCAGATTTTCCAATGTGTCTTTTAAATTTTGTTGTTCAGAGAAACACTTGACATAGTTAAAAATGAAAACACATTTCAAGCACTTGGAAGCCTTATTTGTGTTGAGAATAATTTCTTTCAGGAGAGTTATGTGTCTCTTGAAGAGATGAAACGTATCTAAATCCTTTGCAACAAAAGCCCACTGAAACAGAAAGCACTGCTGTACAGATTAAATATCCCTTATCAAGACAGACTTGCAGCTCCAAGAGTAAGGTTTTGTTGTTACAGGTACAAGAAGTATTTCTCCTCCAAGCAGCCTGTGCTGTCTTAACCAGTGGATGTTTGATTTTAATGTATAGTGATAAAAACTTGCTGACGATCTTTTTAAGGGAACCATTAAAGCCCACCAAATACAGTTGGACAAACAATAATAGCTAAATAATGGGGTCTGCTGTCCTGTTTCATTTTCAGATTGGTCCTAGATGAACACCAGTTGTTAGATTAGTAATTTAAAGGCCTGTGTGCCAGCAGCCTTGATGGAAAGGATGTGTCTGAGGCGGGAGGAAAAGAAGTCCTGTGGTCCCTGTTAAAGGTACTTCACTCTCATTTTCATGTGTTTTTTTCCTCACCTCTTCTTACTGGAGTATAGTGTTTTGAACTGAGGAAAATGTGATGTCCACACTGAAGTCCCTATGCCAGGCATGGTATATCTTTATTGAAGCCTAGTGATGCATGGAAAAATAACTGACAAGTACCTATTATCCTGTTACAGAAGAGAAAGAAATTAAGATTAAGTAACCACTTAAAAGAGTCCCAGACTTCAGAAGACTTGACATTGATCAGGCAGACATAATAATTTCTGCCCTCCCAGTCCTTATATAGGGGGAAGTTATTAGAGCCAGGTAATACTCTTTAATTGCTGATAACGTGGCAGATAGAAAATAATGGAGAAATAATTTCTAAATAGTTCCATGCTGTGTTTACTTTAAGTCACCTTACTGGTGTCTTGTCTTCCTCATGTATAAATCTCATTCATCTAAACTTTAATATTTAAGGTCAAATTCATCAAGTTGCAGAAGTTTCAATTCACTTCATTGAATTAAATTCTGTGAAGTGTTTCCATAAGTAAATCGTATCAAATGCTACCTTTGTCCCTTGAGTGTGAGAAGATGTCAAATTGAAGTAATTAAATGGGGTTACAGTTTAATTACCTTCTTACCCTTTTGAAAAGTGGACAAATATTACACTTCTAGTTTGTTTTCATATTTGCAGTCAAGTATACATTTTTTTTATTGTCTGCACTGGTTTCCTTTAAAAAGTAATTTCAGTCCAAACCTGAAAAATCTAACAGAAGTGATATAACCTGGAAATTGGGATAAACTGGTTATGACCAATGATCTCTCAACTCTTCAAGTGACAGAGCTCTTCAGAATTTATCAAGAAGTGCATTTCTCAGAAAGCAGGTATCACTGTTCAGATAAACTGGTTTTACTCAGTTCCTTGCTGAAGAATGCAGGGGTGTTGGGCACCATATCAATGGGCAATACAGAGGCTCCTTGGTCTGTCAGGAGTGTTTGTCCATCTATCCCTGAATCCCATTCTCTCTTTATTAATCAGAAGAAAGATTTCTGATGAGTGTCCTCTCTATAACTAGTAGCGGCAGCAAAAAATGAACTGTTTCAGGAAGAATAAATTTGCTTTTGAACAACACTTTGTCAGTCCCTGAGAATGAATGCAGCTGTCAAATATTTATATGCAACATTATATTGCATATATATTGAATGTTCCTTGCCTTTTTTGTGTCTTTATCTGTTTAGTATGACTGAGAAACCACTTATATTCTTATATAGAAATATAGAGAGCTTCTTCTAAACAGCAAGATACTGATTTTGTTCTTGTATGCTTAGGAGATTTTTGGAAATGGTTATACTGCAGTCATTAGGATCATGTGTGAGGTAACAAGTTATTCAACATGAGAAAGGATATCAGAAGCTGGGTCACAATGTGACTAATATGATTCAAAATTTCAGATCATAGTGTTTACATCTGAAATCATCCATTGAGTCTTCTGGTAATTTGATAATTAATTCAAAATCAATATAGATTCTACTTCAAGGAGCTGAAAGGAGAAGAAAGTACTAAAGCATCAGGGAACAGAGTTATGCAAGGTGATCTATTGGACATTATATTCTGAATGCAGAAAATGTCATCCATAATTTTTTAAGTGTGTTCAGAGTAGGCAATTTAGATAACTAAGTGCATATAATTTCATAGGCAGTTATTTAATTTCTACCTCTCTACTAGAAAAAAAAGTTTTCGTTGAAACTGAAGTCTAACAGTACATGAGCATATCTTTGTCTTCATAACTCTGTGAAAAAATAATGTGTATTTTCTATATTTTGAGCATAAGGAGTATCAAAAAACTCTAACAAGCTGTAACGGGAATGCAAAACCAAACCAAAACAAAAACTGCCAAGCAATACAGAACTCATCATAAAAGAACATAATGTCTTCCTTAAATGTTAACTTCATTTTATTATTCAACCTCTGACTTTACTTCTCTGCATCAATTACACATTCTGTATTTGTAATAAAGGCATGAGAAAACAAAACTGCAACATACTGAAGGTTTCACCCATTATTTTGATTCATATCACATTTTAAGTATTTAATGAATGTTGTAAAAGAAATAAAATCACACAATAGATAATTTCTTATTCATTGTAACTTCTACCTTGTAATAGTAACTGGGAAAGACTAAGACTAGAAAAGAAATTCTGCATTTAGAAGATATGAGTCATTGCCATTCCTTTTTCACTTTGCATGTTAATTTCCTTTCTTCCTTATGTGCAAGAGTAGACAGACTTCCTAAGAAGCAAAGCAATGCCAGGAAAATGTAATTATAAAACCATAAATAGTAGCATGACAAAATAATACTTTCAGATGTAAACCCCAAATTAACCTAAAAGCAGAATTACTTAGATTTAAAATCAGTTAAGTTCCTTTATTTTTTAACTTTTTGACTTACATTAAAATTTTGTCATTTGAATATTCTATTAATCCAAAAGGGCTGTCTGCTTGCTTACTCTGCTTTTAGCAAAATATGTGCTTGTTTTTGTCTGTGTTGCTCAAAGCAACATCACCTGGTCCTAGAACTTCTCCTTTGCTAGTAGTGATCTAGTGTTAAACCCCCAAAAAAAACCCAAAACGGTGCTCTTGTTTAGTTTATATGAGAGTTAAATGCACTCTCATTGCTCAAATGACACAATGGATACACTATGTAAAAACGTACTATGCAATAGTACTGTGTAATAGACACTGTGTAATAGCTAGTCCAGGTACTCCTCCCTTTTTTTATAAAATGCATGCCAGAAGACTCCAACTTCTTTTCCAGCTAGCTGAAAGGAGGTCTGTAAGATCTGTGGATTGACCTGAACAAAACTAATATTTTGCAGGTCAGGTCTTCAGTAACATTCTTGCTCATCTGTGGGCTCTGGGAGAATCTTTATTCCTTGACAGATATATGGCCTATCTGGTCCCTTCTTACTACTGAGAATCCCTGTCAGAGAACTGATCCATTGTGAAAAGAATGTATAAGTATTACATTTTGTTATTTCTTTGACACACAGTTCTCCGAGTAATACCACATTTAAGAGTATGTCAGAAAAGACAGAAAAGACTAGATTCCCCCAAATATATTAAAAATTAGGCTAATGATGCTGATTTATAATCAAAGGTACAGAAGGCCAACAAAATTAAATACAACTTGTTGCCAAAAATATAGACCTGTATGGTGCTTTCATGAAGGATTAGTGAACCACAGTGGAATAAGCAAGGGGCAGTAAATCAAGAACTGGAGTTTATTCCTGATTCTGCCAGTAGGTCATTGTATGCTTTTGGGCAAAACATATGCGGTTAGATTTTAAAAAGCAACTGCTACTTTCTGGAGGAGCTGTGAGGCCCTGAAAACCTCGGAAAAACCTTATGATTGACTCAACTGGAGACCAAACTTTTTATTGGTTTCGTTCAGTGAAGCAGTGCTGTACTTAGTGAAGGCTGAAATAAATTTGTTCTCAAAAGTATCTTTCTCCGATGGCACAACTCTGGTAGTGCTTAACAGCATCACACAACTGAAAAAGTGGTGGTGATGTGACTTGTTCACTGATGTTTGGACATCATTCTTTAGTTTTGAAGGAAATACTTAGGAGGTAAAGATTGCTGTGTTAACAGCTACTGGCAGTTCTACAAGAATGCTATAGCTGACCTCTCAGTGAGATTTTTGACTAAATATATAAGCCTCAGGCCAACATCCCTTTAGGTGCCATTTAGGAGAGCCCTGTTCAATGTCAGGTAGTTGACTTATGGTCAGTGCTACTTTCACACAAACAGTTTAGAGCTCTCAAGGCAGGAGTTTTTGTGCTTTATCCTTTTCCTAACTGGGATGTTAAGAAATACTTAAAAAAATATTTTTTAATTCTACCAAAATTTCATACAATGATATCCAGTCATTACTAGAGAAGTTGGATTGCTTTCCTTGCATTTAAATTTGCAGTTATAAGTGCAGAAGCATGGCAACAAGATAATGGAATTTCTTAAAACTTTGAAAAGAAATTAAACTCTCAGCTTAAACATTACAGCAATGATCACCACAGTACTGTAGGAATTAAAAACACATCATTACTTATGGAAGTGTAGAACATAATTGCAAACTTCAATTTTTCTTCTTCCAAAATAGATGACAAACAAAATGGTTGATCACCCATTTTTCATACAGTCTAGCAGAAATATTGCAGCTGTGTATTTCAGAAAGCTCTCATAGTATGACATGCACTTAAATTCAAGTAATTGTTACTATTACAAGTTTTGAAGTCATGAGAGCAAGATTGCTGTTAATGACGGAAAAATGAAGATTATAAGCATGTGTGATTCAACGACGGTATTTTTTTCTAGTCTCTTAAGAATTATATTCTCTCTGTCTTACATGAGCTCAGAATACAAATCTTTGCAAAGAAACATTCTTGATCTAGCAGGAAAGACAATTCTTAATGGGAATTTCATTTTCTTTACAGGAAGCATTGAGGCTATATGAGGTAGTGGCTGCAGCTGTCTTTCTCTGTATGCAGAGTTATTTCTAGCCTGCAGTGACTTCCTGTGTATACCACTTTGACAACTTTAAAAGCCTTTACAGACATCCTTTCCTCAAGGTTGCAGAAGAGTCTACACTATAAAACTTCAAAATGAAAATATAACTTTGAAATTTTAGGTTAGCATTTTAGCAAATCTGGTACACACGCAGATCTGTTGCATGTGTGACTCACTGAAGTAGTCTCTTAAAATGAAACAGTAAAATCATAAAAACAATCACATCAAACTAAATTTGAACAAATCCATTTTCTCTTTCCAGCTAGTGATATGACACCAGGCAGTAGCATAATTCAAAAATTATGACTGGGAAAGTCTCTGTCTTCTATATAATGTGGAAAACAATAGTCTAATTTGTATTTAAAACCTGATTTTCATCAAAGAGATAGTATCAACATTTATCTGATATCTAAAAGTGGGTTATCTTTGCATATATTAAGACATTTCTTCTTGAGTAAGAGCTTATGGATGACTGCAACAGGCTAGGGAAGAAAAAATAGAATATTTTAAAGTGTGTGAACTTTCTGGCATTTCAGCTGTTGATGAATGATGAATCTGCTGATGGATACTGTCCAAAAAATGCCCTGTGTGTAGGAATTATGTAAAAAACATTACAAGGAGAAATGGAAAAGAAGATTGTTAAAAGTGCATGAAAAGCATGCTTCTGAAAATAAATAAGTAAAGCAACAAGGTTCATCCACAAATGGAATAATACATCCCAGTTTCTGTTAACAGCTGTTTAATATGCATATATTATCTTTTTTTTTTATAGTATCTCCTCTGTTCAGACATGTCTAAACCTGCAAAGTTTTGAAATATAATTATAAACGTGAACTGAGGAGAAAACTCTGCTCTAAAAGAGCAGTACTTAAATTGTGGGGAAAATTCTCCTTCATTCTTTATTATTGTTCATTTTTTTCTAATACAATACTGCTTTCATTTTCATCTTTCATAGCAACTTTTGTGGAATGGTTTGCAAATGAAATGAAGTAATTACAGAATTAAAGTGAGCATCTGACAATAGAGCAAATTTGAGAAAGGTTTGAAAAGGTACTCTTTTCCATAGAGATTCCAATTTAGATTGAGAACTTAAGAAGTGAATAGTCATTGAAGAGCTGTTTTAGATATCAAGAGTTGCAAATAAGAAGAAATTCATATACGACTACTACTAATTCAGTGATAGAATAAAATAAGAGGATAAGCATTTGCTAGATTGCCTTGGAAAGTAAAAAGATGTAAAGATTTAGGAACAGTCTGGAACAAAACCATGATTTTAAAAAACAAAACAAAACAAAACAAAACAAACTTTATGAACAACAAAAGAAGCTTAATTTCTTTTTTAAAGTTCATAGAATCATAGAATCATTTAGGTTGGAAAAGACCTTTAAGATCATCGAGTCCAACTATCAGCCATGCCCACTAAACCATGTCCTGAAGTGCCTTGTCTACATGCTCTTTGAATACCTCCAGGGATGGTGACTCAACCGCTTCCCTGGGCAGCCTGTTCCAATACCTGACAACCCTTTCAGTAAAGAA
>JAOBAS010000029.1:26413869-26426764 GCA_025311575.1 Elanoides forficatus
GAAGCTGAAAAGTCCTTGATTTTAGACTAAACACTACTTAGCAACAACTGCAAACATCAGTGTTATCAACATTCTTCGCATACTGAACTCAAAATATAGCACTGTACCAGCTACTAGGAAGACGATTAACTCTATCCCCACTGAAACCAGGACATTTAGTCACAGTACTGATAATATAAATATACGTATATTTTTTATTTGGCTGCTTTGTAGAATGAAGGCATGGAAACATTGAACCAATGGAAAGGTGAGTCTGTGTCCATAGCACCACAGGAAATGTTTCTTGTACTTCCTATACCTCTACCTGTGCTCTTGTGTATTCAGTCTTGCTGATTAGCCAGTAGTGGAGAGCACTGGTATATATTAAAAGACAGCATGTCCTCTGCTACCTCATGGGCAGAAGAACGTGGGTGCAGGACTGGGCAGACACCAGTCACACCCCTGAAGAGCCATTGCCACTGCCACAGGCCATGCAGTGCAGGAGGGAGTGCTGACATGGGATAATTGCTATCTTGTGCTGGACCCCATGACGGCAGTACAGCACCTTCCCATTCCCCAGCCCTCCGTGTTCCCCGTTGGAGGGTGCCGGCCCACATGGCTGGGACCAGACTACAAATCAGGCAGGAGCTGATGTGGGGCCCAGGCCACAGATTCCTCAGTAAGCACATCTGTGTTTCTTGATGCCTGCTCCAATGCACTGGGATGGACAAAAAGCCACAGCACCAGTGGTCGCTCCTGTGCGTATGGGGGCACCTCTCACTCAGGGGCAGCCACCACCTTGTGGACCCTCTGCAGGCCATGACACTGTGACATCCCCCGGAGGGTTAGGAGAGGGTAGTGTCTGCCAATTCTCTTGGATCAACATTGTCCTTATGCTGCTCAGGCGGAGTTCAGCCTGAGCGTGCAGGCAAATAAGTGTAGGTGTCTAAGCATCGGGAAGTATTCAGGTGCTTTATGTACTTGCCTGTGACCACTTTAGCTGTCTTACTGTCTAGTGTCCTATGAATATACAAGAAAAATGCTTACCCTCCTGTATCAGCCAGGTATCAGGATATGAAAGGGCATCTCAAATTGAAAAATAAAAAAAAGTGTTAATTCCAGTTGTGATTCCTAGAACTGCATTGACTCTGTCTACAGACACTTAGTACACATCTAGATGCACAGAGCAGGATTCAGGTATCTGAAAATAGGCTCTACAGTATCACTTCAGGTATCATGAGGAGTCCCACCCAAGAATAGCACAGTCTGGACACAAATGCTATGCTGTATCGGTCTGCTCTGCCTGGTTGTCTCAAAACCCCCACAAACTCCCAAATGACACTGGTTGTTTACCTGTTCATAGCTGAATGCTCTCTGTACAGAATAATTCAGAATAAAAAGTTAGGTGTCTAGCAGCATTTTAGATATCCTAAGGTATCCTGCCATCCCAAGATGCCACTTCACAGATGTCCCATAGATCCCCTGTCACATATGGCAGCTCTAAGCAGATACCTCAGGTATCCTAGGACATGTAGAATGGCTCTACATAGATATAGTTATGTGTTCTAATTGTTTTGCTACATTTAGACATCTAAATTTAGTTGTCTGCAGTTTGGTACTGAAAAACATCATGAAGAATTCAATTCTGTGCTGGAGCAATTATAACCTATCTGGACTATTTCAGAACTGCCTGTCAGGATGGGATCAACCCAGTCCTAGAAATTCTGGTTTTCTTTTGTACTTTAGCATTAGAGATGGCCCTTTAGTTTGACAGATGAATCATTTCATCTCACAAGTTATAATTGCATGAATAAATGTTGAATTGCTTATTACATTATACATCTCATATTTATATACATGTATACAGCTACATCTTATTGCAGTCTATGTATCTTTCAAAATCTCTTGAAAACATGATGACTGCCCAATTGCCCCATGAAAGATAAAGTTGCAGTAGGTCAGTACAATACCTTGCAGGAAGGAAAGATTAATTTAAAGCACAACTGATTCCAGTCTTATACCCACCAGCACCCCGATGTGTGTAAACAGTCTGCCAAGCACTGGGCATGAAGATACCCTTCTCTGGGCAGTCTGTCCAGAGCTACTGCAATAACATGGAGGATGAGGGGGCATCTGTTTTCAGGCCTCTCCCTGCACTTCCAGGGTTCTGCTAAAGAGTGTGCTGGTTTTGAATGTGTCTCATTGGTACCAGTCAAGGGATGACAGAGATTAATCTCTCTATCTTGTCCCACCTCTGTGAATTACCAGGATTTAATCACTGTGTCTATTTCGGATCTGGCTGTCATGAGAATTTGCGGGTAGATATGCACTAGGATCTTGACAATCGGCTGCTGTGGGTGTCAGCAACACATGCCATTTTTGTAGCCCTTCTCCATTCATATCAATATGAACATTGTTACTACAATTTTGCAAGGTCCTAGAAGATTCCTGGGGATCTATTTTCTTATATATTGTAGACAGTTTTGTACCTACCAGTAAAAACTGACATCTACCTTTTACGATTTGCAAGTTTTCTTCTCAAAAGTCTCCCAAGCTTCTGGTGTATTTCAGCAGTATATTGTCATAAACTTTCCACTTTCCTGGTATAGAATTACAAATGAAAATTACAGTTCACTTCCTTCTGTGCAATCATTTTTGTCTTTAAATTCTAATCTAATGCAATCTTCATATCCTGTCTCTCTGTTTTATTGGATTCTGGTGAGCTTCATGATGTGCCTTCCCACTTTTCCCACCATGCTGGGTATAGTAGGTATATCCAGCATGGTACAACATGGTGGAAATTTTGACTCCATGGCATTGCAGAGGATGCAATGGGAGAGTGTACCTGCAGCCACAAGAAGTAATATCCACATAAGTCTTTGTGAAATAGAGTTTGAAATAATTTATTAAGCATAGGGACAAAAATCTTCCTCTTGGACTACTACTTGGTGGTCAAGATGCTGATAAACTCTTCTTTCTATGACGTGAGTGTCCACAATGTATGAGTACTGCTTCATTTTATTGTAACTGGTAAAAAGTGCATAGGCTTTTCAGCCAGAACTATTTTAGGTCTGCACAATGTTCAAGTTGTTACAGACTAAAATTGTTTGTGGTTTTGAATTCAGTAGCATTGTCAGACTGATAAAACGTCTACTCTCTGCAAATAAGCTTCCTAGTGGTATATTGCAATTCTCAGCAAGGTCTGTCTCTGTCAATTCACACAACAAGCTCAGGTAGGCAGACTGGACCAAAATGGATATTTTCTGGAGGTGAATTAATTTCCCTTGTGGTTAGTTGGGCAGGTATGTGTGGACAAAAGAAGTTTTGCACATATCTTTTTTTTTCCTTTAAAACCATGTCTGCAACTAGCACACACATCCCACAGAAGGAAAATTTAGAATATTTGCTTTGTTCAAGTCAGTAAATAAGTATTTTGTACTGATGAGATTTAGCATGGAATTATGAGAGTACAGAGATTTCATAAACCAGCTAAGTTGGCTGTCAGACATCTATGTAATAAAGGATTTGGGGGATGAAATTATGGTTAATGGGATTTTGTAAACAAAAAACCATAGGAGTGGTTATATTCCACCTATGTAACTTGCTACCACTTTTTGAATCCTCAGCTGGCAATGTATTTTGGACTTTTGAAGTCCAATGATTGCTCTAAAAAGACTTTAGTAGAAAAAAATTCAGAGAACAGGACTGAAACACACTTTATGTTAGATTGAGCTATGTTTGCCTACCTGTCTGTACAAAGAAAAGATGTGATGAGATTAGTCATATGCATAACATATACAAGAGAAGTAGTGGCAGGCATATTGAACTGTGAGGCTTAATCTGTACGGGATTCAATGCTTGCTCAAACTGAGCATTTTCTGCCCCTAGGATGCCAGTTTAACTGTTTCATGGCAGGTTTTCTGACACTCTGTAGACAATTTTGCATGCATAAACTGTTTAGAGAGTGCCTGTTCACCTTCTAGAACATGACAGCAGTATTTTATTTTACTTTGTTGTCTATTTGAAATTGGCAGGGCTGTGGGGGATAGAAAATGCAGCATATTTTATACATTTAATCTCTGGCAATACTTTTGACAAGAAAAATACATAATGTGCATTTTATGTAAGTATGTGAACAATTTAATATAAGCACTGGTATTTACTTATTAACTGTTATCTTTATACAGCATTTTTTTTTTTTTTTTAATATCACCTGTAAATGTTTTGAGTACCTAAAACATACATAGGATGAAAAGTGTTGGAGATCTAAACTGGTAAGAGTGAAAAATCAGAATCTCCTAAGCAACTCATTTCATGTAACATGAAGCTGAAGAGCATTTCTTTTAGTGGTAATATGTTGACATAATTCACTATCAATCACACAATACGTCTGTATCATCTGGAGTTACTTTCATTAAGTCAAAAATCACAGCAGTCACTACAAATAATAAACCTAGTGCATATTACATTTTAAAATAAGTTCTCTGTGAAAACAAATCAATCTTATGGGGGTGTGTTATTGCCATAATAGATGCTCCAAGTCACATGGTTTAGATAAAAATTAAAATAGTAACTCAAACTAAATATTTTATTTACAAATAAATTAAACTCCTTGCATGACTATCGTTCCTATTCTGCATGTGTCAGCTGATAGGAAAGAACATATGGAAAAGAGATTGAATTCAAACATATGGATTACTTAAAAATTGCAACAAAGCAGCAGAATGACAGTAATTAGTACAAACAGTGAAGACAACTGGCCCAGGTATATACTTGCAATGAAAAACAAAGCCAGAGTCAAAGAAACATTGAGTAGCTGACATATAATAATTATAGTCCTCAAATTTGTCATGTTTGGTTCTATTTCAAGGACAGGACTACTAACCCAGAGCTAAATAGTATTTAGTGGTTCATTTTGCGCATGGGCTTATATGCCTGGCATATTTTTGCATATCTTTTGTGGCAGTGAATCCCTTGTCAAAACATTAATCTCAAAGGTCTGAAGGGCACAGAGGATTTGCTTTGATTCCAACTGCCACTGCCCAACCATTTATTTGGCTTCATAAAATTGAACCCTTAGCATAGACCAGTAAAGACAAGCTCTATAGAGCAATTTTTTCCAAATTTCAAGAAAATTGTTCTAGTGAAATTTCAGCTTAGTATTTTTAAGCTCAAACATATGGCTAGGTGGAATTGAAGGAAATTTTCCTGCTATGGAAAAGCTGATTTCTAAATCTTAAGTACTCAGTCAGGGTATGCTGTAACAGAAAGAGGAGACTAGACCATTTGTTAATAAAGATACAATCTGAGCTGATTGAAACAGGAAACTCAGAACAGCAACAGTGCAAGAATATGCTGTGAAAAACTCCTTCTTAAGTTCAAAAGTAAGTTGTAATAATCCATTGTGGCAGTAGAGCATCTCCCTTCTGATTTCCTCAAAGCATTTCTGAATCATTAAGGAACTCCAAGGTACTCCTTTGCAAAACATGATGCTTTGTGGTCCTCTCACAGAGGTCCAAGCAAATGCGGTTCTGGATAGGCACAGTAGCTTAATTTGCCAAAGATGTACAAGTGCAGTTGCATGGCCTGACAGTTGGCTGGGTGTCCCAGCAGAGATAATTAGCTCCACGCTGGTATGACTCTGCTGTACTTATTGTCATTAGTACTTTGTTCGGCACCATCTCAGAGTTCTCCTCAGCTGTCCACTTTATGACACAGAACCTACTCTTATTTTTTATAGTCTCCAGATAAAACATGTGCTGTAATAATTGGGAAGTCAAGACACAGGAGTAGGAAGGATTGCACTGAGGACAAGAAACAAAGGCAAATCACTAAACCTGTAAGAGTTTTAGTGAGTTCTGTGACTTGTAGATAAGTCTACATTTCAAATCTGTCCTGACAGTGGTCTTAGTACTGTAGCTATGTTTGTATGTTTGTGGAAACTAAGTTAAAAAGACCAGGACACTAATTGATGAGAGAAGTAGAAAATGGAAGGCTACTTTTTTGTGAACTGATGTTCAGGGAACCAGGAGTTGTTGTTTGTAATACACACAGACTATTAACTGTGATATGCTAATATCTTCCTAGCAAAGAGGTGTTTCTGGGGAGGTAAACCAATATGATGTAAGTTTTAGATCAGTTTCTTAAATCTTTAACAATTTCACAGCTTCTTAAGGGATTTTCTCATATTTGGAAAAAAGTATGCCTGTCCTGTATTTGAAAAATATCTTCATTCACTGAGTTTCAGTGTCAAAACCATTGCAGCCATCAATATACATTCAATATAATATCTAGATAGAAAATGGCATAAAAACATTTTGAGTAAGATGTGTATTAGTTTCCTGTACTTTTTTTTTTCATTGTGCCAACCTTTATTTATAAATGCATAATGCTATGTAGTTGTTGATGACTCATCTTTTCTAGATAATGGTCAACGTTATCTGATATAAAGAATATTCTGGGCTGCACTAGGAGGAGTGCTGCCAGGAGATTGAGGGAGGTGACCCTTCCCCTCTGCTGAGAACTGGTGAGAGACATCTGGAGTGCTGGGTACAGTGCTGAGGTCCCCAGTACAACAGAGATATGGAGCTACTGGAGAGAGGCTCTGTTATGCAGGCTTTTCTGCCTATTGAGAAATAAAGGTTTTAGGCTTGTTTCATCTTGCATGCTATTTAAGTTCATGTTCTTCAGAAAAGATTGCAGTATGAATTTCCCCATTAAAAGATACTTAATGAGGGTTTTTTTTGTTTGTTTTAGTTGTTTTTTCTTTAATATTGGAGCACTGAGAGGCACTGATTCTTTACACCTTTTTTTACTGTGTGTTCCCACTCATTACATGCATATAATCAAATTTCTGTAGTGCAAACAACAGATAAAGATAACAGTTAATAAGTAAATACCAGTGCTTATATTAAGCTGTTGACATACTTACATAAAATGCACATTATGTATTTTCCTTGTCAAAAGTATTGCCAGAGATTAATGTTTTCATTTTCTGTAAATGTATATCAAAATAATTACGTAGGATTTACAGGAAAGATTTATTATTGGCCTAATTGAAAAAAATGAAGCAGGTTTTCTTCAGCCTAGGTTCATATTAAATATTATCTCTTCATAAAAACCTCTCCTATCCTTTAATTGTCACATTGACTGCTATTTAAAAACTAGAAAAGGTATAAATATGCCAGATGAGATATGCAAGATTTCATTTGTGTACTTATTTTTAATCATTATGCAGTTCTGTTTTGCTATTGAATGCTGAATGATAATACTTTGAATGTCTTGGATAAACAAAGCTGTAAAAGTAGAAAATGGTTAACTAATATTTAGTCGTTATGCTTTACTGCACATTCAGGTAGGTAGGAAACAGAACATTGTGAGATTTTTTTTTTTTTTTCCATTTAAATTAGGAAAGATACTTCTTAAATTTGAAGTGCTGATTTAGGTACCATTTTGAAAATCTCCTGCTTGAATGGTGTAGTGACATGATTTTGAAAAATTCAAGAGTGTTTAAAAAAAGTGTATCATGAAACTAAATAAATACATGAAAAGTTATTTCCCGTTATTGAATGTTGTTACTTTACTAAACATGCTCCTCTGATGCTGATGTTTGTAGCATACCATTAAGATAACAGTTGTGTGTGTATGGCTGTAGGGAGAGTAGTGTTACCAAAAAAGCTAGTCAAAGAAACTCTCTAAGACTCGATTTTGGAGTTTTAGAAAGCAGGGATTCTTTATTGCAGCGCTGGGTGCACAGGGGATCGTTCCACCTATCGTGCACACCGTTACCTACAACAAGCAGAAATTTGTATTATTCCAGTCACACATATTCATATTATCATTTACATAGTGTCCACTCTTTGATCACATGCAGTGTGGGTCATCTCTTTCTCCTAGTTAAGTGGCCTTGGCAATTTTTAATTACAAAAACTCATCAGAACGCAAAGCTTACCACCAAGGCCCAAGGCTTATTTTCTGTTGATGCACATCAGGCCCGAGGCCTCCTATCTGTTGGCGCCTCCATCAGATACCATTGACAAAGCTCAAGGTTTTTCTTATCTAATTAGTACATACCAAAATTTTAAAGTTTTCAAGCTAGCAAAAGTACAGTGATACAGTAAAATAGGCATCAGTAGTTTCTTACTTTTCAATTGAAAAAGGGTTAGTTCTGTGCGGTGATAGCTAGGCTGGCAGAAGTGAACTCTCAGTGACTGCAGGGCACCTTACTGCTTCTCCCTACATGCCTTCCATCTCTTATGTCCTAGACTGTCAGTGGATATTGTGTTATGCTACTGCAAGTCACTGTAACACTTAAAACACTGAGTTTCTTTCTAGTTCAAGGAGTTCATAAATTAAACCTTAGCTCTAGATAGTAATTCTGATTAGGAAAAGTAGGGAGAGTTTGTTAGTCAGTACAGCAGAGGAGAAATTATGCAGAATAAAGCTTTGATGCAAAATATGACATTTGGAAAATGAATATATTTTTTGACATTTCAGAAAATATCAAATGTAAGGGGTTAGCAAGAGTCCAAGGCGGCTAAAATAAGAAGAAAATTATGGAAGGGTAGAAAGAAATAAGGAGATATACAGCACATTAAGCTCAACAATACTTGCATCGGCACCTTGGACTCTTGACTAGCCCATTTAATTCCTTGGCTTTCCAGCGATTATGCCAGGAAGTCTGAAAATACAGTGATGTTAGTTACCTGTGTTCATATTCATCAGGAGTCAATGGCACTCAAATACCTTGAGGCTTTCTGAAACTCTTTTTTAAGAACATTTAGAGTCAAATTGCATTCAGCTACTAGAAATCAGTGTGAAACAGATATTTTTGAGAGGTTGATGCTAAATTTTGAAATTAAGTTGGTTCAATGTATAATGAATTAACACGTGTCTGTTCTGTGGAATAAAAATGCTTAGAGAATCACATTTTACCCACTAGTTTATAGTGGACAGATGATTGCTAGGTGCTTTACACAAAATATCAAGTTTGTTATCTCTCCCCAAGGAGTTTAAAATCTCATTTTAGAAGCAACATGGTGAAAAATATTAATTACTAGTAGACATGATTAGATAAAGCTATAAAAAGTTAACAGTAAAAAAACAAACATGGAATTGTTAATGCAGCATGCATAGAACAAATTTTGTTTGAGAGATTGAGATATGGGGCCATACAATAAACCCATAATGTTCTTTGTGAGTATCTCGTTACATTTCTGCTCTCCTAGCTTTTTCCTCTTCTCACCTGAATATTCTATTTTCTCTGATTCTTCAAGCTTTGAGGAGAATATGGTACTAAATATCTAGGTTTATTCAACATCTTACCCTAATTTTATAAAACCAGAGTGTACCATATTATTAACTCTGTTGGTTACAACTATTCTTTTAAAAAAGTCATTAGCACCTCACAGTGATCAGACCATGAAATCTCTAATTATTTCAAATGTGAAGAGGAGGGAATGATTACAATCCAATTAGTATGTTTGAATATCTTATGAAACATTCTGATATGAATTCTTACATTTATATATGCACAGTGTATGTATATATATATATGTGTACATATACATATGTTTTATAAACTAAGTAGGGAGATCATGCACTTTGAAGCTGGAAAACTGTAGAATTAAGGTCATTTATATAACTTCAATTCAAACCCTTCCATTGCACATTTTAAAGGATGAGAGAAGAAGTAATGTGACCTTACGTTGCTTCTATTATGAGACTGGTTTAAGTGCTTGCCATTTTCTCCCCATGTACATTTATGTCATAAAAAAAAGAGCTTACAGCTTGGTATAATGCCTTCATTGTTATACCAATAGCTAGAAGAGTTGTTAATGAGCAGTAACAACTGATTGAACAATTAGTGAAAACTAGAGCATGGGTACAAAAAGGAGTGCAAGGGCAAGCAGAACTCTTGGGCAAAGATCAGACAGAATTGCTGCTTTTCTTCACTAATTGGTACCTGCTGATGTGAGTGCTTATCTACTGTACCTTTGTAGAACATATCCTTAGTTTCGTTTCAAATATGGTTCAAGAGGGCTTTACTGAGCTATTAATTTTCCTCCCTTTTTCCTCTTGTCTCTTTGCACAGCTCAGATCTTAACAGAGCTCTTGATAGCACCTTTAGATCAAAATGGACAATAATTGATTGCAAAGTATTCTAGCCAAGAATCATCCAGTTCTTCAAGTCACCAAAAATCTGCCACCAGATATAATGTATGTTTTTCAAAAATAACATAAACCCTGGCTGTAAGCCCTCATCTTCTCAAATTATGCACACAGACATCCAGAGGATTACACCAGCATTTTGAATTCTCCACTTAGGTACAAAGAAAGAATTTCTTCTGGCTTTTATCTTCTGTAAAAAAATGATGTAATCTGGCTCACACTAGGTAGCTAAACTTATGCCTCATTTGTGCTCTCTTAATGATAAGGACCTTGCATTGTTCACAGAGTTTAGGACGGTATCCTTCCAGTTCTCTGGAGAGATTTGCTGGTCATTTTTCTGTGCTGCATATTGCCAATATCATCAGGTGTGATCCAGAATGCAGAACAATTTGTACATAAGATAGCTATCATGTTCAGTCACACAGACGCACACACAGATGCTGTAGGGGATGTCATGGAAGAAGATTTTGGTTTTGTTTTTCTAGGAACATTTTGCTCAACTTGTCAGAAAACTGCTGTAGGTGTTATTTCAAGGAGGTAGCTATTTTTAATATTTTCCTATCAATGAAGAGCCTCATTTTTTACAATACTAAATACGTAAAAGTACCCATTTACCCTGCCTTTACCCAAGTAGCACTATATATACAGCATTAGGATGGGAAAATAGAAGTTTATTTCTATTGCTGTATATGTTGTTACATGTTGTCATAAAAGTTATTTTCCTTTCCCTTTAAAATGTAATTTGTTAATTCCTTTTATCCTGACTTTGAGCAGATCAGGATGAACACTGTTCAAATGTTTAGCAAGTTTAAAGCCAAAGTGCTGGGCAAATCTGAATACTAGAGATTCTAGTAATCTCTCACCTATCAAATGCATGTCTTTACTGCAGGCTACTTTATTCTGTAAGTTTTAAACATGTCACACCAAATACTGGAAACAAAAGATGGCACTCTGATACAAAGTACTATCCCTACAAGGAGGGCAAAAGCTAAGGTGCCAAAAATTAGGAGAAAAAAGTAATTCAAGAAAGATATCTCAGATTCCTCTCTTGAAGAGGACTTCATTGTTTCAGATTACATAGAGGGAACTCATACAACTGGTAACTGCATATTGCTGATATCAGATTGTTACAGAAATACTTTAAGCAATTGCCTTTTAAGCTTTTTTATTAAGACTAGCAATATAGCAATGTCAATATGCTGTTCCTTGTACACTAGCAGCACTGAATCTTCATCTTGCCTACACCAGCTGTGTCAATGATATAAGTGTACTATATGGTGGTACATGAGCATTACATCCAAGTAATGGTCAAAATATGCCAGAATAGGGTGATACAAAATAGCAACAGTTCAGAAAGGGATCCTGGCATGCTAGGCAAAGAGAACTTGGTATGAAATTAGGACATACTCATATGTTTCTCTTTTTCCTCCCAAACCAGTACTGCTAGATTTTCAAAAGTCCTATATAATTCTTGCTGTGGATATGCAGATACTTATACACAAATACACACATACATCTATCAGTCCATGTGCAGATTTATAATAACAGAGAATTTGGAGTAAAACTTGATATACTTTGCAATTGCATGCTTTTCACTAGCACAGCAACATTAATCTACACTAGCAAATTGATTAAGCTGATCAAATGAGGTGGTTTGAAAGCTCCCAATAGGCCATTATGATGGATCATAGTTTGACAAATGATGAATAATGCATAAGGTCCAATATGTTGACATGTTACTCAATTACACTGTTAATGCAACCGTGACAAAAGAATTCCAGAAGGCAAAAATGGACACGTCTGAAACAGTATGATGGTTATCTAATTCCATATGGCAAAAATGTCAAAGACTGAATAACAATCAGAGTGTCATACAAATAGTAAAAGTAATGAACGGCACAAATAGTGTGGAAAAGATAAGGGAAAATAGTAAAGATAAGCATGATGATGTATTTGGCAAAATATTAACCAAAGAGTACTGAGACTGTGGTATGATTGTCTCAGTGCTGCCCTCTTAATCACTCACAATCTGCTGTGAAGGGTTTGGGTAAATTAACATGCATAGGAATGAACAAAAATATTCAGGAACATAGTGAGCAAAGTAGCATGGCATTAATTAAGATTGATTTTTGTGGTGACAATACTAGTACCTGGCAGACACATTCTGTTATAAACTTGAAGTTCTTCCTAAAGTTTTCGGTATGTTTTCAATAAGCGTAGATTATATTTTGCCACGTAAACTTCAGGAACTTATCTTAATACCTGCCAGGGAAGCCAGATCACAACAGAGCTATATTATAAATTAAATTTAAAGAGAGATGGTTTAATAGAATAGGGACTGTCACTGTTCCTAATAGAGAAACAGTAAGCGATCACTGAAGGCTTCACTATAGTAAATAATCTCCTACTAACCACACTAACAATATTCTAGTGAGTCTTTTGGTAAACTCCTAGAATCAAGAGTAAGCTCTCCTCCATACATATGAACCTGGCTGTGTTCATGATATGATCAAAATAGGTCATTTCAGTTTTTTCACTTTCAGGGGCAAGGTTTGTCAGTTTTATTTGAACTCGAGTTCAAAAGTTTCCATTATGTAGCAGAAGGTCTTACTGGTTTCCATCAATAATGATAAATGTTAATACACACATTGTATCTTGTGTTAGTGTGGGAGACTGAATTGTTATCTTGAGCTGTTTGTCTCAAAGATTGTCAGGTGTGAGAGACTTCTCAAGCCATTCATCTCAA
>JAOBAS010000029.1:26436960-26451999 GCA_025311575.1 Elanoides forficatus
ATTTATGGTTGCCATGATTTAGAGATACAACAGTAACATAGAGGTACATAAAGATGGCAGTATCTATTTGCATAACTGGGTTTATTGTCCTGTACCACTGTGCTAATTAGGCATCAGGCTGCCTAACAGCCTGGGGAGTCCGAATACATGGTTTGCTACCCCTTAAATTCCCTTTTCCTCTTTTTCTTTTCCCAAGTTCTTGTCCTTTAACATCCTCTTGCCTTCCTGGATAAACACCTCATCCCTTGTTTATTCTATTTTTACACTTTTATTCAGTATGTGTGGCATGGTTACCCTGGCAATTACCACCTTGGGTCAGCAACTCTGTGAAGCTACCACCCCACTTAACTATCTCCAATGTTTCCTATTTCTGCTGTTTCTCATGTTGCTGTCTTGTTAGCGCAGTCACTAGCCAAGGCTGGCCAGCTGCTGCGCTCTTCTTTGCTCTCTGTAATGCCTTGTAATTTCTCATGTAGTTATCTTGCTAGTGTAGCTAAAGGTCAAGTCTTGGCCTTCTGCACTCATTCCCTAATGCCTCCCCTCTCACAGATAATATGAGTTAATATGAGGAGGTGGGTGACCCCATGTCTCTGCCATAGAGCCTGCATGCACTTCCCGTGGTCCCCTCCATGCGCTGCACAGAAGAGAGCAGAAACAAGGCTATCCTCGACATTGCCTGTAGTACCATGGTGCCAGTAGCTGTAATCTGACATTTTGGAGTCAGACTTTTTGGGCCCAGTCATGACTTACACAGGATACATACGATGCTTAAAAGCAGTTACGCCACCATAAGGTTAATAGTCTAACACGGCCATAATAGTCCATGTAGAAAAGCCAGCTCTTTGGGCCTTATAGCACATGACAGCTGGCTGCAGGACACCAGCAGCCGGATGGTGGTACTTGCACTGTTGCATGAAAGTGTGCTTGAAATAAGGAGCCTTTGCAATGGAAGTGGTCAAAAAATAATAAGTGGCCTTTCACCAGGCCTCTGAATCCACCCATTTGCCTGTTCATCTCTCTCCCTCCTCCTGGCCTATTTGAGCTATTTAATATATTCATTGTAAGTGAGAGTCTGAGGGAGAAGACCTCTTCTTGAAACAGGTAAGGGTCTTGAACCTAGGTCTTCAGCAGACTGAGAGTTCTCTCCTTTGAGATACCAATTAATCTGGGGTGAGACTTGCTCCTCCTTCTCCTCTTGTTCCTTCCCAAATGTAAACAAATTTTCTTCAGGCTTTTTTTTTGTTTTTGTTGTTAAACAGAATTGATATTTCTCCATTTTGCAGCAGAAGAGGTGAGAGGTGGGAGCTGAGGGCGTTCATCACCTTGCAATGTTTAGAGCTCAGCCTGGTAGCAGTCTGAATGTGTAACCATCTAAAACCCAGCTATGAGGCATAGCAGTTTTCATTTAGGAAGAGGGCTGAATAGTAATCAGTTAACTCACCTAATTCACCTTAGTACTCAGAGCTGTGGTCCCATACTGGGAATTGGAAATTTGGATCGGTTTATGTGCTTTATTTAAAGAATAATAAAAATTAAAAAAAAAAAAAAAAGTAACATGGTGCTGAGTGTAAAACTACTGGATCATCACAGGAATATGTAGAATAAAAACCATCATGGCCAAATCAAGGCAAAGACTGAAGCAGAATTATAATATTGATGAGCTATGTGTGTATGATTAAATCATCTTGTCAGAACCTCATGCTTAGTATAGGATGTGGGTTTCAGATGTGCTTCATGTCCTTAAAGCTGGGAAGTATTGTTTGAGTCAATCTTACATGAAAAGATTAAAGGAAAAAACCTTTACACCTCACTAGTGAAGATAGCCTGTTTTATACTAAATGTTGTTCCTAGTGCAGGATGTGAGTCATCTGGTCTGATTTCAGTCTGACAAAAGGACAGTACTGAGAGCTTTCAAATGAATGTGTTGTAAGGAACTGAACAAGTACAGAAAGCTCAGATGATTTTAACTAAAATGTCACTATTATTACACTTCAGACTTTAAAAATCACTGTTAGCCTACTTTACTTTTACCCAGCTCTACCCATTTTTATTTTACACTTCCTCCTAAGTCTTAATGAGACAAAGTGGTTTTAGAATGGTGCTGACTTTTGACTCAGACTCATGTCTTCCAGCAGTAACTCTGAATATCACCTTTTTAAAGTCTGAGGTGCTTCTTAAATTGGATGGCACTCTTTTTGGATTCAGGATATAGCAAACGCTTTATGACACCATTTTTTAAAAACAAATGAACCTGAATGCTGAATCAAAATGTAGATAATGGTTCTAAAAACAAAAGAGTAAAGGGTTCAAACATCTTGTGCTTTGTGGTTTTGGGATCTCTCATTCTTGTGACTATAATTCGCAGTCAGTACAAGAGCTGGAGCAGAGTTCTGGGTCCCAAATTTGGCCTCTTATGTGGCAATTGAATTGTTAATGTCAAGAATGGTCACCTACTGCTCTGACAAGGAAAGCAGGAACAGGTATTTCTGATGTTGCTGGTAGAGTCAAATGACATGCTTCTCTTGTGAATAATGTTGACTTTGATAGAGGACTTCTGCTTACTCTGTATCCAAACAACTTTCATAGCTTTAACCAGTTCAGTGATTCAGTATGCTAGAAACAGTAATAGTTTAATTCCCACAGAGGGCAATCCTCTATCCTGAGGTCACTGTAAGATATTTCCCTTTGGTGTGACCATGGCCTAGAAACAGCCTCTGTTTTAGGTACAAATCACAGGTGCTCTGTATATAAACCACCTGTGAATTTGGTTCCAATTTTCTAGCTGGAGTTAACAGACTGAAAGCCCCTTCCTGCTGCTACTATTATAGGCATAAGCTACTTCTCTTTAAAGTACTGATGGTTCTGTCAACTACATAGGCTTGCTTGTGCATTTTTTCAGTAATCTATAAAAGGCAAATTTGAGAAAGGGTAAGCAGCTTGTATATCTTCACAGTATAATTGCCATGTGTATAATAGGAAAAAAGATATAATTCCTCAAACCTTCACATAATCCTACTCATATACATTCATAGATTAAGTGACTGCCTAGGATTCAAGAATTTGCCTTTCATTTTTTTAATAGCTTAATTGAATATAGTATCTGATATCATGCTGATAACCTTATTATTAATAAATCAAGTACCTCTATGAAGTAATATGGGATGATATGTCAGTTAATCATTCCATCACACTGCATAAGACCAATGTGCAGCTAATGAAGTATTGAGAGGCTCAAGACACTTTTTAATGCTGAATTTGTATTCATTTACCAAAAATAATGGTCTAAGCACAAAATAGATTTTAAGAGCTTTCTGAAAAATGGAAAAGTCTTGACATACTATGGAAGACTTCAGAGAAACAGAGTTATTTTACACACGTGAAAACAATACCTGAGAGAGAACTTGTACTTTACATGGTGATGACATTTTAGACCTTCTAGGACATTTAATTGTTCTTACTATGTTTGGGAAGCTGTGAGTTGGGCAACACGGCTGGTTTGGGTAAAAAAAACTCCATCTATAAAGTTGTTTGACTTTGCAGAGACATTTCTGCATAAGTTAAGGTTATGCTTCAGAGATGACATCATCT
Source organism: Elanoides forficatus (assembly GCA_025311575.1). NCBI lineage: Eukaryota > Metazoa > Chordata > Aves > Accipitriformes > Accipitridae > Elanoides > Elanoides forficatus. The sequence continues at coordinate 26,440,549 of JAOBAS010000029.1, forward strand.
ATTTCTTCTCCCCTGGCTTGTGCTTTACACAGATAAGGCTTAGAAGTGGGGGGAGCAGGTACATAGTCAAAATTAACCTGGGGATTTTTGCAAGCTTTGAACTTCTGTAATATGGCTCTTGGGCAGCCAGTAAGGGACAAAACCAGATGTTCTCTGTTAGCATGATGAGTCAGAGCTTTATAAGGTTGCATTAGCAAGCTGGAATCATTCCTGTCTTTACTGAAATGAAAAATCAGTTTCATGTTTTTTGAACTTCAATTTAGGTAGAATTCCTGGGGTTCACAAAGGTTCATAAGGTCTTTATTCTTCCTTAATTAACTCAACTAGTTGCATGTGCTCTGCAACTTTCAAGAGTGAGCCATGATATTTAACTCTGTCTAATCAGTGCAGTATCTATGGATGATGGGTTTATTGTCTTTGTACAATTCAAAAGACCTTAAAAATAAACAGCAAAAATGCTGGGGATTTAGCTGATTTCATTTTTTTAATTGAAGCAAGTGGGAACAATCTAATTGTATTATGATTGTTTTGCAAAAATATATTTAGATTTTATTTGTATTTTGATGTCTGTGTAATTAGAATGTAATCAAATAATTGAATGTGAATATATTTCTTATCTCAGCTCCAAGTGAACACTACCATTGGGGCAGAAAATGAGTTATGTAATCTATAATTTTGGTGATGAAGGTTCACTCCTGAGATAACAGAAAAGCTGTGTGACCACTCAGAGGGACAGAGTGAGGTCAAAGCTGGGGATTATAGTAAAACACAACAATATGCCATTTGAGTGATTTGTTATTGAAAATGTTATTGTTTGTACTCTATCCTTTAGAAAAGAGAAGAGAAGGGTTTTAGAAGTACTCACTGACTTAGCAACTGCACTGTTCTGTATAAACTGTTACAGCTATACAGGAGCTTAAGTTGTGCCAAATTTTAGTCAAATCTAAGCTGAAAACAGAGGTGTTACTGTAACCCTGAGTGGACCTAAATGTGCTGTGTGTAGCAATACTTCGAGATTTCTTCACTACTGCCTGCACCCAGAGGGGTTTCAGGAGCTGGTCACAACATCAGAGGAAAGGGTAAGTGTTACTAAGATTTTTTTTGTATAACAATTTTGAAGGTATCATTAATGAGGCTTTTCCGTATTTATTTGGCATAATAATGTTAGTGTTATTGTAATTGGACTTATAGTAACTTGTATTTTCATTAGAGTACTAAGGTTTTACTTAGGCCACTATCTGATTCTTGGCTGCCTATTGACAATAACAAGGTGACACAAAATGAGTCTTCTAGATTGTACTCCTCATAGCTATTTTTCTAAAGGCCATTGATAGGTAGGGTGCTGCTTAGAGTAGGGTAAACATAAACAGAAACTCAGGTGCCTGGGGAATATTCACTAGTGACCTATTAAATTTGGTTATTTTGGGCTTAGAGGACAGATGAGAAGGAACTTGAGTATTTGGATTTTGAATTCAGGTTTCTCAGTGTCACGTCCCAATTTCTCAGGATGATGATTCAGGTTTGCTGATTCCCAGGTCAGGATTAAGGTAAAATGTCATGAGGGATCCTTTAACTCACAAAACTCAACTTTTATTCACTCACAACAAGATTTGGCATGCTCACCACCAAAACTGGTATGCTCACAACAAAAATTGGCATGAAACCATATCAGTAAACTGTGTAACATATGCTAACCATACATCACCAAACATATACTACAGGCCTTGCTTGTCTGGGAATCAGTTCAGGGCAGACAATGAGAGCCCTCTCGTTGGGTCAGGAGGTTCAGAGCAGATCCCTTTGCTTTCCAGATTCCTTCTCAGAGAAGAGCCCAGGGGCAGTTGGATCTACTCCTAGTCCCAGACTTGGTCAACAGTTTATGTCTGAAGCAGGGAGGGAGATTTCTCCAGTCCTGGGACCAGCATTGATCCAATCAGCCAGTTCCAGTAGGCTTGTGCACCCAGAGCTTCAGTTTGTGTCCTTTTATCATCCTTGCCCCTCCTTTGGGCGGGCATTAGGCTAATTAGGTGTCGTGAGCAGTTTGTGAGGCTTTGGGCTTGGGGGTCATTTGGGGAGTAACTTCCTCTTCCCTGCATGGTGAGCTGCCCTGCTCAGCGCATCAGAAGAGGGAGCTGTGCACCCTCCTGCACACCCTTCCAGTCCTGGTGCTGGTGGGCTTTGATGGGCTTCTCTTCACCTGGGGTTCCTTGCTAGGCAGAGTTAGTCTTTAAGCAGAACTTGCCCCACCACAACGTTTGAGACATTAACTCTTTCAGTCTCTCACACTCAGTTCTGCCTTCTTCCTGTTTTATGCACTTAGGACTACTACTGAACCCAGCTTTGCAGTCATTCCAGAAACTGGGAATGTTTTAGCCAACACCTTGGAAAACAAGTAGTCTCTGAGCACTCTTTACCCATCACTTTATGTTAATTAACAATCTAATAAGTTCTGCTGAAAACTAGCAAAGCTTGCAACTCTCAGCTGGGGGTGGTTTTGTTCTCATCTCATTTGTTGTCATTTCTCAGCTTTCTAAGTGTTCCAGAATAAACAAAAAGTAAGTGAAAATAAATTATCTTTTCATTGTTGAAATAGAAATTCTAACACTACCAATCACAGAAGAGAGGTCTCTCATTAGATATTAATTTAATGCGTGCTTATTATTTCACATAGAAGTTGTTTTTTAAAAAAAAAATCTTCGTGGAATTCAGCTTATTTCTGGAAAAAATTAGTTGGTGGCACAGTGTACACATGAAGAACACTCAGGCTATTCTGGGTGTAGTCTTCATTTATGAACCTTAAGTTATGACTTAACTGCCAGAATGTTTGCACTTCAGCAAAAAGCTGAATCACAAATACTGTTTTCTATCTTGCACATTGGGGACTCTATTGTTTGAAAGAGCAGGTTTTATAATGGTTTTCACCACTTACAAACCTACGCGCTTTTCCATTGCACCATGCAACAAGTTTTATTTAAGTAAATTAACTATGCGCTAGAAATATGAAGGGGGAATAGCAACCGAGAGTTGTGGTAAATATAATTCATGGGGTTTACAATCAAAGAAATGATACTGTTTTCTTAGATAAAAAGATTTATGTATAGGGAAGGTTTTCTTGCTGAAGCTTCATTTCTTTCTTTTGTAATGAACATTAAAAAATAAAGTGTGTATGAGATGAGCAGCTGACTGAAAAAGTACCTGCACAAAGAGAATGTGATCCCAAAAAGAATTATAAGATCATGTTTGTAACTAATGAAATAGCCAACCTTAATATCTCAGATGCCTGAAAACAAAGACAATGTTTGATTAAGCATATATTGAAGTTATGTTTGAGAAACTTCTCACAATTAACATTTTTAATTCCCTGATTTTTAGTTTCCATTTGAGAGAAAAAGCTTTTAAACAAAGTTAGGTTGTAAGTAGGCTCCTTATAGTCACTGAATAAGCCAACATTTATCTGCTTGCTGGTCTGAAATACTACTACTTTCTAATCTAACATGTTCAAGATTGCAAAGCTGTATGGCTTTATTCAATACCGTTCTTGACCTCATGTGTCTTTTTGTTTAAAAAAACTATCAGGTGAAAAGAAAGGACAAAACATATTATCTAAATTCTGTGATCTGTGATAAGTGACAGACAAGGAAGGGCAAGTATATAACAGAAAAAAAAAAGTCTTAATTAAAGATAATTATGAAAATGTGGTGGGAAAGATAATGTTTTCCCCTGTAGAGGCTCAGAAAGTACATACTGCACTTACTAGAGAAATGCCACTTAGCAATGAGATACAGAAACTACATTCATGAAGGTCTTATCTTGTTCTGCTCTTTGACTTCCATGAAGTCTTGTGAAGTCTGTTTTCTTTCAGCACTGCTGCCTGCAATTCAGGTGATGCAGAGGGTGAAGCACATGCTGGGCTGCTGTTTCGTGGGACACAACTTTGGCTTCCAAGAATGTCTTTAAAAGAATCATAATAACACTCATGGTCACAGCAGTTTCAAACTGCAGTATTTTCTCTGTTTCAATGTCTGTCCTTTACATACTAAGCTTGTTCTGGTTTTTTTTGCCCCATGTTAACAAAAAGAAAGGTAAAACCTCTCTCCACATCACACCATGCAGACATACTACAGTTATAGGAACTCTGTCTTTTTCAAATCTTTTACATTTTAGCATTTCTGTATGTTCTAAATATTTCTTTTCAGTTTGTGTTTTCTTCATTATTCTTTATCCATAGTCATTAGTTTGTCAGATTTTGACACTGTTTAATATCATGTTTCATTTTCCATACACTTGTTTTAATTTTATTCACTGTATACACATCTCTCTTTATCCCCTAATGACTATTAATCTTTATAGAACTTCTGTGTCTTTGTCAGGGTCATGCTTGTATCTATTTGAAGGTGATGTTTTTCTGCAAATATTGTCTTTGGTAGCCCTTGTTGCTGTTGTCGGGAGGGCTAATAAAACTGGCTAGCAGGCAGAGCTCAGTGTCTTTGAGTTATAGCCTGTTAGAGCCTTTGTATCCTATATTTTAGTCTTGGGCCTGCCATGACTGTCCTGCAACATTTGTGCAGCTGTCTACAAAGCTTTCCTATTTCCTACTCTTCCTAATATCTATATGACATTTGATGTTAAATGTTTAATGAGTTTCATATACCTTTCCTGTCCAGGAAGACAATTATCTTTCATGACGAAAGGTGAAAAAGCCAGCCTGAAAACACTATTATGGATAAAAATAGAAATTGTTCTGTACGACTCAGAGAGAATACTAACAAGCTTTTTCTTGTGTATAACTCATTGCATGGTTATTGTCCATGGCAAATTCAAAAGTACATATTTAAATCCATTTCTGCATAGTACTTAACTATATTCTACTTTTTAAGAATGAATTCAAATTCTGTTGTCATTGTGGAAATTCATTACAAAGACTATCAGACCCTATCTAATCATTTAGGGATTTTCTGTGACATAGGGAGATTGTGTGAGTTAGCCTTATAAGATCAGCCTTTGAGGATATTCAGTGCTCATTGCACCATAGAAAGCATTTCATTGTTGCAGCCTTTTCTTAACACTACTGAGCTCTTGTCTTCCATAATACCTTGTGGTGTTCAGTTGTGCAGTTTTTTATGCTTCTGGGAAAAGTATTCACTTTGACAGATTTTCTGAATTTTAATTCAAGCTAGTCCTCTCTTTCCTTAATAATAAGTGTGAATGCAAAAAATAAAAACCCAAACCCCCAAAAACAATCAAACAGAAAACCCTCAAACCCCCCACCAAACCAAAACCCATCACCTAAAGGTTTTTACCTACCAGTTCCTGTGCTCCAGAAGGTTCTTCTACTCCAGTGTTGTACTTCAGTTTAACCACTAAACACTTAGCTGAGTTTCAATTTATATTCATTATTACTGACTACAACTATTATATTCCGTTGGATTTTCTCTTTTACCTAATCAGAGAAAGCTGACTAAGTAGCACCAGTTCTTAGACAATGAAATTGAATTATTCTTCCAACCTATGACTTTTGGCTCCTAACCAGAAGGCATGCTGATGTATAAAGTTTATTCACACAGAAAGGCTGTTTCAAGCTATTTCTAGATGCACTTTTACATATTACAGTTTCAGAATGATTGTGTGATGTTGCATGCCTAATTTCTGTCAGATGCTCATAATGACTGTTGACTTAAGTTTAGGAAAGCTCATAAATGAAGTTTCACCTTATGTTTTTAATTAATACTTTTATCTTGTATATTAATCTTCTCTAGTGTTTACTTATTTAAAGCAGTCTTAAGAAGTGTTGATATAAAATCAGACCATCTCACAGGCATTTGATACAACAAGGACATTATTAATTCATATCATAGTATCAGGAGGCTATTTTCTCTGATTTTGTAATTTTCTATTTTGATCAATTCTTCTGAGGACAAAGTAATCTTGAGTTACAGGACTAATGTAGAAGATAACAGCATTTTATGACCTATTTAACTTTCTCAATATTCCCAAGTCCAAAATCAGTGATGTTATGTGTAGTTGGGATAAACTCAGTATTCAGAAGAGGTTTCTTACACTGAGCTTGCATGCAGAAGACAGAGCCTCTTTTAATATATTCTAATGCATTTTTATTTTTCACATCAGAGTTGCTGATTTAAAAATATTTCAAATGCCAAAGTATATGTAGCTTTCTGCATATCCAGGTTATAAGAACATCTTTGTTCTAAATACTTTACAGCTTTAACGGACAAAGCAATCATTACAGCAAGGAAATTTAGATACATTGAGATTAAGATAAATTATGTAGCTGAGATTAAGATAAATTATGCAGCGATCTGTTAGCTACACATGAATTGATAATCAGTGATTTATTTCAATTTACTAATAACCAGTTCTGAAATTTACCCCTTGTCTGGGTTAGTGTGGTGGATCTGAGCGGTGAAAATTTAACCTGAACCTCTAGTTGGTATGAAGCACTTCACTTCTCTGAAAAGAACCATGTTGATTTGCATCACTTGAGCATCTGGTCTTCCTTTGGTCCAAATCACTGGAGATGCTCCCTGCCATTTATATGTAATTTAAATCTTCCCTCACCACAACAACTCGCTCCCTGGTATTCCCTCTTGTCACTGTGAGACTGTGGATCTAAGGCAAGAGTAGACACCAACTAAGAGGAAAGGTCTCACCTGCCACCCTCAGTTCCTCATTGCCGCTGCTTCCCCAGTCCCAGCGCTGGCCTTGTGGCCATGCAGGTTGGTGGTTGGCTGGTTGTTTGGTTTTTTCTGAGGGATAGTTTTCATGCATCTTCATCCCAGCTCAGTTCACTGCACGACTGTACAAAAGCTGCTGCTGCCATAAAGGAAGACAAAGCAACAGGAGGGGCAGCTGCTTTCTCCATGGCAGCTCCTATGGTTGTTGGATTGATCTGATGGTGGCAGTGCACCTTGAGTATGTTGGACCAAATGGATAAAATATGAGTTCTGTGAACAAGAGCAGTGAGATATCTTTGGTTCCTTGTGTTTCCCTGCTGTTTTTATCCAAGCAAATACATTTGGTGTACTGCATAAATCAGAAAATATATCTTTGAGTTTTTAGTACCTAAAGTTAACTTGATGATGACTTAACTGTACAATAATTCAGGACAGTTTGGTTTTTTAGTATAAACTTGAAGCCATATTCCAGTACTTCATTGTGTAGCTTCAAAGACTCCAACTCTCAGTTTAGTGTGCAATGGTGGTGCTATCATTCATTAGGCAATCACACAATAGTTTTGGGCTCTCATCTTTTATCCTTTCTGTGATGTTTCTTAAAAAAAAAAAAAAAAGGAAATAACCATAAATATATCAAGACCTCTGCTATCAAAGCATAGCTCTGTAGACAACGTACAAACAAGGAAGAAGAAAAGGTGATCCTTTTCCCATTGGGCTTGAAAACTGCTTCCTGCAGAAGTCAATAAATAGGTGAAAGAACACATGCAGAGTGGAGATAAATAACAGCTGCAGTATTTTTCACATATAACAAAATAATCTTGCTTTCCGTCTCTCTTGTGGTGAGAGACTACAGAGCAAGACTCTACATTTAGACAATAAACCATGCTATCTCTGCAGTTGGTATGCAGGGCAGGTTTTGGTGGAGAAAAACATGCATGGTGTTAGTTTTGAATTATTAAGGATTATTTTATACAAATGTTCTTGTCAGGGTCCTGTGTGTACTAGCAGCCTTTGGTTGTCCTGACCACCCTGTAACTGTCTTTCTGTGTAATATTATTCTGCAAACTCTCTTCCCCTGATTCTTATTTTTTATGAAAAATATAAGGGCCCTGTGAGGGAGATGGATGGGTAAATGAACCCAGGTGCTGGCTGCTCCCTGAGATACTCCTCAAGGGCTGCTAGTTTAGGGTGCAACAAGTCACTGATTAACCCAAAGGGCAACTCCTTTTCTGAGAGCCAGTTGATACAACAGTCTTATGGGGTGAAGGTGTTTCCCTCTCCTTCTTCTCAAAGGTGCTGTCGAACTCACAGCATGCAACTGGGAGTGTTGCTGAAGGGAGCTGCGTGACTGGGGCAGAGGCATGGTCCAGGGCTGCAGGCAGCTCAGCACGGAGGCAGTGCAGTGGTAAGGGCAGGGCCATGATTTGGGAATATCATGCTTAGCATGGCTGTGTTGGGATTATGATCCCTACGTGGCAGTGGCGGTGGCAGCCCTCAGCCCACTCTTCCCCGCCAAACTCCAGAGTACATTCTTGCCCCCAGGCTTTGGGTATTACCTTCTTGCAGGGAAATAAAGTTAATGATCAGGCTGCGCTCCTGGTACCAGGGCATCCCAAGGATGAGGAAGGGTTGGGGAGAGGTTGCAAAGGAGGATGGCAGGGGTTACAAGAGCAATCAGAGCATGCTGGTGCATCTGTGGTGCTGGCAGTTCTTAACACTATGTGTTTTCAACTATTCAAAGTTTGGGTTTTAGGGAACAAGAAATCTTCTACTCTTTTAATTAAAAACTTTAAAGAAACTGAGCTGTCCACCTTCTGCGAAAGTGGCTTTTTATGCATCACTCAGACTTTCTGAAGAACAGATGACTGTGTATATTAGTGAGTCACAACAGGGATGGTCTCAGAATAAACATGTACAATTTCAGAAGGAGCGATTTTAGGATTTAGTCAGCCAGATCCAAGCGGCTTTAGATAAATCACCTACTAACTGTTTGGCTTCTAAATCACAAGACTAAATCATGAATAACAGATGTTTCATGATGTGGAGTGACTAAGAGCTAAGTACTTCTATGAGATCTGAATATTTTAGACCATGACTGCATTCTCAGTTGCTGGGGATAGTGACAACCACCATTCTTCCTCCTGCTCTCAAATCTTATGCTGGAGATAAGAGTGTAGTTTGGTATTGCTATTGAGGCCCTTGCTTCCAGTTTTTTAACACCACCCTGTAATTTTGTTAGAGACTCCAATTTTACTCCCCCCTCACCTCCCCTTCTTCAAGAAGCCTGCTTTGGAAATATAATCAATCCTTCAGCATTTTTGTTTTGTTCTGCTTTGAAACAAAAACACTTTACATCACCTAGGAAATACTTGCCATGGAGAAATGTTTCCCAGCAGACAGAATTCGCCCTTTGACAATCACTTCTCTCTACTGCTGTGATGCATGCAAACTTTGTTTTGTTACACAAACAATGGCTTTGTTTTGAAAATGAAAAAATTGCACTGACCTACATTATTTTGCTTGGCTTTCTAGGAGACTGTCAGAAGGCTAGAATCATCACTTATAATTATGTGTCAATCTTTTCACAGCTCCATTCATATGGTGATACAATCTGAATAGAGATATCTACTTAGAAGTGTGAAAGGCAGGGTCCTACTGAGCACTGGTGAAGCTGTAGTACCTTGATGATAACAGAGGCTCAAATCTCCACTGGTGAAAACCAATGTAGGCACATTGACTTCAATTGAATATTTGTACCAGAGAGGTTTTACTCTGTATGTTTTCCTCACCTGAATGTTTTCAAATTTCCGAGGGTCATTATATTGATTCTAGTACTACTTAGAGTAGTACTAGTAGGTCATAACTACCAACAGAAAGTGCATATTTTGAGAACCATCTTCTAAAGAAGTAGTATTCTAACCATGATAGTGATACTAGCATCCACTGACTAGAACTTTAGGATTGCCATCTCTTTTATGAAGAAGATATCTTATGGGTACTTAGCTCAGATCTTGCACTGCCGGTAAGGTGGGATTCAGGCACTCAGTGTTCAGAAGAATGGGAGTCAGCTATACCTTCATCACTGGAGATTGGTCTTCTACAGCAAACAAATTATAGACCCTCATGCTATAATGATAGGTATTGGTGTCAAACTAAAAGTCAGTCAACATATGCATCATGTAGTGAATTAACAGTTAGAAGTGAAGAAGTATTAGATTAGTTATGCATTATGTGGACAGTTCTTGATTTCATACTGTGTATTATACACATAAGAAATGTGAAAGTACTTACTGTTGCACAGCAAGTGTATCTCTTCTGTTCATTTCAGTTGTATAAGCAAAAAAAGATGTATTGAATATTTCTTTGAAAGTAATTCATGTTTAATAGTAAAAGAAAGCAATGGACTCTCTAGCGGTAAAACAATTTGAACTAAAAAGAAAATATATATATAATTTTTAATACTCTAAAAAGTTGAACGATGTCCAGATCTTGTAGTAATCTCATTTAGGACAAAATGGCAAAATCTGTGTTCTAATGTGGAAATTTTCCAAACACATTTACAGTCCATTTACTTACAGGTGTATGATAAACAATGTAACATGGATGTTTGTGCAAAGTGCATTCATGGAGGGTCTACTGGAGCTTCATAATTTTAGTGCATCTGTTAAATAGTTACTTAATGCAATTAAATTACTCCACTTGATAGAGCAGGCAGCAAAATTTTAATGGGCATTCACCTTCTAAATTTTCCACTAGAGAGGGAGATTTTTAATGGCAAACACTGTGGGCAGAAAATCCAGAGAGGAGCAATGGACCATAAAACTGGAAAGCAGCATGTCTTGCAGCATTTGGCTTTCTGCAAATACTGTTTCATATGCATACAGAAAAAACAGAAGTACTCTTAAAAATATAATGGATTAATGACAGGTATTTAAAAAAATATTTTACAGATTGTTTTTACAAATTCAGCTTCCAGCTATCTCCCGAAGAATAGTTCCTCACAGAGAAAATGCCTGCAAGACTGAGGTAGATGGACTCAAGTCCCATAAGCATATGTTAGTTAACATATGCTTAATAATATGCTTATTAACATATGCTCCATTCTAAAGCATATTACTCAGAGAAGTACTAGAAATGATGGTGTTTTTTTTTTTTCTGTGACAGAAACATAGGTATACTGGTTATGCAGTTTTAAAATCATTAATAAATAAAAAATAAGAATTAATACCAAACTTCATTTTATAAAATTAAGATTGTACACAGTTATAGTAATTCTACTTGCTACTTGCATTCATTTGAAACTAGAGTATGTGATAGTATTTTTTCTCATTGTGGTGGACTGACCCTGGCTGGATGCCAGATGCCCACCAAAGCTGCTCTATCACTCCCCTTCTCAGCTGCACAGGGGAGAGAAAATATAACAAAAGGCCTGTGTGTTGAGGTAAGGACAGAGAGAGATCACTCACCAATTATTGTTACAGGCAAAACAGACTCATCTTGGGGAAATTAATATATTACCAATTAAGTCACAATAGGGTAATGAGAAATAAAACCAAATCTTAAAACACCTTCCCCCCACCCCTCCCTTCTTCCTGGGTGTCATGGTTTAACCCCAGCCAGCAACTAAGAACCACACAGGCGCTCACTCACTCCCCTCCGCCCCGCGCAGTGGGATGTAGGACAAAATTGGGAAAAGAAGTAAAACTCATGGGTTGAGATAAGAACGGTTTAATAGAACAGAAAAGAAGAAACTAATAAT
>JAOBAS010000029.1:26462766-26474783 GCA_025311575.1 Elanoides forficatus
AAACTCTTTTAGGTATACGGCATTTGACCTCATTTGTGTCTTAATCTCACTCTTGGGATCATATCGAAACCTTCCCCAACATTGGATTGGGACATGGAGATGATTGGCTTCTTTCCAAACCATCTAAATAGATAGGAACATTTAAATAGGTTTGTTTTATTTCAGTCTAGGTTTGTAAAGAATTAAACCAAGAGGAACTAAAGGCGCCAAAGAACTTTCAAAACCCAAGTAAATTCTTGATTTCACCTTTAGGAACTGAAATCTCTTATAAAAGTATGGCTTATCAAAGTAGGAGCTGTTTTTGAAAATCAGGAACCTGAAATACTTTGTACTGTTGAGTTCTAAAGGGCTATCAAAGCAGAAACTTGACCTAGTGATTCCTTACATTTTAGGAATCAGTTAGTAATGAAGTAAAGAAATGGAACTTATTTGCTTAGCTGGAAATTACATTTTGTCAAAGAATCTCATTTCCTGACTGATAAATGTTGTGAGCTGATGTCTAAACAAAAAAAATGTCATTAGAGCCCATGTGTATTGAATCAAGTATTAAAAACTGACAGATCTCATGATGCAATTCTCAATGTGAATACATGGTCAAATACAAGAGATATTTGTTGTAGGATTTTAAATAAAATAAAAAGTTATACACCTATGAACAAGATACGAGGACTTTCCTTATAAAACAAGAGCAGATCATAGAAGTCAGTATTTCTGGAAATGGTTTCTGAATACAGTGAATATAATAAATACAAAAATTAATATAAGTTTTTACTGTGAAGCTGCTATAAAAAGTTGTTTATGACATTTTTTTATACAATGGAAAAGAGGAATTAACTAGACAAGACCAATCAGTTTACTTCATAGTAGTGTTTGGCTGAGATGGGAATAAAATGTGTGGGTTTGGTGTCTGTAAATTTGAGAAAGGACTAGAATTCATGATGGATGCTAAAAGAACTACACAAGTTATTTGAAAGCTGGGAAAAAAAAAAATCTCTAGAGATTTTTCAATGAACTTGGCATAACCAAAAGAAGATTGAGAAGTGATTTGGTCTGAGTACCAAAATATCTTCCAGAGAAAAACATAGAGCAATTATGCTGAAGTTCAAGAGAGATACTTTTAAATAGATGAAGCGGAGGGGGTGGGGGGTGGGGAGCTATTTTAAAATCAAGAGGAATAGAGAAATTAACCACTCAAAAAGTCTATATATCTTTGATATCCTCAGATCAAGACAAAACATTCCTACAGGATTGTTTCACCCTGGCACAATTTTTTTAAGACAAATATACTAGGCTCAATCCAGGAGTAACTGTATGAAAACCAACATCCTGTAGACTACAGGAAGCAAAGCTAGACACTCATAATTGTCTTGTCAATCTTTAGTTCTGTAGCAGATCAATTATTTCCTGATAACTCTCTTTCATCTTTGAAGTGTTTTAGTTGTGCAATGAAACAGATCTTGGCACTTCAGCCCCTAATTGCCTCCTGTAAGCTCTTTTAACTACAGCACAAGTAAGGATTCCCAAATCAGCTGCCAGTTTCTGTACACCTCAGAAGATAAGCAGAGTAAGATTTCCAAAAGACAAAAAGAGATGTAAAAATATGTCAGTGTACAAAAGGCACATATCTGTGCTTGCACAAAGTATCTGCTTTCCATACTTATGAAACTCTGATCCATTTGGCTGTCAGCTTGTCACGTCTGCCAGAACTCCCGAACAGAGAACACAGGGAACAGAGTTAAAAACATGTAATAGCAGGTCATAGAGGAAATCCTACTGGGCCAAGGTAGTTGCTGAAAGGCAATTTGTAGGATAAAATTAAGTTTTCTAGAAAATAAATGGAAATCAATTCTGCTGGTGTAAGAGGATCTGATTGTTTATTTTTTGCCCCCCTCTTTTAGGTAACCCTGTGTAGTCTGAATAACATTAGTCATACAGGTTCCATATAAAGTAAGAGAAAAAGAAAAAGGACATTCTTTTTCTTTTGTGTCTGTGTTGCAATGTTCCTCTGCAGTTACTAATTAGCAATACTTTCTGTTTAGAGCACAGGCTGGCCACCTAAGCCTTATGAGACATAAGAATTCATAGATTTCTTCAAAATAGAGACTACTAAATTTTAAGGGCTCAGAGGAAATTATGAAAACTGTTTAAAGAGGTACCTAAAACCTAACCCTCTTGATAAGCCTTTGACTCATTCATGTCTGGGCCACGATCTTGACAGTAATCTTTATACATTTTAAAATTGCTCACAGGAGTAATGATGTGACTCACACTATATGGATATATATATAGGAGTTCAGCTTTGTAGTGGAATAGGGGGTTAGATTTCCTTCTAAGAATTGTTACATTAATTTTAGATGGTTGTGTTTGAAAAAAGAAACTGAGCTTCATTTCTGCTTTCAGTCTTGTAGTTTCTGGTACCACCAGGATTCAGGAACTGCAAAGAGACACAAAAGTGAAACATAATAAAATAAACAAACCAGAAGGATCTCAAGAATTTTTTAACATAAATGAGGTTGGTTTTCAGCCAGCAACACTTTGATGAGTGACTCTTCACGGTTTTGTGGGATTCTTTTCCCACCTCAAAACACTCTCATTATTGTAACTAGTTGTACCAAAATCTTGGATAATTAGGAACTGTATAGTTATTTAGAAAGCTCAGATTTTTCCCTAAGGAACATAGCTTTCAAAGATTGGTTAAACTGAACATTATCAAATGACAAAGAAATCTAAAAATCTTGCTTTCTAGTAGTTGTGAAAGACATCTTGTGAACACCTACTATAGCTATAAAATGTGCTCATATTCTAAGAGATTTTTTCAGGACCCAATCCAAGCTCCCTTTGCACATATTATAGCTTTTTATTTTCTCATTCTTTGGTTAACGCACTTTTGGTACAAAATGGAGAGTTATGGAGAAAGAAAGTAAGTATGTCCCAACCTAAACTGGTCTATTATCCAAGGAATTTATCTGTGGTGAGATACTAGTTTTGAGTCTCTGACCTGATCAGTTAAAACAAGAACTTGAACCAAATTCTCTTACATCAAAATGAGTACTACAAAGACCAAAGCACTTGTTAGTATAGACTGGATGAGGAATGGCTTTAAGTAGCTGAAGGAAACATAAAGCAAGTAAAAAACAGTTATACAATGTAACCTGTCAGTCACAGAAGCATTTCAGTGAGTGCAAGAATGAATGTTAGTTGGATCAATTTCTCATGCAGCTAATTCTTTTAAAATCAAGAAACCTGTCAAAATAGGGCTTTAAAAATAAATGAGGTTTCCAAATGAACAGCAACATGGAGGATTCTAAAGACAAGTGGTGTAATTTGAAAGGTATGTCAAAGGTGAGCAACTGTTAAAAAAGAAAGGAAGTAAACAGATCTATAGTAGTTACCATTTAGATACGCAAGAGAAAAGCAAGAATGAAGTGCATGTCTCATTAATTCAGTCTGCCCCAAATCTGGATGAGAAGGCTATAGAGATGCTATCTTTCACAAATAAATGAATGTAGTTTCTATAATTAATTATCTATTATTTGTCCAGAGGAGGACAAGGGAAGGTGAACACAGAGAAACAGAAGCAGTGCATTCCAGAACTATGGCATTCTAAGCAAAATAATCTAAAGTTTAGCAATATTCAGAAGGTACCATGGTACCTAAAGTTACTGCTGATTAAATAATCCATCACAACTTGACCAATAAAGTGCATTGAGGGGAACAAGTTCACTGGAAGACAATATAAAATTGAAAAATATTATAATGCATCTCAACTTAATATGATAATATTTTCATATGACTAATTCATGGTCTGGAGGTATGGACATGTGGAATCAGCAGTCCTTTGCTAATAGTAATAATCATCATCATCATCATCATCATCATCATCATCATCATCATCATCTGAATTTTCAAGGGAATAATGAAACTTTATCGGTTCAGAATCTGTCCCCTTCATCAGCGGAGTTCCACTGACTTGAGATTCATCTTCTTCAACTAAGTTCCTATGGTAAGATGCTATTTCTTCTCATATTGGACTCAGTATCCAAATGTTTTTAATTTTCTTATTTTTTCAGTCATATTTTTTCATTTGAGTGCCCTTTGTTTGCAGATGTAAATGACCTACTATGCTTTCTGGTGACCCTCTGTATCCATAACTGTTTCTTTTGGTTCCATAGCTGTGTATGCATATCTGGAAAATCTGCCTCTGAAGTGTGAGTTGGTAACTCATTCATATGCCTAACTTGCAGCACATTGTCATGAGCATGTTTTTAAAGCTTCTACATAAGCAGCAGACTTTTGAAAATCAAACCATAAACCAAGCCAATCTAAATTAGCCTAGTCTAAAATAAATACCTTGGAGCAAAGCTAAATTAAACGAGTATCAGTAAGATGGTAAAAAAACCTTACAAGTTCAAGCAGTAAAATATAATTCTAAAACCACTTTGGAACCCATCAGAAGCATTGAAATACAGAAGCATTGAAATACCTAAGCTATTCTTTCTTATTTCATTTGGGCTTTAGAAGTCATTTGGTCAATGAGGCTTGACAACACCCTCTTGGAAGAAAAACATACATTTGCTTTTTTCAGAATCAGTTTTCAGTCTACAAGGAAAAGCAACGTGTAAGCCTCTTTTAGTTAAAGTGGATTTTTTGTTTTAAATTTCTTTCCTGAATCCCTTTAATATTTCTATCTTTAAAAAATAACAGTCATTAATATTGGTTTACTATCTTTGCTGATGACCAAGTAAGTTTTCTGTAGCTTCAAACATGAAATAGGATCTAGACTATCAGGTTTGGGTCTAGACTTTGATTTCTTATTTTTTAGTGTCTAGTGCTTTAGTTTTGAAGATTTGAGTATGCAAAAATCAAGGTCAAACCCAGATCGAGGTATGCATATAGGTTAGAATACTAAAGACAAAGCCAATGGTGAATATGCTAAAGAGATATTTCTTAGTTTATCTCTGAGGCTGGGATTTCTCAAAAATTTGTACGAAATACAACTGCTGAAGAAAAGCAAAAGGGATCTGATTTTCATTTTCTTGATATCTGTTATTGCTATGTATAGTTGCTATTACTGTTAACATTAAAGCAGTATTAGCGTGAAACTCATTAGAAACAGCTGCTATGTTGTTAAAGCTCCATCCCCTTCTGGACCACTTATGAAGTTTACCTGAAACAATCAATGAATAAGTTTCATAAATTTGCCATCAGCTCCTAACTAAATCAACAGTATATCTTTATAATCAGAGAAGGTGGGGCTAATTTGACTAAAATTAAACATCTATATCTCAAGTTCTCAGTCTAAGATGTATTTACAGTCAGTGTAGACTAATGCACAATTCATCTCTTAACGTAAACAGCTAAAAGAAATCAGATCTTATTTTGAAGAGCCATTTATTCCCATTGACTATAAAAATGAAAGTAAACATGCTAAGCAGTATACAACTATGAAGGGTACACCTAAAATTATCATAATTTTAAAAACAGTAGAGTCTCAGAAAAATCGATTAAATGCTCCTTATGGAGGTCATCTACCCAAACCTCCTGTTCATATCAGGTCTATTGCCAACACTAGAACGAGTCAGCTGCAGTTTTGCCTAGTGAACCTTGAAGGCTTCCAGGGATGGAGGTTCCTCACCTCCTCTGCATGACCAGTTCCGCTCATTCTGCTGGTAAAAAAGCTTTTCTGATGCCCAGTCTGAACTTACCAAGTCACAATGTGCAACTACTGCCCCTTGCCACTGCCATTTTGCCATAGATTTCTTTTAGCTTTTTTTTTTTTTATTATTATTATAAAACTGATTCTAATCTTCATATATGCAAAGCTCTTCTTCCAGAGATGTTCCCAATATAAGTGATTCAGAGCTGTATCCCTGAATGTTACCAACAAAGAGCTGTTTTGCAGAGTATTTATTTTCCTTAGACAAAGAAGTGTTTTGAAGTGACAGGCAATTTCTAAACCTGGGTAATTCTGTTATCAAATCTATACTGAGCATCATTTTTTAAAACTTAATGGGCCAGATCTTTCAAAGGCTGCACTGAACAAGCATGATATTTGACAGGATCTTAATTCTGAAAATATTGTTCCTTTCTGCTTACAAGTAAACAGTCTACTTTTTGCTTTCTTGTCACTCTATTATGTTTTTCCAGTGGTACAAGAGTTAACAAGAGGTAGTAATAATATACAGTAAATGCTTTAGTACGGAGGTGCCCATATCATAGGCAAGTAACAAAAGTATCACGTTTGACTGGTATGAGAAGGAAAATATTTGGAAAGTTGTTAGTTACTCCATCTTCAAGTCATAAATCTATTCCTTAGAGTTTTTTAGTGTGTAAGGTTAATTACTGTCTACAATTCTAGATATATTCTGTCTTCCATTCATTCACAACCGGAGGTAGCACTGGCTTTTCAGCCAAATAGCATGTATGTTATTTATACAGAAAAATACTTCATTATGGTAGCAGTTTGTAGGCAGGTCTGTAGGATAATTTCATTGACCTCTTTTTCTTCAGCTTGCATGAACTTCTGCTAGTCAATATATGTGCTTCAACTCTTTTTTTCAATATAAATGTGAGGTACAAGGAAAGAATAAATGTGTCTATTAGATATTAGAGAAATCAAATATAGATAACATAGGTCTATCAGAATATTAACCATGGAAAAATTTCTGATTTAAACCATGCAGGAAAAAAAAAAGGGCAATAATGTAAAAGATATCCCCAGGAAATAATTCATAAAAAGTCATGCTAATTCTAGTTTGGTTTTGTCCAGGTGCTACAGCAATGACCTCCAGGATCCTAGATTCAGTAGTTACTTCTGTCTATGATCATAAGTTGAAACTGGGGTTTGTCTAATGTATGCACTTTTAACTTCAGCTTGTAGTTAGTGGTGACCTTATTTTGACCTAAAGTTTAAATAAATGCACAGTGAATTCTAAAACTGAGACTATAGAAAATTTAGTGTCAAGAAAAATGATTCAAATAGTTGCAAAAAATAACTGAAGTTGAGTGCCATGCTAATTAACTTCTCAAGTACTCACTAAATACATTGTGTCAAATATGTGACTAGATTACTGGTAGTGGTTTCTATAGTTTGTTAGTGCAGATTATGATGAAATTTATCAACAAGAATTACAGTATCTTGGACAACATTTAATTTTCATTCTTTAACACCTAACAGACATCTGTGTTTTTAATTTCCTTCCTGATTGTGCTAAAATATATTTATTTAAAACTTTATTAAATATCACCAACAACTAAAAAGTTAAAATTAGATTTGAAAACTGTAAATGTCAGAAAATGCATCATTAGCAGGCTATGTGAATCATAATGCTATGGCCTGCTATCGTATGATCAAATAGAATTTACCTGTGACAGAGTATATTATAATGCTTCTTTCCTTTTATTTTGCTTTCGTTTCTCTCAGGAGAAGGCATGAAAACCAGTATAGGCACTCTAGCTGAAATATGTTATTTCCTTTCATTAAAAAAAAAAAAAAAAGAAAAAAGTGCTTTCTGACATTCTTTCAGTGTGTGTAGGTATAAAGGTGTACTAGTGTATATTACTCAAAACAGCAATAAAGAGCAGTAGACATAAATATTCCATCTGAAGGGAGCAATGTTACCAGCGGAGGTGGAGAGTAGATGCTATCTTGGCTGTGTCAATCCACTGGAATGGCCAAAACACTCGAGCTAGAAAAGAAGAGGAAGAAGCATGTGCCAAATTGGCACATAGTCATTCTCCATTTGAGCAAATGAGAAGTAACATCTAGGATGTGGATCCAGGAACACCCTCCACAATAGCTCTCTAGTTTCACTTCTGCTCCAGCTGCACAACTCTGTCTACCTCTTCTTGAACTGGAATCATAGGTATTAGTGAAATATTTTTCCCATAGTAAAGAACTTTGCTTCTGTCCAATAACTAGGGAACGTAGATTGTAGCCGCATCTAGATTCATTATTCAAATTCTAATTTAATGATAACATGAGCTTTTCTATGTCACAAATCAACAAAGCACATAGAATAGCATTATGTAAAATGAAAACTCAAAATTATAGTTCTTCATTTTTTCTAGACCCTTGTAGTGGCATCCAATTCATTTCCTTTGGTATTGGTTATCTCCCTTATCAACTGAGGAAATAGCAGTAAACTTAATCTAAGCATTTAAATTTCTTCTTGACTGTTCTTAGGTACTTTTCCTATCACTAGCTAGAATCAGCTTCTAGATAGTGAAAGAATTAAAAAGGATTTATTTCCATAAATTTTTTTGGAGAGGTCAGGTTCTCATTAATCCCTCCCTGAAGCTGTTGGCACAATTCCTACATTTGTCTTTTTCATTGTTATCTTCATCATATTCAGGCTCAAAAGTTGCAGCCCAAAAGATCAAACTTTTGCCATCCCATCCTTTAATGGATGTTCCTCTCCCTTTTCCTCTAAATATTCTAGAACTATGTGCTGTAAGAAAGAAATTACATGTTTAAAAAAAATGCAACTTTATGATCAGTGGTGCACTCTGCTACAGTATGGAATGGAAATTTTAAAAAGCTACATAAATAATCAATGGGTCATATGTAGTTGGCTTTTAAATGAAAATTAAAATCTCTGTATCACAGGGTGTTTTGGGTTTGTGTGGTGGGGCTTTGGTAGTGGGGGAGGGGCCTCAAGGGTGGCTCCTGTGAGAAGCTGCTAGAAGCTTCCCCAGCTCCAATTTGGACCCCACTTTAGCCAAGTCTGACCCAATCAGTGATGGTGGTAGCGCCTCTGGGAGAACAGATTTAAGAGGGGGAAACCTGCAGCAAGGGAGGAGATTGGAATGTGAGAGGAACACCTATGCAGACACCAAGGTCAGTGAAGAATGCAGGGGAGGAGGAGTGGGGGAGGAGGGGATGTCCCTGCAGCCCATAGTAAGATGGCAGTCTGTCCCCCCCCAGCCCATGATGAGGAGCGGAGGAGCAGTTGCCCACCTGCAGCCTGGGGAGGAGCCCACACTAGAGCAGGCAGATGTCTCCAAAGATGGCCATGACTCCATGGGAAAGCCTGTGCTGCAGCAGTCAGTGCCTGAAGGACTGCAGCCCACAGAAGGACCCATGCCAGGGAAGCTCATGAAGAGCTGCAGCCCACGGGAAGGACTCACGTTGGAAAAGTTTGTGGAGGACTGTTTCCTGTGGGAGGGATCCTATGCTGGAGATGGGGAAGAGTGAGGAGTCCTCCCCCTGAGGAAGGAGCAGCAGAGACAACGTGAGATAGACTGACTCCGACCCCCATTCCCCGTCCCCCTGCACCACTGGGCAGAGGAGGTAGAGAGAACTGGGAGCGGAGCTGAGCCCGGGAAGGGTGGGGGGAGGTGTTTTAAGATTTGGGTTTACTTCTTATTATCCTTGTTTTGATTTGATTGGTAGTGAATGAAATTGATTTTGTTTTCCACGAGCGTTTCTTTACATTTTCTCCTCATCATCCCACCGGGGCCGGGGGGAGAGGAATGAATGAGCGGCTTTGTGGTGCTTTGTTACTAGCTGGGCTTAAACCAAGACACGGGGTATTTCAGTACTTGCACATTGAAAAGGCTATGGCTACAGCCATCTAGATTTTAACATTATGTTTCAATTGAAAATTGAAGCTATGTCCATAAAAGTTACAGTAAGATTTGGAGAGCTAGTATTAGGAATAGAAGATATTTTATAGCAGAGTGACATTAAACCATTAAAAATACATTCTGTGATCGCAGAAGGACAAGACTTTCTCAAACAAAGTTGTCGCGTCCCAAAGCTGGAATGACTCAGGTTCGTGGATTTCCTTTGTCATAATTAAGGTGAAACGACACCAGGGGACTTCAAACAACAATCAACATTTATTCAACCTAGCTAACCTTGCCCAGGTATAAGTGAACTTATCAATATGAACCTTGCAACATGCCATTGAGCTGCTGTTTTAAAAGAGAAGGGAGGTGTAGAAAAAGAAATAGAAAAAGGAACATGGAACTGTATCAGAAGGAGAGCCCTCCCATTGAGTCACGAGGTTCAGAGCAGATCCCCCTGCTTTCTGGACTCCTTCTCAAAAACGAGCCTGGGGTGGCTAGATCCATTCTTAGTCTCAGACTTGGTCAACTGTTTATGTTTAAAAGGATGAGTTGTAGGGACTGTGGAAAAGAGAGAAGGAAGAGAGAGAGAGAGAGAGAGGGGAGAAAAGGGTTTCCCCAGTCCCAGGTCCAGCATTGGTCCAGCCAGCGTAGAGATCCAGTTCCAGAGGGCGTGCACTGAGAACTCATTCTCCCTTCTTTTATAATGTGTTAGTTGATGGTCTCCACATGCGCAGTCCCCATTCCTGGGGTTCTCTGGAATCGGTCGGTGAGCTTTTGGAGGGGGGGGTTCATTGCGGAGTTGCCTCTCTTTTCCTGCTGGCATGACTGCTTAAGATAGAAGCACAGTCCCATCTTCCGTGGGGCCTCCTCCTCCAGGCGCATATGCTTTGCTCCTTCTCCTGGTCACTTAAGATAAGGAATTGCAGCTTTGGAGAAGTGCGATTCCACCCTCCATGGGGTCTTCTCCTCCAGCCACATGTCCTGTTAAAAAAAACCCAGTGTTTTTACAGAGGCCGTTTTCTCCACCAAATTTCTTTAACAAATCCTTGAGACATTGACTATAATTTGTCAGACCGTCACAGAAGTGTACAAACTCTCATCTACTCAAGAGGAGGTATGGGCACCAGGGCAGTTGTCTCTTGGAATTGTGTTAAGAAAGCAAATCAGCAGGAAAGCCACCTGTGCCAGAGAAGTTGCAGTGGCATTCAGTTTTAACAGTGTGAAGGAGTACTGAGCAAACAGATAAAATGGAAGTCACCTCACAAAGAGTTTTTCAAAAGCCTTTCTTCTATTGGCTTTTATGGCATGATTGAGAATTCTGGGGTTTTTCTCCTCCATGAATTCTTAAAATATGGTGCACGTATGTGTGTTGGGTCATTCATAAAGCAAAAGTTCTTCTTAAAGCCATGTAACCAGCAAACAGTGTCAGTGGCAAACCATTGCCCAAATAACTTCTCTGATGCTTTTCTTAATGTGAAGGAGGAGAGTTGCGTAGATTAAAGGGGCTAAGTTCAGTGTACCATAATGTACCAGTCTTCAGCCTTTTAGTCACATTGACAAAGAGCAAAAGTTCAGTTCTCAAGCTTAATTGATAGATCAGGCTAACAAAGATTGTATAAGGATAAGTAGATAAAGCTCCTTTCATATGCAGATATATATAGTCATAGATGCACAGCAAGTTCATGCATTTCTGTAGATCTGGTACTATCATTTTTCTCTTAAAGATGAGTTTTGAGTCAGTATTTTATACACATTTTGAACAGAAAATATCAAACCTGAGAATATTAAAAAAATACTTTTATTTTCATACACACATTCTTGGTCTTCCTTAAGTTAGGGGGAAACATACCTACGTTAAACTTTGCAGTAGTGATTCTGGTTTCAGCAGTCAGCTGTGAGCATGTAGAAATAAATGAAAATTTTTTTCTAACTAGCTATTAACTGAAAATTATAAGTGAAGGAACTTCTGCCATAGATCTTATTCTTAGGAGTAAATATTTCAAACAGGAAGACTCTTACATAATGGTATTTTGTAAGCATAAAAACAATGAAATGACAATGCAGTTGCTGTAGAGTTACTGTTAATGTTTTATTAAGAATTCATGATATGTCAGCATACTTGTCATAGTTATCTGCTTACTTTCAAATTAGCTTTTTATAATGACTAAACAAAATATTATTGAATCAAAGAAATTGTTGTGGTTTAACCCCAGCCAGCAACTAAGCACCACGCAGCCGCTCACTCACTTCCCCCACCCCCAGTGGGATGGGGGAGGAAATCGGGAAAAGAAGTAAAACTCGCAGGTTGACATAAGAACAGTTTAATAGAACAGAAAAGAAGAAACTAGTAATGATAACGATAACACCAATAAAATGACAACAGTAATAGTAAAAGAATTGGAATGTACAAATGATGCGCAGTGCAATTGCTCACCACCCGCCGA
>JAOBAS010000029.1:26520969-26533774 GCA_025311575.1 Elanoides forficatus
GGGTAATCAGTTCCCTAAATAATAATCTTATTTTTATAATTCTTGTAAGTTGTCAGTTAACAACCCTTACTACATCATGAAGAGAAAACAAACACAATAGTAGGGATCTGGGTCTACCATTCTAATCTAGTATATATTGTAAAAGGAATACAGAAGCACTGTGGTAAGATATCATTATCCATGGTAGTTTTAATAACTGACACTTACAGAAGGAAGGCAAAGGTAATGTAGAAGTTCCATTAATTAGCCTGAACATCTAATTTAATAAAATCAACTATGAAAAAAGGATGTGCATACCAGCTATATAGCTCTCAAAGCATCCTGTATAGCAAAGACAAGTTTATTACAATAGAAGACTACCATGGTACTTTTTTGTGTCAATGATGAGGCATATTTTGATTTCCCCTTAAAGGCAATTGTGAGGTGAAAGTTAATAATATCCTTTTCCCCTTGAGAATATACAGTAACCTGCTTTACAGCCTACTTTACTCTTTCCCTGAAAAGTTGCATGGTTGCTGCAGCAAACACCATGACTTGAACTGACAGAGCAGAAATTGTGGCAATTGGCTCCAAATGAGGGATTAAGGTCAAAGACTGTATAGAACCCTCACCAGTACTTCTGATTGCAGATCAGACAGAATTTCCTCTTTTTGAACACAAATCTAGCAAAATAATTACACATGGGAGATGAAGCCAAACGAAGCCCACATGTGTTGAAGTGCTTTGCTGGATTAGGACCAGAGAGGCTGGCCAATCTTTGCTTGCTACATTCATTTAATGCTAAGTGTCCATATGTTTATAGAGAGCTATTCTTCCTGGAATGCCTCAAAATTGTTTTACATTACAAGCTATATAGAAAGAAATTGTTTCAGCCAGTTCTGCAGTACATTTGTGGTGTAGTAAGCTGCAGTGTTTAATAGAGCACAGCCGCACTGTAAAATGGCTTAGGACAAAAGCAGAAGAATGCTGAATCTAATTAAAAATGCAAGGGAAAATGGAGCAGGCAGAGTGTAATTACCTGAGCTGAAATTTAGCCAGGACACCAGAATTAAAAGCTTATTCTTAGGAAGATTTCTTGAATTTTTTAATAAACGTTAGAGGTCCAGGGTATTTCTAAAGTATTTGCCTATACATGTTGACTTGAATTTACATTGAATTAATCCAATTCTCAATGTACATGCTGATAAGCTACAAGTTAAGGGTTATTTAGCTGCATAATCTTTATATGACAAGGAGTTATGCCTGCAGACAAGTTATTCACACCTAAAGTACCATATTTCACATGGGGTATAGAATGCAGTTGGAATGCATGCTACCCACAGTTATTAGAGTCTTGACACAGAAATTACAGAAAATGTGAACAAAGGTTGTATATACTCTTCAAAGACAATCCAATGTATGTACCCGTATTTGTATTTTCTGCATGTAGTGGAGACAGTGGCTGTGGTCCAGACCATTGAGATTAACAAATCCAATATACTTTGTTAGGGTGGCTGTTGTGATGGTTCCAGAGTGCCTGATTCTTCTTCCATCCAGGTGGTCCCTTGCTGGCTTCCTCCTGATCCACAAAGCAGATTTGATTTTTGTGTTATGGTCAGAACAATGGGTCTGCTTTATTGTTCTGCACTAGCTATGCTGACCACATGCTGGGCTTCCTAGCAAGTACATCCCTGCTTATGTCATTTGGGTAACATCCATTTTCCTGTTTTCTGACTCTTCTCTTTGGTACTCTTGTACTTCCCTTTCTCCATCCCAGTGTCCTCCCAGACAACCTGCCCAACTATATTTTCCCCCGTGGTTCTAGTTTTGCTACACCTGTACCCCAATCTCAGCCTTATATGGTATAGATGATATTTAGGCACTGTTGGCCTTGCAAGATTTTAATCCCCTAAACATTCTCAAGACTGCCCTCTAAGTGTCTGTGAAGCCTGGCACAGACTGGCTCACAACTCCCTGTGTAACCACCTATGAAATCCAGCCATCCTTCTCAGCACTGTCTGTAACTTGTGTCAGATTCTTACACTGTTAGCTGTCAGGTACAGCAACTTCTTATGCTTGTCCAGTAGTCTTCAATGTCCTGTCCAGTTAGCATAACCTTGAGGGTCTAGCCAGCAGCCTAGAGAGTTGCCCACAGCCGTAACACACTTTCCATGGAACAAACACTACATGGTTCACTGGAGAAATAAATAGAATTTATGAAGCTGATAGTAAGAGCATCTAGTGCAAGAAGATCATCTGGCAATGATCTAATTCACACTTCAGAAATATGACCGCAGATGTGAAGTTCACAATTCCTTTGTAGGAACAAAAATACTGAATGTAACTTTAATCTGTGTATCTAAATAAATTTAATGTTGGTCTAATGGTAGAGAAAGAATGCAAAAAAAGCAGGGGCGGGGGGAGAAAAGATGCAACATCTTCAGTAACTACTCAATCTTATTCATATTCATAAGATCAGTGATAATAGATTTTTGGTGAGTGCCACCTACTTCTGAACTTCACCTAAAAACAGCGAGAGTGTATGTCTTCAGAGAAGTTCAAGGAGAGGTCTCACATAGACTGAGAAACCTGTAGGATGCTTGCAGAGGGTGACAACAGCCAGAAGGAATTCAGAAAATCTGATGGAGTTTAAGTTAGAGACTTGAGGCAAGGAGGAGAAAAGTGGATTGAAAATAGCATGAGGTCATGAGATGGACTGTGGTCATGAGCTAGGAATTTGGTTTAGAAAGCACTGAAAGGTTCTGGGTAGAAGTTAAAAGCTATGTGTAAATGGCCAGAAGTGGGTTAGTTTTTGAAAGCATGAAGAATTTGGGATTCTTGTACAGCAGTTCTTTACTTAGATACCTCTAAATATAGATCTAGTTTTGGGCATTTAGGAGGTCCACACGAGACCATCTCATCCCTTTCTCTTTCTAACACATGGGACCTCTAGGCAGCCTGTTTCTCTTCGCTCTTCTCTACACTGTCACGTATGAGGTAATCTTATGTACCCATTGACTTCAGTAGGGAGTGAGCATTTAGATATGTTTGCAAATCTTGAAGTGCCAGAACTAGCTGCTGTGACTTTCAAGATAAATGAGAGTTAATGTTATAATAACTCCTGTGACTAACAATAATTAAATGTGAATTTTAAACATCAAATCACAAATACAGCCAATGAGATATTCATAATCAATTCATAGAGAAATATGAAGCTGCTATAAGCCTGTATGTTCATGTTGCTAGCAACATCTTTAGCCTTTGTTTTACTCTGACAGTCCGTGGCATTGGAAACAGCTGAGCATTTTGTGATATGAAACTCCCTCCTGTGTCCAGCCAGCAGAAAAGACTAGATCAAACAACTATGACTTCCATCCACTGCCAAGGTCACTGATTTCAACCAATATGAAGGAGACAAGTAATTATTTTCAAATGTGAGTCTATTGTATACAGAAAGGGTAAACTCACCAAGAGTCAGTGGAGCAGTGCTGTTTCCATTCATACTCCAGCAGCTCGCATATGAGGAACTCAGCAGAAAGATGTTATAAAATTTAAAAAAAACCACAGTATTGCAGTAGAAAAGCAAAGTGATAGTCCTTTAGCTACAAGAGAGGGCCACATTGCTGCTTAGTTACATTCACTTGATTTATATATTTTTCTTTTTTTATGCATTGTTTTGCTTTATGATTTGTGCAGTTGTAAGTAAAAGGAAAGAGACTGTGGTTCACTCACTGATACTTTATGACAAGTAATTTATTTTCATTAATAGTAAAAGAAAGCTTATTGGGTTTATTTACTTTTTAATTAAATTAAATCTTTCATGGGAATATTTTTTAGATTATCCAAATGAGTGTCAGCAAAATAATTTTCTCACTCTATCTGCATGTGTAACTATTTTGTCTTGTTAATGTTCTTGTAAACATTGCAATCATTACTTTGTCTTTTGATTTGTACTTATCAAGTGAACATTTGAATAAGAGCAGATGACTTAAGGAACTTGAATTGCACTTTTTTTTACATATGTAATTTTCCTGTTGATAATCCTTCTAGAAAATATATTTTTAGATAGTTAATTCAGACTTTGACTTCTACATCCAGCTTATATATTAGCAATTAATATGTCCAGTAATTTGTTAGAAATGTGTGTGGAGCCTTTTTTACTATTTTTTCATCTACAGTGTTCCTATAGCGTATGTAATCTTGTGTCTCTGATTAATACTCTCAAAACAGAAGTGTACTCTCTTCTGTAAGAGGCGAATGTAGTGGCAAGTCCATTTCTGATACTGTGATTTTATTGGAAACGTGGCTTTCCAAGAAAATTATTAACAGCTATGAAATAAATAGAAAGAATTCTTCAAATATTTGATTCCTGGGCTGAGTTGCCAGCTGGTTTAAATCAGTGCAGAGCTCCTGAGTTGGTTAGAGGGGCAGTGATTTAGATTGATGGTGATTTAGGATCATTGTCCTTAACTGAGAGAAACATCTATAGGGCAATTATGCTATTAAAGATTTGTTGTAACTAGCAGGATGTAAGAAAGCTGTGCAAGCACTGTTCAGAAATAGTCAAGATATTGGTGTGTTATCATGACTATTTCAGCCACAAATACAAAGCACAGCACCATACAGACTGCTAGGAAGAAAATTCCCAGCCAGACCCAGTGCAAGGAGATAAGGTCTTACTTCAGAAATAGGAAGAGAGTGAACTGATGCAGAAGTTGTCAAGTTCACCACATTCTGCACAATCAGGCTATTATCTAAAATTCAGGGTAATTTTTCTCTTTCTCTCAGGGTTGTGTTTTAATGGTTGAGATCTGTTCCATTCATTATGGGGCACCACACTAACACGGATGTCTGATTCTTAAGTGGCTGGAAGTCCACTTTCATCTCTAGCTTTGACTCTGGCATTTAAACTCCACAGAGCACTTGGCTAGCATGAGGCATTTCTTTTCTCCCTCCCTCTCCCTCTCTCTCATCCCCCCTTCCCTTTTGCCCCTCTTCCTCCTTTTTTCCAATTTATCCTTTGGGTAAATCCAACTCTGCTTTGGATTCAACATTAGGGCAAAGATACCTCAATCTCTGTTTATGAATTTAGATGGCAGGAGGGCCAACTGCTCAGAAGCTGCTTATCTGCTGTTACTTGTGGTCTGAAAGTTCATGGCACATATTACAACTTAAGAAAATAAATCAGTTCCATGAGCCAATTATGGATTTTATAAAAGAAAAGCATAAGCAAGCAAATATTCGCTTAATGAGACATATTTCTAAGCTAATATGCTACAGTTTTATTAGCTAATTAAGGATGAACAATACAATGATCAAATAATGGGCACATTTAAAATTGAATCAATAAATCAGCCAGTTCCAATTATTCAGTTACTTAATTACTGCATTGAGTAATCTGCTCAAGTTATGAGTTTGACATGGGAGGGAACTGCTCAGTGTTAGCTTTGTCTTGAGAGAATTTAAGAGGGATATAGTTTCCTTTCCACCCTAGAACCCATACAAATTATTGTCAATACAATACATATTCATTGTATCTTCTGGACTTAAACCTTAGATGAGCACCTAAACTGGGACTAAGCGGGAACTTCTTACATTCACAGATGTAATCAAGTAAAACCTTCTGCCAGAGTTCAAGGGGAATCTAGATGATATTCTTAGTCATGTGGTTTAGAGTTAGGCAGTCCTGTGAGGAGCAGGGCATTGGACTCAGTGATCCTTGTGGGTCCCTTCAAACTCAAGATATTCCATGATTCCATGATTCTATGATTCTTTTATTTCCTGTGTGCCTGAAAGTCTGTAGGTGGCTAGTTTTGCCTTGAAAGCCCTATAGAAACACTGAAAACTATTATGTATGCACAGAATGGATGTTCTATGTACAGGACTGAGCATTTAACATTCCTACCCACATCTAAGTATTCTATAAGATTAGGTTTTCTTATGTCTGTGGAGGAGTTAAATACATGTCTTGCATCCGCCATGAAAATGCTTTTAGGACTGTTGGGATCTCAACAAAGCAGATACCCTTGCTTTCTGTTTAGGCCATGATGCTGTAAAAAAGAATGCAAAATTCTGGAAGAAAAGGAAAAGTCACAGAACAGTTGATCTGTGTAGCCCTGTAAATATGGTTTTACTATAGCCCAGGGCAGGCAACCCTGTGTTGTGGCAGGCTGCATTGGGTCCCAGGGGGTGGCTGGGCTGCCCTTGGCCTGAGTAGGTCTAAGCCAGGTTTACCAGGCACTCTGTGGCCAAGTGCCCATTGCCCAGCCTGTCTGAGTTCCAGCTCTGTGAGTGCCACCGGGGAAGGGGCTGACAGCCCCAGGCAGTCCCTGCCAGACAAACAGCTCCTGTGGGCACCATGGCAGTGGGGCAGCTTTCACCCCTTCCCTGGGAGCAGGCAGAAGGGAGCAGATGGAGATGGGAAAACAAACCCTAAAACAGAAGAAGAAGAGACTCCCACTAGGAACACCACACTCCTCCAGTGAATGGTTTGGGATGCTCGTGGCTCTCTGTGACAGTCCCCACCCCAAAGTCTACTGAAGGAGGTTTTAAAGCTGAAGCTGTCAGCCTTAAGACCCAGGGTGAGCATAACCACCATAACTACCCCAAAAAGGGAAGGCATTGTGCAACAGGTTTAAGAATATTATCATAGAGGTTTTTCTGTATTAGATAATTTGGACTACTGGACTGGTGAAACACTAATTAAACTTCATGATAAATTAATATATATAATATCTTCTTTTTTATCCAGAAAAAGTTTTTTGGTGTAACATCAGCAATGAGGGAATGGGCTTTGAGTTCCTGACCTCATTATTGCTCATGTACTTTCGCATTAAGCCATTGTTAGGTGTAGTATAGAAATACCCTCTTTCCTGTAAATATTTTGAATAATATTGCCTTTACCCGAGAGGAATTTAATGATCCATTCAGTGACAGTTTGTTATATAAAAGTGGTAAAAGTGTCATTTCTTCCCTCATATGCACATCTTAGGAGACAGTCCTTAATTTTCTTCAACAGGTAGATATTTTAAATAATAAATTCATTCAGAAAATAAATGTAACATTTATTTTTTGTAAACCACAGGAAGCTTTCAGAGACTTGATTGAAATTGCCACAATATTATGACTATGTTGAGGTACAATAGGCATTGTTATATCAGAAATGTAATTTTGTAGGTTTATTAGCTTGTTTTGTTTTTCAGTGAGGTTGCAACATGATAAGATTATATTCACATTTAGTACTGTTACAATAGAAAAATAAATGTGTGTGTGTGTGTGTGTGCTTAGACCTTAAATAATAACTAATAATGCTCCTAACCAGAAGTTTAACTGTATGATTGAATTTCATGCTACTATTCCTTTGATGATGGTCTTCATATCAAAATCCAGTTACGTTTGCTGTATTGAATTTACACTTCAGTTATTATCATTTACATACTAAACTATGCAGTAAAACAAATCCTTGAAAATTACACTATGATTTTTTTTTTCTTTGGATACTTGTTACTCTATTATAATTGCTATATAAGTACATCTATGGAAAATATAAAGGTTAAATTTGTCTCATCTCATATTCAGTGGAATATTTACCTCTAAACATCTAAGTGATGTGATTTGTCTCTTTTTTTCAGGGACTTTGATTTTTTTTCTGATTATATCTGATCCAGCATTTCCCTGGAAGAGCATACTATTCCTAGTTTCTTGGGATAGCATGCATGCTGACCATTTAAGAGTCATATCCTTAAACAATGCCTTAAGCAGCACAAAATTTTAAAAATTGTGTTTGGCTCAAGCTTATTTCATCAAAGTCTTTTGTGTTCTGGGATGTATGACAAGCAGAGGCTTTCCAAAACCAGAACAACAGGATTCTGGCTATGGAAGCTTTGTGAGTGGAACAAACTGTCATAAGTGTCTTAGATTGCTCAGCTTTCCTGGTACTTCCCCCCCACCCCCCGTTCATTATCATGCAACACATATTCTGAGGTATATATTCTGTTTTCGTACTCTGAGTTTTCCTGATTTTTTTTTTTTTTCTCTTTGGATAATTTAATCTATAGAATAATCCAGGTTTGTATATGTTTATCCTGACTGTTACACCTTTTTAACTCTGCCAATTAACTTTTAGCTAAATAGTGCAAATTTAATGTGAGTACTCTCTTTTAGTCCAACCTAGTGGTAGTCCATTTTGTATAAGAGGATTTAAATGTAGAGAAACCCCACCCAGCGCATTTCTCCTTCTTGTTTACTTGCTTTCTTCTAGAATTGCTTAGAGAGAAAGAATTAGGTTGATTATGAATCACTTAAATGTACTTTAATTCCAATCCAGAGTGCAACATGAGTCTGTTTCTGTGTCTTCTCTTAGCTGAAAAATTAATGAAAATGTAAGTGAAAAGAATATATTTAACACAGCTAATGTAAATACATGTCTATATATACACATGTATAAAATGTGTGTATATAGCTAATATGTTTATAAAGTATTTCAAGATTTCTGTTACATATTTGACTAGAAAACCATTTACAGAGTGTATTTAAGAAGACAGTCCCTCAAGGGGAAAGCTATTTATGAGTATTCTTGGACACTTCCTTTAAAAATCTTCTACTTCCTCCTGTCAGAATTAGGAAGCAACATAATATGGGGAATTGGTGTAATCTAATTCATCAGTTTGTTTCTTGCCACCACCCTGAAATCATCCCAGGTATCGCTGCTAAACCTCATACCAGCTCCAGCAGCCCACCAGCCTCCATAGTCTCTCATTAAACCTGCTGCATATTGTGTATCATTTTGGGAAGACAGCAAATCAGTTTTCATTAGAAAGAGTATCAAAGCATCAGCCAAAACCTGACTAACTAACATTACCCTATATTTTATAGAAACATGATTTTGGGAATAGCTATCTCCTAAGTGAAATAAAAATTTACTTACTTTTTATTGGGATAAATAAGGCCGACTAAAACTTATGCAGTAGAAGCTGGTGCTAGCTTGGTAACATACTTCATGCTTTCTGACACTTCCAATTAGCATGGATAAGTAAAAAGAAAGGTGTCGGATCAGGCAGCTTCCAAAGATGCATTAACAGTTGAAAATTAAATTTTGGTAGGTTTATTCATAAAAGAAATAGAGAAATTCAATGGCAGCTGCCACTTGCAAAAGGACCAATCATTCATGACTCAGCTGAACACCTGAGACAGTTTTTGGTACTATTTGTTTGGTGGGAAGTTCATTTACGGATTTTTCATGCTGATCTAATTGATTTGCAGGAGGGCTAACAATCTCATTTCCTGCACCTGGTTTGACAATTGATACCATCTGGTTCATTGGATTAGCAACTGTAGTTCACAACTTCTATCAATTCAGACATGTTTGACAAGAGTTCTGCATCTTTGGTCTCTTCCAATTCATTTCCCACTTCATATGCGGAAATCTGCAGAGCTTCTTCACTGCAAAGCAAGGTTTTCTTAATTTACAGCACAAGGATAATAGGATGATGATAATTATTATTCTAGTCTAGTTAGAGCTGAAAAGAGCATGTATTGTGCCTACAGCAGACACAAGGGGATGAATTAACATTGAGGGTCACATCTACATTTTATTTACTTCAGTGGAGATGGAGGGTGTTCAGTGTCTCAGAGGAATAGAACATTCATCATGAAGAAAGTAAATACAATAATCACATTTTAGAAGTTAGTATCAGGTCTACATGATTCCTTGTTCAATGTCTCATCTACCATAACACAATGACTCCCTGACAGTTCAATAAATATTTCAGTATGTCTCTCATAATGTAAGAAACTGGGGTAAATTTAAACCTGTGGTTTCCATCATGTATACAACATTTTAGAAGTAAGAGGAATTGCTTGAGGGACACACTGCCCTGCTCTGGGGACATACCCAACTAGCAGGAGACCTCGCTTCTGTTCTCCATGTGTAAGATTGATGTCAGTTAACTTCTTGTTCCAACCCCACAGTATGATGAGTTAGAGCCATGAAATGGTGGTCAATTAAATTGTGTTTCTAGAGTAATAAAAATAAACTAATCAAGGGCTTTTTGGTGATTACCATAGAATGGTGCTAATTGTGGTGGATTATTCACCAGCATAATTTATGGTGAACTACGGCTGATTAACCAAGAATTGGAAAGACGGTAGTGGAGGGGACTATCATTGTAATCATGCCCTGTTCTCATATCCTCTTTGCTAAATATTCCACCTTCCCAGTCCCAAGAGAAAAAAAAAAAAAAAAAAAAAGAGAAAAAAAACAACCAACCAAACGAAACAAACAAAAACAACATGAAAAACCAGACTTTTATTTTAACTAGACTATTCTCACATTCTGATATTAGGCAGATTTTGCCAAAAATCTATATTTTCACTGGATGAACACCACCACATAGGGCTTTTTTGGTCAATGGACTGCTAAATTTTGCCTCACCTGCTGAGATCCTGCTTCTCTCAGCATATAATTTTATAATGGCAATATAAATGCTGATGAACTAGAGTCCTTTACAAAATGGAGGGAGTTTCTGGCATACTATCCTGCATGAAGGTTCCTGAAGA
Source organism: Elanoides forficatus (assembly GCA_025311575.1). Lineage (NCBI taxonomy): Eukaryota > Metazoa > Chordata > Aves > Accipitriformes > Accipitridae > Elanoides > Elanoides forficatus. The sequence continues at coordinate 26,531,506 of JAOBAS010000029.1, forward strand.
CAGCAAATGAATAGACATGAAGGGCATATAGTATGCATGAATATGTTGCTATTTCACGACATAGCTTTAACAAAGAAAATGAACCTACATCTTTTTCATTTTTATGTCCAAGATTTTTCAAATCTTGAAAATATTTCAGCCTATTTTAAAAACTTGATATGCTCTTTAGGTGTCTCCATCATGATAACATATAACAAGAATTCCACCATTTGGTACCATGTGTACATTTACACAAAATTCCAGTGCTCTAATATAGAAATATGTATTTCTATTTGTATATAAATATAGTTATATGGAACCTTTAATGGACAGCGCCTTGGAAAGAGACTAGGCTGAAAATACACCAACAGAAGGTATCATGATTGAGAAAACAATGAGAAAACTGCAATAAATATTTGAACTCTATCCATTTAGCTGGGATTACTATCATCTGTGTGGTAATACTAGTGATTATTTTTCAATGTACAAAGTGTAGCTCAAATATTAACCAATTAAAACTACAATGTTTGATTAAAAAATGATTTTGCTAAAGTATAAGGTATTTTACATGACCCATTAGTTCATTGAAAAGATTTAAATTAATGTTTTCCAGTCACTGAAGAATAAATTTCTCAGCAGGGAAAGTTGCCAGTGATGAAACCTTTTCAATATATTTTCTCACAAAGAATAAAAATTCAGGTCTTGTGAGTGCAGGTACCTAGCAATCTTTTTCTGCTCTTGCAGCTCACTGTCAACAGTCTAGTTTTTGAAAACATGTTAATTAGTAGTACTGCTATTTCCTGGGAGAGAAGGCTATCTTAACTGCCAGCTACTATCCAGAAAGCCATTGTTTCAGAACTATTTCAATTAGAAAAAATAAGATAAATGGAAACTCAGGTTTTCCCATGGTGTGTAGATATTTTTCTATTGCAGAATTCTATACATTGCAGCGGAAACATCTCTATTACAATTTGTATAGCTTATTAATAGCACTTTCTAAAAATGCAGCTGTTTATTTTCCACGTATTATAAACCCAATTAGGAGAATGAGCCTGCTATTTCAGAGTTATAAGATTGACACATACTAACATTTTTTTTATATATGTGTGTACATATATGCATGATATACAAACATTTATTTATATGTGTGTATATATATGCATTTTATGTATATGGAGAAACAGAAGCTAATATTTAGCTTTTATTTGTAATGTAATTGGGTAAAAAATAACATTCGCTACCATTTTGATTTTACATTTACTGTATATTTACAGCAAAAATTGACTCACTAGATTTAATGAAGAATTATGAAAGTTTTTCTTAGGAAAAAAAAATAAATTGGTCTAAAGATTAGCATTTAAAATCTCTTTAGACTTCCTTACTATAATTTTACCTCTACTGTTGCTTCTACGTTCATGTTTATCAAAACTGACAATTACAATAAGATGTTCCTGGTGCCAGTAGGCTCAAAGGAAAAGAAAAACTACTATGAAATCACTATTCATTTAATATAGTTTGAAATGCAGAGATGCCTATTCACAAAGAGAGCAGACATTCTGGCATATTTGCAAATCCAATGGGATTTTAACAGAACATTGAAATCAAAACTTTCTTCCTCATATGAGATTAAGGATAAAATTTGGTTGACAGTGTTTCTTGCAGGGAAGTACTGCTACTTTCCTCATTCTACGAACATGTGTGAGAGTGGTACAGAGGAGTCCAAGATTTGTGCTGAAGCAGGTTATTCAACCTGGGGTTAGTGTCCTAATCAAAACAGAAGGCTTGCTTTCTGTCAGATGCTTGTTACAACCTGTAATTTGAAAGGCACATACCGATATCTGCCCAGAGTATAAATATACTCGAAGCACACTAGTAGCTTAAAATACATGGGAGAAGTCAGTGGAAGAAAAATGGATAGACAAATTCAGAACACATAGTATAGTCAAAGAATTCATAACTGCTGCGAGTGACAGAAATTTATTGTGATGGGAAATTTTGTGATAAAATTTTCTGGTGTTTTCTGAAAAATCCAACTAGTCTTCATCTGTGAGAATTTCAAAGTCTTATCAAGTGTATTTTTTGGAGTACAGTATATCTGGACTAATTTACAGAAAGCCATTAGACTGTAGGTGGTTCACAGTCCCTTGACAGATACCTGCTTTTGACAATCAGGATATATTGTCTAGTTTTGATTGGACACATTTCAATTCCTGGTCTGTGTCCTGGTTTCAGCTGGGATAGAGTTAATTGTCTTCCTAGTAGCTGGTACGGTGCTATGTTTTGAGTTCAG
>JAOBAS010000029.1:26572452-26586832 GCA_025311575.1 Elanoides forficatus
TTGAGATGACAGTCCAGTCTCTCACACCTAACAATCTTTGAGACAAACAGCTTGAGATAACAATTCAGTCTCTCACACCCTCTCAAATCTGAAGAACATAAACGGGGGAAATCAGAATCAAATTTTAACAAACAATATGAGCACCAACCTTAACGATGTCTGCATTCATGATTTGGCTCAATGTAGGCCCATTTCTATCTTGTTAATTCAGAGCTAGATGTCCAGCTCTATAGCCTGTGCAAACTGCAGTAGGACTACCTTCTTGGTCACAGGACTGGTACCGTTGTGAGCAGAACACCTTCAGCTGTCTCATTCAAGGAATGATCTCCTGAATTAGGTGCTTTTAATCCTAAAAATAATATGAATAGTCTTATTTTGTCAGGCCCACACTAACCATCTACCTTCAAGAGAGAATTGTAGCTTTAATGCATTTACATAATTAATGCACTTTCATGACATCAACATGGAAAGGAAGTGCAATCAACTCTATTGCAGTTTATTAGGTCAATGATCCTTGATCTAAAAAATGTTTTATGTAGAGTCTGTAATGAAGTAGTAGCAGCTGTGTGGGATTTTTTTTAGAGTACTTTTTCATTTCCTGTTTTTAGCAGTAAAATATTAAGACCTTGAATTGAATTGAATACAGGCACTGACAAAGCATAATGTGCCCAAAGGACTCATCAGAATATAGGGAGTAAATAATGTGTGTTTGCCAACTATGCATTGATGTAGAATAATGGTTTGACTGAGAACTTCTTTGCGGGACACAAATATCACAAGAACATGCTCCAGTCAAATTTTTGGAATAAGTTAGTTAATGTGGCTACTTGTTTAACTGAAAGGCCAGAAGAAACACCTCATTAGAATTGCACAGGTTTGTTACATTTTAAAGCTTGTTACCAAAGATAGAGATCTGCACTGAAAAAGTCCCAAACCCAAAACAGTGAAAGCAGGATAAGAGAAAGGGGATTCTAAATTCCTAGTACTCAAATGAGTTTATAATACTAAGGTTGAAGATATACAATTAGGGATGAAGTATAAAATCAACATTGATCCTATAACAAAGGTGTTATAGGATTTTACAAGGTGTATAATTTGCCACAGCACTAAAGGGAGGAAAAAGTCAGGTTATTAATCTTTACCTTTCTTTATGTAACAATAGTGTCATTGAATAAAGGTACTAAAATAGAAAGCTTCTATCCATCTGTAGTATGCACCTAGATTGAAATGCCTTTGTGGCCTGTTCCCATTAACTATGATGCTTTTTCTGCTCTATTTTACACATGAAAAATCAGCATGCATCAAATTTCTTATAAACACTCAGAAGACCTTAATCGAATCCATATATATATATATTTTTTCATATGCCTCCAAATGATGTTGTTCTTTTTCACTCACGGTCAGTATACTTTCATATCTGTGTGCTGTTCAAGGCAGGCAGCAAAGGACTACACAAATCACCCCTGTAACACAATACCAACTTTACTACAAATTCACCTGTATTTTTATCTTGTCTGATTACAAGATCAGTTCCAGAGTTCTCACAACTTGAATTCTTGCATTGAAACACAAGCGTGGCAGTACCAATATGACCAAATTTAAATATGATTATTTGTATCTAAGCTAAGGAGAAGTTTTATATCTTTGAGATTTTGCTGTTGTTTGTGTCTTTATGGGTATTTTGGTATAGGTTTCATATTTTCTGGTTTTTTTCTTCAATTGAATGAAGGTAAGAAAATAGAGATTCTGATGTAATAACTCCCAGTTGTCTTTGAGAAGATTCAAAGTACTATGTAACAGGCAATAAAATTGCAAGATTTAGCAACACTGCTGGGGTAGATCCTTCTGCAATGTGTCAGGTGCAGTCACTGAACAGGCCTTCTGGACAATTTTATAACCTCTCCTACAGTTTGGTTCTATTTGTCTTGTTGACCCTCAGCCTGCTAAGCTTCCTGTCAAAACCAGCACCCCAAACTGTTGCCACTTAAGGTTCTTCAACTTACTGCTTGATACAGATGTGTTTCTGAGTAGGTTTTTTTTTCCAAAATAAGGTGTCACAAATGGAAGACTTGTAAACATAAGCCATCTCTACAGTGGTGACAAGCTTTGTTTTCTTGCTAGCAGGACATTTAAATTGTACTTCTTGGTTGTGGATTCTCACACTGTGCTGCTGTATTCAGAAGCCATTATCACTGTAGGAAATAACATCAAGTGGATACATTAATTAGGAGTTTTGCACAATAATGATGAAGATAAGGTGTATCTACATATCTGATTCACGGCTATGTGAATCTGAATAGCAAAAGAATGACATAGTAATTCAAGTCATTGCATTTTTTTTGTAAATAAATTCATCTGCTAAATAATGTGATCTAGCAAGAGATACCTAGAAAGATAAATTTGAGTGACGTTATCTGACACTGAAGTTCATATGAGAGACTTGCCACCTCATAGGCCTTGGACAAGTCACTGGACTTCGTTTCTGCATTTCCAGAGCAATATTGGAGATAACAGTTAATAGTTTCTCAGAGGATGATGATTAATGAAGGCAAAGCTGCCGTGGTGTTTAACTACTTAGCATTATTATCACTAAAGTTTGTAGACTGAGTTTAGAAAGATATATGGTGTCATTTAAAAGAAAATCTAATGTTATAAAGCTATTAAATATTAACAGTTGACCTTAGCTGCTTCTATCAATTTTAAAAACTATTGCTAAAGAAATTAGAAGATACGAGGAGGGGGGTGTAAATCCAAAGAGCATTGCTAGACTAAGTTTGAGAAAATTCAGAAAGCTTCAGATTTTTTTCTTTCCTCCAAGCTGTGACTCTTTGCATGCAGCTCCTGATACCTGTCTTACCCTTGGTACTGGACCACTTCTTTACAATGTAGCAAACTAGCATAAATATCACCATAAATACTCACCCCCACCTTTTGTAAATAAGTATTGCTGCAATGGGAAATGAAAACAAAAATCTTCCCTCATATGTGAATTTTAAATAAAGTCAGTATGATTTTGCTTGTATTTCATTTGAATCTGGTCAGCATTTTGTATCTAATACAGAAAAGAGATTCAGCTGTGTGGAATGAAACAGGATAAGCACAAACTCTCAAATATAGCTTGGGAGAAATTTCTTTAGAATTTTACAAAATATTTGAGGTTCTGTAATGGAGGTAGGAGACAAAAAAACCTCTTCAAGAGACTATTCAAGAGACTAGTTATTGAAACATCAGAGTTAAAGTCAACATGAAATGTTGTCAGAGATCAAGTCACTGTCCTTATAAATACATATACACGTATACATGTAAGTATGTCTGTGTGTTTTTCATTTCTGTGTGTGTGCAGGAGTCTTCCTCACTTACATCATCTCTGTATATGTAGCACAATCCAGGCATACCTTTTTTTCCTCATCCCTGGTTGACCATATGTTTAATATAGAAAAATCAAGTATGACTCATATGAGAAATACAGAATGCTTGGTGTGTTGCCATTCTGGATAACCAACACATCAGGACAACAAGAACACTTCCGTATCACAGCAGCACTCTGTGAAAGCCTGGTAATGAACAAGGAAGGAAATGTAATTTCAGATTACTCTGATTGTGACTGGAATGAGTATTGCATGAGAAGGTAAGAAAGCATAAAGCTGAGCATAAACACAAGGCTGGAGGCAGGACAGTGGGGTGGAATGCTCTGTTGAAGCAACCTTTGTGAATACCACTTTTTAATAGCATGTGTACAACTCACAGTGCCTATCCCAGGACTTAGAAATACCTGATTTGTCTGTTTTCTTTCCTTTAAGTCTGGACTGTTATAAAACAAAATAGTTGTAATGGTTTTCCCATAACAGTAATGAGAAGTAGTAGTTGTCCCTAAGAATATTGGACTTTAGGAAGTAAAATAAACTCTTATTTGGTGATTATACCAAGACAATAATTAAACCCCACAAAGTGTAGTATGTAATCCTGGGAGTTCCATTCCATTTAAATAGCATAATGAGTTTAAATGTCAATTGTCTCTTTCAGACCTCACCTATTGTCCCAACTGACAAATTATACAACAAACTTTGCTGAGAAACACAACATTTATTTTTTTTTACAATGCTAAGGAAAGATATAAAACTTAAATTACCTTTTCTTTAAAAGTGTTTCACGTTAAACCAATGTTCATAAATTGCACTTCAGCAATGTTTTTTGTGTTGAGCCTCAGTCCTACAAACTCTTATGCATGTGCTTATCTTTATGCACCAGTAGTCAAATCATTGATTTCACTTTTCCACTTGGGTTGTATTACTACTCCTTGCAGTCGCCAGGCATTCAGTTCAGCTTATACAAATATCCATATGTACAAAACCCACAATGTATCTGCAGCACTTAAGATAACACAAGGAATGGAAGAGGGTGAAGTCATTTACCTAAAATGCTTGCTTCCCGATTTGCATAAACCTTGCAATATATAAGTGCTGGCTCAAGAGAATTGAAAAGTCTCTGAAAATATTTTTAATCCTTCTGTGAATGCAAAAATAGCACAGTGAAAATGCAAAGTATTGATGCTAGCTAAGGTATTTTACGGAATGTATTAGATGGGAAGGATACTAAAGAAATGATCCAAGAGAATATAGATCATTTGCTGGCCTTTACTATGAGGCCAGTAATTCTCCACTGTTGCCTTTACTGCACATTTCCTAGTAATTCCACAGTGAATAATTCCAACTTGTAGTAAAGTTCCTCATGAAGACACTTCCAGGTTAGAGCTTGATATTATATAGTCATGAATATCTGAGATATTTAAAATGTGGAGGAAAGGCAGTTGTGCATACATTGTAGAAACATTCAATTAAGGGTCTATACTGAAAGGCTTGTCCTGCTGCTCTCATGTTTGCAGTATTTTTATTAAGCAGTGAGTGTAGTAAAGGCTTGAATCAGGTGTCTTCTGTCCTAGAAGAGACTCTGTACCCTAATCATCTGACCAGATGTTAAAAGAACCTTTCTTTGTTTTTTATTATTCCAGGCAAAGTATATTGCTTCTGCAGTACCATTCCTGGAACTCACTTTTAATTGATGGTTATATCATGCTCCTACAAAAAATGGAGGTCAAGTCCCTGCTATCATTTGGGTAAAAGTGGGATAAACTTCTAGCCATGCATACCAGCCCGATCCTTCCTCAGTTCTGGTGGAGTTCAGATGAAGAGACAGTAAGAATTACAGAAGCAATGGCAAAAGCAGAACTTTGTGTGCTTGTTTCAGTGTCAATAAAGTAAGTATCCTTAGTCTATCAGTTGATAGTTGAGCAGAGATTGAGTTGTGTGTGGATTTAGCTCTAAGAATATTGAACTTCTCTATATTATTAGAATCTGATGGGAGTAATGCGAAGTTCACTGTTTCTCATATGTGATATGCTGTCTGTCTTACATGGAGTTAGGCTTCACACACACAGAGAAGACAAAAAGTTTGCTCCTGTATTCAGATGTTCATGCTGAAGCCCATATTTTCAGCATCAGTCAGGAAACTGCAGCTTCAGGAGGATATAAATATAAAATAGTGTTTTAAGAGATCCAGCTTCTACTGCAGCTCTTTCACTGAGTCAGTGATAAATCTGTTTATCATAACCTCCTGACTTCATTGTAAGAATGGAAAGAATTATTGTTCAGGACTATCACTGTCAAGTCATACAAAATATTCACTCTCAGTATGCTTTTGTACAAAATATTTACTGCCACTATGTTTCCCAAAATGTCTTTGTTTTGTTGTTTGGGGTTTTTTGTTTGTTTGTTTGTTTAATGAAACAAAATCTATGGTAGGTTAGCTACTTATAATAATTTAAAACTTAATATAATGATTTTTGTACTACATTAATTTTGTAATTAAAAGTGAAAATGGAGATCGTGGCTGACAACATTCACAAGCCAGGCTTCTAATTCCTTGATTAGCTGCTGGCAGGAGAATTAAAAACAGTTTGACTTGTTTTCCCCAGGGGAATGCTGCAGGCATGAACAGGAGTTACTGGAAAAATGAAAATCCAACCCTAAGTGTCCACCTGTGGCACAAAAATCTAGTTTATAACATAATAGTTCTTGATGTGAATTCTCCAGAATTATTTACCAATAGTGACAAACTTTATAAGAAAAAAACAAGGTTTCCTTTATATGTTACATTATTTTATGGGAAACATTGGTGTCTAGACTTGAACGAAAAATGTTTGCATGCATTTCTCTGAATATTCTTGGTAATATTTTCTAGGTAAATACAATATGTTTGCACTAGTTTTCATAGAAATCAGTGCTAAACCCTGTTTGACTTTGTATGACTCAAGCTCATGTGCAGCTTCAAGATTTAATTTTCCCTGAAATCTTTATCATGCACTCCACAGTTGACTAGATTCTTCACAGTGGAAGGACTTCTTTAGCCTAAGATGGGATGAGAGGAGTGGCAACTGAATGAAAAAAAAAAATTAAAAAAAACCTTAATAAAATTATATTCTGATTTCTTTTAGCCCATATAATTTGTTGTTTGGCAAATAACTAGACCTCTGTGATTCATGGGATCAATATCAAATTACAAGATAGAGGGTTGCTTTCTCAAATTTTGGTCATTTCAAAAGATATGACCTTTACAGTTTTCCCACAGAAGGTCTCAATATAACTTCTTATTTTTATCAAATCTGGCTTCTGTCTGTGCTCAAATGAGATTGCTTGAACCTTGCAACTCAAGGATTTGGAACTGAATATTTTGCCCATTAATGAAAGATAGTTTGTCTTGTCTAGTATGGGGAAAACTAAGGTAGTTGTAAATTCACAGATGAAGTGCTGTATATATTCTACTACAGTTGAGTCCAGGATAACACAAAATTCAATATTCATTCAGAAAGCGCAGCAGTGTTCATATAATACTGGGCTATATAATTCTAAATTTTTTAATTTCTGTGGTCCAGAGAGTTAAATTTTTTATTTTTTTCTGCATACGTTTGAAAACTTCATTATTATTTGTGAAGAGAAAGGGGGAAATGTGTACTACCGTTTGTAGGTATAAATTTTACAACTGTGCCTTGCAAATTATAAATGGTGTGTCTATAGGTCTGCACTTATATTACTTAGAATTATGAGAATTCAGTCTCAACAGGTACTTTGGCACTACTGTAGTAAACATGATCTAATAATAATAACATCAGTAGTGTATATAGATATACACTTAAAAAAATCTGCTCTGACTTCTCTCAAAGATAATAGGGCTGTATCCCTTGGGCAAGGATTTTGGAGAGTAACCCTTGGGTAAAATCAGCGTTATGGCTGAGAGACAAGGGAAACCATCAGGTACCTGCCTCCAGATCTTAATCTCCATCTATATGGAAGGCAGATTCAGATACTAGCTGAGTAACTTCTTCAGTGTCCCATTTCTCTGTCTCATGAGGAAAGGAAATGTGAGTCTCTTTTATCCTGCCTGATCCATAATACTCAAGGGAGGAGCTGTTTTTTCTCGCTCTGTGATTATCGGCATGTCAGTCACAGAATCACAGAATGGTTGAAGTTGGAAGCAACCTCTGGAGGTCATCTGGTGCAATCTTCTTGCTTTAGAAGTGTCACCTAGAGCAGGTTGTCCAGGACTATGTCCAAATAGCTTTTGAATATGTCCAAGGGTATTCCAGAACATCCCTGAGAAATTGTCTCCAATGCTCAGTCAGCCTTACAGTAAAAAAAAATGTTTTCTTATGTTCAGATAGAGGCTCCTGTGTTTCAGATTGTGTTCATTGCCTCTTGTCCTGTCACTGGACACCACTGAAAAGAGCCTTGCTACTTCTAGACCTGCTTTTCATGTATTAAAATACATTTATAAGATCCCCCCATGAGGTCTTACAGCTCTCTCATCCTTTCTTCATAGGAGAGATGCTCCAGTTCCTTAGTAATCTTAGTGGTGGCCCTTCACTGGATTGTCTCCAGAAGGTCCATGTCTCTCTTGTACTGGGGAGCCTCAAATTAGACACAGTACTCCAAGTGTGGTCTCAGCAGTGTTGAGTAGAGGGGAAGGATCACCTCCCTCGACCTGCTGGCAACAGTCCTAAAGCAGCCCAGAATACCATTAACCTTCTTTGCCTCAAGGGCACATTGCTGACTCATGTTCAACCTGGTGTCCACCAGGACCCTCAGGGCCTTTTCTGCCAAAATGCTTTCAGGTAGGGTGGCACCCAGCAGGTATTGGTGCATGGGGTTGTTTCTCCCCACGTGCAGGACTTTACAATTCCCTCTTGCTGAGCTTCATGAGGTTCTTCTCACCCCATTTCTCCAACCTGTCAAGGTCCCTCTGGGTGGCAGCATGGCTTTCTGGTGTATCAGCCACTCCTCTCAGCTTTAAATCATCAGCAAAGTTGCTGAGGGTAAACTCTGCCCTACCATCCAGATCATTAATGAATATGTTAAACAGGATCTGACCTAGCATTGACCAGTGGGATACACCCCTGGTTACTGGCCTCTGACTAGACTTCATGCCACTGATCACCTCCCTCTGGGCATGGCCGTTCAGACAGTTTTCAATCCACTGCCACTATCTGCTCATCCAGCTCATACTTCACCAGCTTCTCTGTGAGGATCTTGAGGGAGACAAAGTAAAAGTCTTACCAAAGTCAAGATAGACAATATCCACAGCTCTCCCCTCATCTACCAGGGCAGTCATTTTATTGTTGAAGGTTACCAGGTTGGTCAAGCATTACTTCCCCTTGGTGAATCCATGCTGACTACTCTTGATGGACATGCCTGGAAATGGTTCTCAAGAGTAGTGGCTTCAACACCTTCCCAGGTACTGAGGTTGGGCTGAATGATCTGTAGTTCCCCAAGCCCTCTTTTCTGCCCTTTTTGAAGATAGGAGTAACATTTACTTTCCTCCAGCCTTCAGGTGCCTCCCTCAGTTGCCATGATCGCTCAAAGATTATCAAGAATGTCCTCACAATGACATCAATCAACTCTCTCAGCACTCATCCTATCAGGTCCCTTGGACTACTGTATGTCCAGTTTGCTTAAGTATTCTGTGACCTTATCCTTTCCCACCAAGGACACATATTCCTTGCCCCAGACTTTCCCTCTGGTCTCTGAGGCTTGGGATTCCTGAAAGCTGGTCTTGCCAGTAAAGGCTGATGTGAAGAAGCCATTCAGTACCTAAGCCTTTACCATGTTCTGTGTAACCAGGTCCTCTGCCTCATTCAGATGTGTACCCACATTTTCCCTAGCCTTGCTTTTATCACCTACGTAGTTATATAAGGCATTGATGTTGTCTTTGACATCCCTTGCCAGATTCAATTCCAGTTGGATTTTGTCTTTCCTAATCCCTTGTTTGTATGCTCAGACACTGTCTCTGTATTCCTTCCAGGTTACCTCTCCATACTTCCACCTTCTATATACTTTCTCTCTGCTTTCAACTTTTGTATGTCAAAGCATTAAGTACAAACCTAAATGCAAATTAGTCAGTGTGTCAGAAAGGTCTAGGTTGCCACTTGCTATTAATATTCAAACTACTTGATAAGACTTATTTTACAGCAAGCCACACATTCCCAAGGCTGACTGTCACACTCATCTCCTCTATGCTATAAGCACATTCCTCCTCAGACCCTGCTGGACTCATGTCACATTTTCCTATGAGTCACTGCCTGCTTTGTGCTTACAGCTGGACAGAAACTCAGAAAGTTAAGATTCATTTGGAACATTAATGGTTAAGGGAAGGGCATCCCTGTAAAGTCAGTGAGAAGAGGACGAGAAGATCAGTTTCAGCACTTATTTTCTCAAAAAAACCCCAACCCATTCTTAAATAATTTTCCAGCTCTGCCCAAGCAGCTCATACATTTTAAGGACTCTACTTATATAGGCAAATAACACATGAATTTTACAGTCTGTTAATTCATCAATGCCAGTTGCCTATTCTCAAAGTTTTTTGTTTAGAAGAAAGACACTGTGTGCAGAAAATGTATCAGTTCAGTATTTTTTTTGATGGTTAACATTTGCTTTCCACATGTTCTACCACTCTTAATTTGTACTTAGGTGCTTCAGTCATTTGATTACACAAAAAAAACCACTTACTGGCAGTTCCAGTCCTCAAGGTTAGAGAGAAAAATACTTTTTAAATTATTCCTAACTCTTCCAATGCATGTGAAAAGCACAAAAAAATGCATTTTAGTTAATTATTCTAAAGTCTGGTTTTAATTTTTTTTTTATGTATTTATTCAGGAGTCCTTATTTGTATTACTGCAATGCCTCGTGTTTACAATACTGTCTATCGCTATTGGGTTTTTATTTATTTATTAAGTGAATATTAGGCCTACGAACTGCCAACATCAGACAGTTTCAATAGGAAAGATAGAAGATTGATTTCATTGGCATTTACCTGACACTCAGATGTCAAATATCCATGTCTGAAAGGCCCAAAGCTGCCATCAAATTGGATTGTAAAAAGAAGATAATGTAATCAACAAGAAACGAATTCTAAAGGCTTTATTAATAGCTTACATGGAAATAAAATTTGAGCATTTATACTGTAGTTACATTCTGTCCTCACCTTCTAGCCACTGTTAGCTTAAATCTGACTTCTGAAAAAGTTATATATTAACTGATTCTCCCACCAGAACTAATTACCCTTAACCAATACCAACTCCTTCATTTTGTCACATTGCTCCCCAAATACATAGAAATCAAAAATGCATGCTGTAATTTGCTGGTGTTTCAAAAAGTTTGAAGTCATATTGTACATTTTAATAAAAAAAAATATATTCTTCCTAGATGCATGTTTGGTTGGAGGTGAACAAAAATTGTCAATAACAAGGCCAACAAATGCATTTAAAAAAAAAATAAAATCTGTATCAAACTTTTGTTAAACTATAGGAGATTTTTCATGCTCTTGACTTCTTTCTTCTCAGAAGATCATCAACTGAGAAGGTTTATCATAAATCCACTGAAGCACTTTGCTACATTAAGCAGCCTCAAAATTGACAAGGAAAAAAGAAAATTATTGTGAAAAATTGCAGAACAACCAATGTCTTATCATACTGTAAAAACTTTAATAATGGCAACTGAACACTGTCATCATATTTAGCCCATACTTTTGGTTGTCAAAATATTCTCAAAGGTACTTTCATAATGTGCAGTGAAATTTATCTTAGCTTTCTAGCTTTTTTGTAAATCTGTTTAGTTATACCTGAAAAGCCAAATTGCTCAAAACATATCTAGTAAAAAACAAAACAAAGGTTAAAGAATACGAATTGCCTGACTGGAATGATTAACACTACAAACTTATGTAAAAAGTAAGGTTTTAGCTACAACAGAGATATCAGGCACTGTGTGAGTACCAGTCCAACTTCCTAATGAAGTAAGTTGCAATCTGTAAAAAATATGGTTCATTACAATTTATTGGGAGCCCAGCATTTCAAATTTGCTATTCTATTAGTGGCTAGAAATTCTGGAACAGAGCCTTTCTGCAGGTAGCATTTGGAGTCAGAGAGGGAAGATAAATCTGTAAATCCAAAATCCATCTTGGGCACTGCTAATAAATGAGATTACAGCTTGCTAATAAGTGGGGTTAGAAAGTAGTTGTGGAACTGATTAATGAAACTATATGTTGTTCACATAAGGGTAAGGACAAAAAGGATTTAGAAGCACAAAACCTAAGGTTGTTCATTTGATTTCATCAGGATTTCTGAAAGTGACTATGAAACAAGAGACATGCTTTGTGATATCTTTGGGCAGAGAGAAGAAAAAACCTTTAAGCCATAAATTATTGGCAGTTAAAGGAGTGTTTGGGGAAGTGTCACCATATGCTTGCCCTATTTTTATACTCTTCCCTAGGCAAAAAAAAAAAAAAAAAAAAAAAGTCACTTGCCAAATGTTAGACAGCTAATAGGCACAATAAGAGTATGTCTGAAATTTTCTGACTCCCTCTTGATCAACAGGTTTGCATTCAAGAAGAGAGTTCACCTGATTGCTTTATCTAAACATACTCACAGATGACCAAACCATCTGTTTAAGGGCAATTTTTTCACATTCCTGTAATACACAGGTAAACTTTTCAGCAAAACTTTAAGTTTACTAGCACAAATGTTCAACAAAGGACAAGAGAAAACCCCCTTAGCATTTAATTTCATTTTGTAGTAGGTTCTTGAATCTCTTCTGTATTTCAGCATGACTTGTTGCAAACTACAAATAAAATTAATACCAGATGCCTTGCTCTCAGGGAATTATTTTCCCCTCTGATTATTGAATATTATGGATTTATTTTTCCATCAGATATTTAGTTTGCCCAGTGTGAGCTGTACCATTACATAGTGTGTGGAACAGTGACCCTCCCAGAAACAGAAGGCTATAATAACATGCAGATATTCAGTACAGCATGAACACAAAATACTTCTAACTTTCATTTTATAAATAAAGACTAATAATCTTTGTTTTATGAATAAAGACCATTTATCAATGAAATGGTCAGCTTTTTCAACAGCATTTAAAAAAAAAAATCTCAAAAATAGATAGCCATGATTATCGTATTAGAATGGGCAATCATTTATAATTTGTTTTTGGAGTTTTATTTTGTTTTTTAAGAACTGATTGTTATTTCTGCACTTGGGAATTAAAGGAAATAATAACACCTATGGAAAATGTATGGCTTTGCCCTAGAACTCAAATTCATGTTTTTTACTCACATTATTCATGTCAGAATATCCCATACTATAATCACACATTAAGTATATTGTGTTTATAGATAATGCTAAGTGTTAAGCATAAAAAAATTGAAATATTAAAAAAAAAATCCAAACATGTTGTTTTAAGGTTCAACTCTCTGTACATTGCAGACAGTAGTCAAATAAAACACTAGCAGATACAAGCTGAAAGTTTGCTTACATATTCTATTTCTAACTGCTGAAAAGCCTAGGAAAAAAAAGACAATATTATTTCATTTTTAAAAATAAGCAATCCAGACCTTTTCTGTCCCAAAAGCTCTGTGGTAATTAGAAAACAACTGAGGTCTCATGACAGTTCCAGTTAAGAAACTGGAAGCTGAATGACCAAGCAGGAAAGATGTCTTTTAAGAGGTATGGAGCAGCTAACATGGATTTGTCAAGAAAAAAGTTCTTTCAGATTAATTTAATTTCCTTCTCTGACATGGCAATAAGACTTGTGGATAGAGAAGAAGTAGTAAATGCCATTTTTCATGCTAGTAAGGCTTTTGACACATGATATTCTTATGTGCAAATGAGGAAGCATGGTCTAGCTGAAAATGATGTACTGGGCTGTGAACTCATTGGAAATTTGAATGACTCTCAGTGGTTTGCTATTAACAATGAAAGGTTATCAAGCAGAATAAGACTTTTGTTGTTTTCAATATTTGTATTAACAACCAGAATGATTTAATGTGCTTATTCAACTCACAAATTACATCACTTTGAAAGAGATTGCTCAGTACAGGAGAGGGAATTTAGGACTCAGAATAATCTTGAAAAATTGATGATATATGATATGAAAGATGCATGATGTTCTTTAACAGAGGAAGGGGCAAGGTGCTGCCACTCAGGCAAAATCATGTGGCAATCAAGAACTTTGTAGGTAGCAGCTGTCCAGTAAAGGCATCAGGGTGCATCATTAAATCACAAGCTGAGGGTGAGTCAAGAACATCATGATGTCCTGAAAGAGAATGATCTAGTCTAGTTAGTGACCATTAGATGACTAAAATGGTCAAAAGCTGAGGAGAGGAACAATTGGAAGGTTGTAAATAGACAAATGTGTCCTACACTTACCTGGACTACATTGGTCAGATGCTGTGCTTCAAGCAGATGTATTGCAGAAATGACAAAAAAGAATGATTGGTCATCAATTAAATATGTCCTACTTTGGGTCTTTCAGTCAAAAGAAACAAATACTGACAATGGATATGATACAGATCTCCAAATACTTAAAAAGGCTGCCGCAAGAAGGAAGTCCTATAAAGACAGGATGTCCATGTACAATTTCCTGCTGTGGAAGTAAGTGAAGTTGTCTTCACCTGTAGAAAACTTTGAGAACAAACTAGAAAAGACCCTGGCAAGAAGGTTATCATCTAAGTTATCATGCCCTAGGACAGGGGAATGGACTTCCTGATCTCTCACAGGTCAATGATTCCTTGACTTCAAACTCTTTCACTTGTATTTGTTTTATTGAGTAGAAATTAGTGAATTTTTAACTAAATGTAGTTTTTATTCTTCAATTTATTTTTTTCAGTATATCTTTAACACTACCAGTAGAAGCCATCTCTATCAGTTTTAGTCATCTAAAATTGAAATGTTGAGGCCAGGTGACCCATTTAGACTCTATTTAGCCAAGGTGGAGTAGGGATCTTCTGGAAAATTACTTAGCACACCTCTCTTTGGCAGAGGAGTAGGGATGAA
>JAOBAS010000029.1:26586932-26605656 GCA_025311575.1 Elanoides forficatus
CAGAGGAGTAGGGATGAAATTTCAGGTGGAGATATTTTCTTTTTCCACTGGCTACAGGAGAAGCTGGGACTAGTTTAGACCAGATGTCTAATTTTGATTGCTAGCATTCAGTGAAAGAAATCCCACTCCCACAGTTTTAGAAAACTGCAAATGAAACAGTACCTGGTGCTTCCAACTGATAAGCAAATTCCTGTTGCATGCATCCTCATTCTTCTCCAACAGTACTTTTTCTCACAGTAGCCTTCCTCTTTTAAGAGGGTGAATATCTTCCTTTTCAACTTCCTCCAAATGTTATGTCTCCTCTTTCTTCACGTTCACATCTCTTTTGAGTTGTACCGGCTACTGGTCACCAAGTAGATGGCATTACTTTCTAAACCTTTCCCTCTCACCCTGTCCAGTCGTTACAAGTAAGCCACCAAGATGTAAAAAGATAACACAATTATTAATGGAATTTCTTTTCTTCTGGAAGGATTTTGCATGAGTAATTTTTCAACCTGCAATGCAATGAAACATATGCTTTACTTCAAGAATATGCATGATTAACTATGTTTACATATAAGTAACAGAAGTCTATATGATGTTGAATTCTGACACTGTTGGTTTTTGTTTGGTTTGTTTTTGTTATTACATTGGTTTTGCTCAAACCCAGTATCTGATGTAATGTCTTACACACACAAGATCATTTTGAAAGGATTTTATAGGAATAACAAAGAATAACATAAAAATAGACCATTTGTAGTTTTATTCCACTTTCAGATGTTAATTATTCTTTCCAATGATTATGGAAAGTGATCACTAGCAATACTTAATTTATATATATAAATAAGTTCTGTGCATGTATTATTGTTTTAGTTAGCTAGATCTGGGGAAAGGCAGGAAAAGATTCAGGTTTTTGATAGAGGACAGTCTCTCAAGGGGTTATTCAGTGACATATGAACTATCTTCATGGTTAGATGAAATCATGATTAACCTTTGCCCACAGAGCTCTTGTATCTTTTATACAGACGGGCAAAAAATGGAAACTAGACAATAAATATAACTTTTTCTCCTTTCAGAGATCTTGTATGATTGAGAAATTGGGTTTTGGTTACTTTCTAAATTTATCTAAAACAAGAGACAATTGTGAACCTTTTTATGCCGTGTGCTCTTCAAAGTCCATTCTTAGCCAGTAAATCTATAAGAAAAAACCCTGATGTCCAAATCTCTTTTCTTTGAGAAAATGGCAGGTAGTCCTTTGTAAGCAAAAGTGACAAAGTCACCGATAAGGAGAACACTCATTGACAAATTCACAGAACATATTAATGGCAGGGAAAAAGTATTCAGCTGTGACAGATATAACAGATAAATCTTGAGTGTTTATCTGTTGTTTTTTGGGATAATACTTTATATACTCTCTCTTTGGAAGTAATTGGGTGTTGATAATATGGTGACATGACGGAAGAGACAAGAAGAGAATACTGCTGTGATATTTTTATTTTATAGCTAGATAGGCTTAGAATAGAATGTTTCATTCATGATTTAATTAGCACCAGATCACATTTCTTCTTATGACAGGTGCTGATTTGCCATCCCTGTGATTCTGGCCAGCAAGCAGCAGAATTACCAATTCCAGAGCCAGGTCGTGTAGAAGTTCTCCAAGTCCTAGTATGTTTAACACCTCCCAAATCTACACCCAAGACACAGTACACAATTATCTTCAAATTAGTTTAGTTTGTTCAGTACTTAAGCATCAAATGAGTCTGAAATGGTGAAACCTCATAACAGGATATTGCCTTGCTTCTTTCGTCATTAACAGGACCTTTTACTGTCATGGTTAATCTTCTTAGCAATGCTGAACTTCAAAGAAATTATGCAATGTTTTGCATAAAAATTAGAATTACACATCCTTCCTCACCAACATTTAAGCTTTCTATTGATGTGGAAGGAATTAAAAAAAGCATGTAACAATCTTACTAGGATTGAGTGACCAAGGTATCTGCTCTGTGGGAGGCTTTTTCTGTAGCTGAGATTGATACCTTGTGGTAGAGGATGGTAATTTCTAGCCTTCTCACAATTTTGCAAAGGTACAACAATGTAGGTGAATGTTCAGGAACAAAGTGGTTCCCTAGAATCATCCAGACCTACAATTTTGGAAGTGATAAAATTCAGGTAATTTGGAAAGATTCTTACATGGACTAAAACCACCATCTGTCTTCTAAATCATGACACCCTCTTCCCCCCCTAACAAACAAACAAACTCTAACAAACTACACAACAAAACCAAGATAAAAGCTCTGGATTTTGTGTGGACAAAAAATCCTGAAAGTTCGCTGGCAGAGATGCCCTAAATTGAGGAACTCTTGGAGTACTTGGACTATGAAGTTTATATGAAAATGTGTTTACCTTTGGGGCTCCTTGTTTCATCACACATAAGTAAATGCTTACTTACTCCTATGCAGTTTTGAATTATAAGCTCCTCTCTCCTCTTGTTTTGGATCTTAAAATATCTCATTGCATTTTAAACCTCATGGAGAAAAGCTTGTAAAGCCCAAACAGTACAGAAAACCTTGCAATAGGTTTCAAAAGTCTGAGACTCTAAAGTCACAGGTCCTGGAAGCAAGCCCAGATTAACACATTCTAGTTAATATTTGATTTTTCAGTAATTAAAACCAAAGTAAACATTGATCCATTCCAGAAATAATATTTATAAACATTAGATGAACATTTAATTTATATCACATGTTTTAAAAAATGGGTTTATATTATGACTAAGTTAGGAAGAAATACAGGCTATGTAACTTAAACTTTCCTTCATTTTTTATTAAAAAAACCCACCCCAATGTTATGATCTCCTCCATAACTAGACTTTTGCTTCACTAAAAATACCCTTTATAAAATATTAATTTGCAAGGTGAACAGCTGAGAAAATTGAGCTATGCCCTATCTTGATTTCAGCTGGAGATCCAGATACTCTCCAAACATTTTAAAAGCAATACTAGAATTCATTTTCAAGAGTACAGTTTTTCCACACACACCCATTTAGTCTGATCAAAGACAAGAAGAGGAAAAAAGACAGGTGTAACTGAGAAGGCAAGACCACAAGAAAAGGAGAACATGATGTTTCCTGTTAACAGATAGCCCGGTCAGAAACAACTGCCAGGAAGCATGGTGGGATGGGTCTTACCCCAGCATGGGCAGGGTTGACCTGGGCAGAGGGAGGGCCCTGCCCTCACCCTCTGGCCCCTGAGCATGGTAGGCAGAGCTGTGGGAGGCAGTGGGCCCCTCAACAACCCCAGGTACTGCAAGGGGACAGACCGGGACAGGAGCCTGACTGGATGAGACCGGAGGCTGGGGACATGGCTAAAACTTGGGTCTGAAATCTACCCACTAGAAACCAACCTGCAAGAAGCCAGGCCTGAAGGTCTTGAGCTTGAATGGGACTCCTGGGCCCGTGAGCAGGGGTGTGGGTCTGGGTCCCAGGTAGCGTCACTCATAGCAATAAAGGCCAGCTGTGCCCTCACAACACCCTCAAGGTGAACATGTGTTTGCTACAAGATCCTTATTCCTCTTATTTAGACCAATGTAAGGTTTATTAAAATTAAGGGGTGTGAGGAAAGAACAGTATCCCATGGGCTTTAATAGATTATGTATCTAGTATATTACATAGTTACGAGATATGATCTCCTTTATTTGCTATCTGAATATTTGATATAGTTAATCATTAGTAGAAAGGCTCTACAGACAGATCTGAACAGGCTGGATTGATGGTGAGGCCTCACTTGAATACTGTGCTCAAGGGCCCCTCACTACAACACAAACATTGAGGTGCTGGAGTGTGTCCAGAGAAGGGCAACAAAGTTGGTGAAGGGCCTGGAGCACAAGTCTTATGAGGAGCGGCTGAGGGAACTAGGGTTGTTTAGTCTGGAGAAAAGAAGGCTCCGGGGAGACCTTATCGCTCTCTACAACTACCTGAAAAGAGGTGGGTGTCATTCTCTTCTCCCAAGAAATATGTAATAGGATGAGAGGAAACAGCCTCAAGTTGTGCCAGGGGAGGTTTAGAGTGGATATTAGGAAAAATTTCTTCACTGAAGGGGTTGTGAAGCATTGGAACAGGCTGCCAAGGGAAGTGGTTGAGTCCCCATCCATGGAGGTATTTAAAAGAGGTGTAGATGTGGTATTTAGGAACATGGTTTAGTGGTAGTCTTGGCAGTGTTAAGTTTGCGGTTGGACTTGATGATCTTAAAGGTCTTCTCCAACCTAAATGATTCTATGATTTCATGAACAAGTTTTCCAAAAGCTAGTTAATTTGATCTGCCTTGATAATCCGTGAGTCAAGAAAAAGCTTAGGTTGCAATCATATCAGATTTTCTGGAATAACACTTTAGTTCTGGGCAACTCCAGAAGTGTAGAAATCTGCCAACAGAATGAAAAAAAAAAAAAAAAAAAAAAAAAAAAAAAGCAGTACTAACAATAGTGGTGGAATAAGAAAAGGTTTAATCCTGAAGATCAGGAAAAAAGAGATAAGACAATAAAGTGGGAATAGAATAAATATATGAGGCAAGAGAGGCAGACAAAAAACATGCAAAAAGTAAAAAACTGTGGAAGATGGAAACTAGAACCTGAAAAGGAATGATGATGTACTGAAGGCTTAACAAATACCCATATTTCTCACATTTAGAGAAGCAGGAGATAAGGTGTTTTGCAGACTCTTAGGAGGGTGGAGCGACCTAATACTATTACAGGTACCAGAACAGAATAGTTTGATGGTTGGGAACATTTTGACAGGATAAGTAGAGAAGCCTGTCACTCAGGAGGATCTGGGGAGAAGATAAATCATCTTCAGGATCCAATACACAGATGCTTCTCTATGTGAAAAGGGCTTAGCTGGAATCCTGTCTTTAAAAATTAAAAAAAGTTAAAAAGTTGTCCCTGTATACCCTATATATGTATTTTTTTTGCTAGCATAATTAATTTGGTAGTTAATCATACTTCATCATATACTTTGGATCAACAAACTATTCCAGCAGAAGTTTGTAATGCAAATTTGGTCTGAGAGCCTTGCTTCTTTTAAGTGTTATTTTCACTTGAGCAAAACAACAGATCAATAGGAATTTTGCTTGCTGACATAGCCCTGAGGTTATTTATCTTCTAAAGAGACAATTCTGCCGTATAGAATGTGCTGCCTTCAGTCCAACAAAGCACTAATTTTTGTTCTGGTAATACCAAGATTTCTTACAAACAGTCCAATACTTCACTGTTGTTATGCTCAAAATCTTGTTTATATACAAAGAGGAAACATACATTATGTATCTAAAAATATGTATATAATGCCAAGAACTTGTTGTTAGTATGACTGAAATCTTAATAGTGTAATTCAAGAATTATGAGTCTAGATCTAATTGTTACAGAAAAAAAAAGAAAGAAAAATCATGCGGCTAACACTTTACACCTTTCTGCTTCTTCACTAGTCTGCAGTTCCATGTTACATCTGGATTTACTGTGTATGGTGCCTCTTACATATGTTAAATACTATTTCTGTGTTATCTTTGTCACTCCTAAAACCCGTTTTGTCCAAATCTGCATTTCTGTAAGGGACCATGGGTGAGCTGTGTATAGATGTGGGGCTTCCAGGGCCACCCTGCGTCCCATCTCTGACCATCCCACATCTGTGCACCTCTGCACAGCATCCTGTGCTCCACTTGACAAGGCCTCTGCTGTTGATCCAGAGCTGTGTTTCCCTACACTATGTCTTTGTGTGAGTCCTAAATATATTGCTCTGTGCAGAGTAACTGCTCGTTGCTGCTATCTATTTAAAACTGTGCTTGTATCACACAAATATAAACAAAAGTAAACCCATTTAGCCTGGTCAATTAGAGAAACTGCTGACACAGCTCAATCAAGAAAAGTGAAGCTGCAGGCAGGTCAAGAAAAGTTAATACAGAGCAGGAGTGACAAATCTCAGTCCCGAGGCCTTGCAAACTCAGTACAGTGCTTGTGGCCCATTACTAGCAATGGCAGTGTTGTGCTACAGGGTTACAGGTTTACATTGGGCAGGCAGCAAGCAGAGGGGACCAAGAGATGATCCTCAGGCACTGGGCTTTCTGACTAAAGCTCATGCTTAAACTTAAGTGTGTAAAGCACTGTTACTTATTTCAGTTCTAGGAGTGAAGTGTTCACTGACATCATGCCACTGTTCATGTGCCTAGGTAAATACTGCTTTAATATCAATGAACGCCGCTTCATTGTTGTAACTGAAATCAGAAGCTTAGATTTAAACATATTCTTTAAAGACTTTTTAAAGTAAAAATGTGCAGTATAATACAGCATTGAAACTGATAAAAAAGAATATCCTCACAGCTTCTTGTCAGTTCAAGATTACAGTACCGATTTTTGTGAACATGTTAAATACTGTTGGTTGAAGATGTAAAAACAGTTTTCATGATGCAAAAGTGAAAACTTTCACTTTTTTGAAAGAGGATTTATTTTTTAAGTGAAATTTTGAAACAATATTTTTCCAAAAGACTATGTGAGTCTTTCCTTTCCCTTCTTTCTATTTAAATCCTCTGGGGATCCCTTTGTCTAACAGTTGGAGTTTTTTTCTCCTAAATATTAGTAGGGAAAAGGTAAAGCACAAGTAATTAAAAAGTAAAATGTATTAGAAAATAAAAATTGTTAGAAACATAATGTCCTCTTTTTTCCTTTAATAAATAAAAACAAACTTTGAAAAAGATGACCTATTTTAAAATATTTTAAAAAATATTTTGTCAAAAAATTATACGCTTTTATGTCACTCTCAAATTCCATGAAAAAAATCCCATTTCTCATTTCTTATAAATAAATTTGCTGCTTAAATGATAGACAGCACTTCGGACAGTGTAAAACATTAAGGCCATTACAACTAATGGGCTTCATTTATGTAGAACAGACTTATTTATGGTATTTAAGGACTAGCTTATGTTATCTGAACATTTACTTTTTTGATGGACATATAAAATACACTGGAGTGTATAGGTATATATACGCACATATATACATAATGTGCATATGTAAGATGAGAAAAGTGGGGGGAGAGAGGGAGAGAGGTTGTACAGGCTATATGTGTCTTTTTGAGAAGCTTTCCAATCTTTCTACATGGTGTCGTAAAACAATGGGGAGGAGCATCTGCAGTTTAAATTCTTCTCTTCTTATTCTATACATATGGGAAAAATTAAGATGAGTGATTACAATTAACAGGAGATATTTAGGAAAATGGGCCAATTAAACTGCAAGGCAGCAGAAGTATTTACAGTTAAGGAGAAGGTACAACAAGGTATTTTAGTTTCTGTTTTAAAACTGCCTGGTAGCTTGCCCTTAAATTTTAACCAATTGAGAGTAGAGCTGCTTTTATAGAATCAGCTGCTGTTTAAGGGGAGGCTTAAAAAAATTAAGATGATTAACTACTGGTAGCAAACATACACTGCTGCCCATGGCAACTCTAATGCAAACGCTGGAAAGAGAAAGCACTCCAAAGAATGCCAAGTTCTGTTGCACTCGCTTAGGAAGAGTAATTAGACAGTTCCACTTAGCTCACAGAAAAATTCTGTTGTACCGTGCAATACATGACTGAAGTAAGCTCATAAAGGAGCCTAGTAAGCAGTTGTTGACATCAAGCAGAATGTGGTTTTCAGCGAGTTATGCTTCCTTTGCCTATTTATACATTCCCAGCATGACTGAAAGATAAATAAAATGAAGTTTATTATGGTGCATATTAAGCACAACCCTACAAATGGACTAACACACAAACACTGAAAAATACTTGCAAGCTAAGAGAATTTGCCACTGAAATTACTGGAGTCTAGCTCATACTAGATTGACACTAGATGAGATAAAAGTTATGTAGGAGCTTAAGTCTCTAGAGCAAGAGAATAAACCCTGCAGCTTAAAACAGAATCTGACAGCTGTTTTACTGCTAGATTTTGAAAATTTCCATCAAGCAATATATCATTTGTGCTGCATACTATTTTATCTCAACTTTTTAAAGACAAATCCCACCTACCTAGCATCTTGTGAGATGTTTTAGTAGTTAAACTGTCTATTTATCTCAGGAGCTAATCCAAAGTCTGTCATTCTGTGTAAGTATCCTAATAGTAAGCTGGGGACAAGTGAAAATCCTCAGCAGTGACATGGTTGAAATGGTGATACATGTGAAAGTAACTGGACTGAATAGTAGTCTTATAATAAAATGTTGATTCATAACTAGATCTATATCCAGACATGTTGAGTGTTTGGATGCGTGCATCTTATCATACACTCTCACGGCAGTAGGACTCCAAAATCTTTGGTTGATTTAGGAGTCATAAAATGTAAGAGGGAAGGATAACTTGTCCCCTAAAAAACAGAGGTCTCCACCCTCTTTCTCCAAACCTGGCTCTACTTGAGACATTTCCTGAAGTGATCTGGACCTTGACTGTTCTTAAAGTCTGCTTGATTCTTTATTTTCAGATTCTACCATCAGCAATACAGTGTATAATATTTCCACATTATATCACATGTGCTTGTTCAGACTGCCACCAAAATACCTTTTTAATACAATACAGCTTAATGTCAAATCCTCTGTCCATAGATGTGTGCCACCTTCTATGAACCCATTTGTGTATTTTATTTCCTCAAGTATAACCATACTGCCACTGAAGTTCACAGAATCATGTAAATGTGTGATTCAATGGGTTTGACAACGTGTTCCAGCCATATGCTATAACACCCATCCCACCTTGGCTGTGTTGCTGACAATTTAAAACAGATCTGAGACCACAGATCAAAGAGCAAGCTGACATCTCACTATTTCCTTTTTCAGTTCTCTTACCAGATAGTTTTCCAAGGTCGATCTCCTCCAACTAAGCAATCAAGATACCGGCTGCTGTTTCTTAATGAACAGGGAATTTGTATAACTGAATGAGGGGATCCCAGAGAACACATGACAATACTGTAGGACCAGCCACTGGCAGTGTCGTACATGCCTAAAATAAGTATAACAACTTATACCAGAAAAGAGCTACAAGAACCAGTGAGGCATGCTATATAATTCTGGGACCTTGCTAATGAGGTAGTTTTTGCAACTTCCTCATCTAAGTAGCAATGGATGAAATGAAACTGCAGTCTGAATTCCAATATGTCCTTACATTTAGACATTAATTTTTTTATGAACATTGGGCTATTTGTTTATTTATTATACATGCAATTTAATTAACACGCTTGAGTTAGTGATCAAAATAATCTACTCACCTGTTTTTAAATTCTCTATACCAGAAAATCACTGCTACTAGAGACGAAGAAAATTTATGCAAAGTGTTAAATACTGGATAATATCTATGCTCACCCAGGCTTCTTGTCCACCTTTCAGGACAGTACTGAACTTTAATTTACACTTTGAACTCCAACTCTATTGCATTTGAAAACCATTTCCCTCCTAAATTCTGAGTACTGCAATGCAAGCACACTATGACCCAAGAAGCAAACCCAGACTTCCAAGTCACATCTCACAGGTTTACTCACTCTTTCATTTTTGTGCACTGCCTTCAGTTACAGAAACAGCTTCAGTGCCTGGTCCAAATTAGTCTTCCTGGTGATTTTGTCTTCACAGTGTGCATGCCTAAGCAGCACTGCAGTAAAACATATTAAAAGTTTCTGCTTTTGTCAATAACGCCTAAAGATTGTACTCTGGCGAACATAATCTTCACTTCCTTTAGGAGGTGCAGTTGCCAGTTGTTGTTCTACTTTTGTCTAAACTTCAGCATTTTATCCTGTAGAGATACCCTCTATATGTCTATACGAATGCCATTGCACAAACCCCAAGTATTCTAAATTATGAATGTTTACTGGTATGACCAAAATGGCTGCAGACATGCGTTGACTGAGAAGAGAAACTGTATAAGGAAAGTAGAAAAAAGAAATTGGTTATTGTGATTTGGTACTGTTTTTAAAATCTCATGAAACAATTGTGTCAGTAAGGGACATTTTGTGAAGAAGGAGGAAAGGTAAAATGCCACAGTATGCTTTTTTTTTTTTTAACATTGTCTTAAAGGATAGTAGAAAGAGAAAGATGGGAATCATTAAGAAATACATACTAAATATATAACATCTTATCCAATACACCTACTCTGAAAGCAGGAAGTTTCACATTAGCCCAAATGTTTTCTGTTAGTGAAAGCTCAATTCATCTTCTGCCAGTGACGAATAAATGATATGGACTAAATGTGCATAATTCAACAAAGCAACATCCCAAATAGAAAATGATAGGAATCAATAATCTTTTCTATGCTAGGAAGAGAGGTGCCTGATTAAATCTTTTGTTTTAATAACAGTTCGTTTTTAATTCTGTACAGTGAAAGATTTTTTAGTAGGGGAAATCTGTTGTGGCAAAACTGGATAAGATCTCCTAAAGATGACATTGATGCAGCTTTTCAAATACCGTTTGTGGGAAAAAAAGCTTGAGAAGAGAAAGATCTCATTAATTAGCATAAGAAATATAAACAAACACTTCCAAAAAGTTAACAGCATTTCTAAATCAGCTCAGGGAGGCTCTACAATTTTTTGTCCAGTGTGGCAGATTGATGTTATGTTCACTGGCACTGTTAGTGGAAGGGATATACCTGTTGTTCAATGGTGACAAGAAGGCATGCTTACACAAGTTGTATCTTGCAGAGCTATGTTCAACTGCTGGTCTGCATTTCAAATGCAGGGCTGGTGAGCACTATAGAAGACAGCCTAAATCACTTGAAAGGGATCCAGCTTTTCTGCTTGACCAGGGTAGCAGGTTTTCTTTCAATGCCTGTAACATACTACCATAATAAGTACCGTATCCTAAAACTTGCTTAGAAGTACTGTCTTCATTTACAGTAAGTTCACCTGATGCAGATCAAGCGATGTGAGCAAGGTTAGGATGCATCATCTCTACAGAGGCAATGAAGCCGAATAAGGTAGTAGTTCCGTTACAGCTTATGGCTTGTAGGTGTTTCTGAGGAGTGCAGATTTTAATGAATGTGTTATGTTGGGCCTTGTATGATGTGATGCTAAGTCTGAGGAAGGACTTACACCTCTAGCAGGCACAAGCATACATCCCTGCTGCAAGGAGAAAACAGCTGAAGTGTAATTTCCAGAGCTGTACAAAGGGGGTCCCTGCAGTCTGACTGAAATGATCATGCTTTACAAAAATGCCATATGTACATTTTGTTTTCCTCGCATTAACTCTGATTGGTTGACAAACATTTTAACTAACAGAATGAAGAAGATTTGCATAATTATGCTGTATTTTTAAAGAACTATACAAGGAATATGCAAATTTTGGTTTGGCTTTTAGTATAACTTTGCTTTTATTGGCTCATCTTTTTATATCTCCCAGGCTGTTGCCCAGCAACAAGAATGTCACAGAAGTTATTCATATCCATCTAGTGAAAAAGTCTGTCCAAAAGGAAACAAAATAAGTTATCTGAAAATATCTTTCCCATTCTAAATTAACCAGATATCTATCTATCTATCTGTCTGCCTATCTATCTGTCTACCCATCTATCTGCAGTCAGCTGTCACTGTCCTTTTTGTTTCTTTTCTCACAGCTGTGTGCACTGTTTTTCACTTCAGCGATCAGATGCACTTGTAGGAGAGGAAGACCTCTATATCTAGGAGAAAAATAATGTTCTTAATGGTTTTTGCTGTATTATTTCATAAAAGTAGGGTGGAAGACAAAAGGGAAAGAGGTTTGGATCTGAAAAGCTGATCACAAGTTTTGTGCCTAGGGCTGTTTTGAAAGTAAGCTTTTCCTTTTCATGTCCCAGTCCACACAATTTTCAGACATGAAAATCTGGAATTTAGTTAAATCAGATTCAAATCCTCATTGGAAAATGTCAATAACAGTGAGTCATAATGTTTCATCTGTTGCTTCACATCTGAAAAGAATGAAATTATTGATGATGGCTTCCCTAATAAACCAATATGTACATTAAAGAAACCCACACCAAAACCTGCACTTACCACCAAGACAGAAAACATGACAGGAATACTCTAAAATCTTATAACAACAAAGATTTTATTTTACTGTTACAACAAACCTGTGTCATAATAGAGCCTGTTTGAGTTCAAAAATTCTGCAATGAAACATTTGTCACTAAGTTTTATGTGTTCCTTCAAACAATAAAACGATACCATCACTGGAACCTTTTTTGCTACAGATCCTTCTGTCCTCTGTTCATGGTATACCAATAAGAAAAATATTTTTTTAAATTTATACAGTCAGAATAATGTAGATTGCAAGGGACCTCCAGAGGTCACGTAGTCCAAACCCATGCTCAGAGCAGGTTGGTGGTTTTTTTAAATCTAAAACATGTGAATGGAGGGAGCTTGGAATTGACACAGAATTCACAGGATGAGTGAGCCACAACTGCGAACCAAAAGGCAGTATGAGAAGTTGCCTTCTAAGCAACTGATCTCATGATGCATAGAGGAGGTAGAGCAGGCTCATTTTTGGCTTCTTACTCTACTAACGTGAAGGCATTGCCAGTGATCAGGAGAGCTTCGAACTGGAGGAGCAAAGGAACTAGATGGTGTACAAAGGAGCCCAGAGGCGTCATTTAAGACTGCACATGACTGCTAGCTTTGGCACCAGGAGGGTGGTAACGTGCCACAGTAGCTGCCCTGCACTGGCTGCATTGGCTGCCTCTGGCATGCTAGAGGCCTCAACCCACACAGAAACCTGGGGCATATTGCAACCGTCCAAGCCTGCCCTGCCTTGTGCAGAAGATAAGAGAAGTTGACCTCCAGAGATTCTTTCCAAACTAAACTTTATGACTCTTAAAAGGCAATGGTTTCTGCTAGAAAATAAAAAAGTATTTTATTTCTTTAGATTCTTTCTTTCATAGGCTCACGTAATGGAGGCTTTCTCTAGCAGTTGAAAATGTTAGCATATATTTGAGATTAATTTAAGATGCAAGAAAAATACTGCATTCTGTTAAATGCACTATTAAGAATAGAATCAAATAATATTAACTTCCAGGGTCATGGTTTCAATTAATGTTTTACTCAAAAAATGTATCTTATAAAAGTATTTTCATTTGAAATTTTGTAAATAATTGACATAGCAAAGCAACTGAAACATACAGGTCAGCCGATATATAAAAATCTGATATACATTGAAAAATTTAATTTGTATATTTACATAAATATATAAATGTACACACACATATATATATAACTAAATCCTATACTAAAAATACAGTGGAGAACTGGTTCTCATAATTGGATGTGTGATATGAATGTCCAGTTACCAAGATTTTCATCTCTGTCTAAAGGCCATGAAGGGCAGGTCTGCATACCACTCTGCTGTAAAACATCTAGTATGTGGAAGTGATGTTCATTTTAATAAATATAGCAATATGTATAAAATCACTCAACAAAAATTTCTTAGCTTTCCTACAGCATACAATAACGTGCATATTGACCTAGGACTTTTCTTCAGCAAAGGGCAGTCTGCTAACCACATTTAATGTGTGAGTTTTTGCTTCAGCTGGCAAAAAATGAGATTGACAAGAAAGCCTGACAGAGGAAGACTAATTAATACGAAAGTCTGAGGCAACTATAGACAGGAATATTATGCTATACCTGGTATGCAAAACACTATAAGACAGCCTGAATTTTTACTTGCCTCTGGTCTGCCAAAATCGTGGTTTCACTGAGGTTAGATGGGATGAATAAATGGGCATGAGTGTCCCCCTCTTAAACATGTTACGTTTACACCTCTGAATAAAGAAAGGGTTTCTCTACTTTTTGGAAGTGCATATGCCATTCTTCCAAGGAAATTCTTGAGAATGCCACATAAAACTGCTGTCTGAGGGGGTGACTCACTAAGAATCACTGAGCAAGAGCTATTGAAAATAAGTGTAGGTCCTGCCTGATCTAATGATATGACACCAAATCTGTCAATATGGTTTGGAAACTAACTGATAGCCAGGATTCATGGTGTGGTGGTGCATTTCTTCCCCCTCTCCGAGCTGATGTATAAACTCAGGAAGTCTTACTAGGCCTTAGCGTAAGTGTAATGAGTTGGGTGGTTAAGTGTCCCTTGATCGTACCAGGAACTCTTGCATGGCTAAGACAGGGAGCTGCACTGACTGTACCAAGGACTCCTGTTGCCCGGCAGAGGCTGAGGATGGGAGTAGGGATAATTAGTCATTTCCTGACAACCTTGGGACATATCTCAGTTCTCTCCTAACCACCTTGGAGCATCTCGTATCTGAATCTTAAGTCATTCTCTGACTCTCCTGGGGCCTTCCTTACCTGAATCATAACTCATGTGTAGCGGTACCAGCACTACTGGAATCCCAGTAATTTGGTGATGACTAAAGCCAATCATCTCCCAAATCTATAAAAGGTGGTATTAAGTGAGACCCTTTGAGCTCTCCTGGACCACAGTGGGCTGTGACCAGCATTTGCTTCCAAGTGGGACGCCTTTCAGAGCTCACAGACTCTTTAGTTTATGAAGATTAGAGGTCTGTCACCGAAAGCTGACAAGACTAGGGCTGATACTCTTCACTCCTTGAGACTCAGCCCTTCGCCCATTGAGAAAATGCCGAAGCATTTGACTTGAATAGTTTCACTGAACTCGACCGGAATTTTTAATGGGTATACCTCCTGTACTTGCTTATATGTATGTCTCTTAGCATCTTTGTACATGTATGTATACTAACCTGAATATTCTATAGCAAGTATATTACAAATATTGCTTTTCAAATCTATACATAAATCCCTGTCATGAACTTCATTCAACTGTGAATGAATCTCAGGCTGCTATTATACACATAATCCCTTTATATGTAAACCATTGACCAAGTATGGGACTAGGAGTGGATCCAGCCGCACCTAAGCTCCGTCAGGAGTTTAGAAAGCAAGGGGGTCTTCTCTGAACCTTGTGACTCCACAAGAGGGTCTCCCCTACCTTTTTACATTCCCGATCTCTGTACCAATCATGAGAAATCAGTTCTAACTCAATTTTCCTTTGTATGTTTCTCTTTTACCCTATTACATCTTTGGTCTCTGTATACATAATTTTAGTCTGATTCTAATTAATTTTCATGTGTACACTTCATCCATGTATTAAGCAATAGAGTGAACATTGCCATCGAATTCTATGGGGTTGTGCATTTATATAAAATCCTGTTAAATGATTTTTTGCTAGTACCATTAGAGGTGATTCTTTAAGCTGTCCAAACCACTCCATTTCACAACACATGGTATCAAGGGATATGACTGATAGTTAAATGGATGGCCCTGGTAAACATTTGGGTCTAGAGCCACTTTTGATGCCTGTAAGTGGATGAAGACTACATATGCTGCTGGTGTTGGCAAGTTCAACATGCAAACTCAATGACTAAAGAGTTAGTCTTGAAACATTTTTCTGAAAGTGAATTTGAACTGGAACTGTAATCCTACTTTGTTACCATATGTTAAATAATTTTCTGAAAGAAAGCACAAGTTGTAAGTGTAAGAATTTGCTTATGTGGATCTAGTACAGATTGAGGCATTTTTAATTTTAAGGATTTTTCATTTTAATCAGAACTGATGTTCAAAGTGGAAGACATGCTTCTGTGCTGCTTGTTAGAGTAATGATTTACCTCTTTTTTCCCACTTGTGAAATGGGAATGGCATCAACAAACTACCATTGCAAAATATTTTTGTTTCTAGAGGTGGAAAAGCTTGAGGAGGGACTTAGAGTGATACAAACTCTTTCCTTTGTTCGTGTGGAAAACAAATCCTTCATGTTTCACACCAATTTTTCTATATGAGTACTTGGTGATTTCTGTTAGGGATAGACAGTGTGTTTCACTGTTGCACTTCACATGTCCAAGGTGTTAAACCAGTCATTCTTAACGAGTAGGTTAAAAAAAAAAAAAAAAAAAGAAAAAAACCCTGCTCATTCCACTCTTGTGTGCATAGTTACTTATCTCATACCCAAAAGTTACTTTTTAATCTTGACTGATCATCACCAAGCTGTGAAATATCTGCTAGACCTCTTTGCCAGAGTAACTGTGTGTTGTTTCATTTGTATTGGTCTTTTTCAAGAAGGAAAAGAATTTGCTGTCAAAAGGAAATCCTTAGACAAAAAAAATGTGTGCATTTGCAATTTATCTAATTGCATCCTTTAGAATACCTATTTCCATTTTTCCATTTAAATGTAAATGGACCACATGAAATTGCAGCATAGTATATCAGTATTAATTTGATTCTATTGCTCTGTTGTGCTCTATTCTGCAAGTTAATTTATAAAGACTTTAATATTAGCCTTAGTTAAATTATGGTCACCAGCTCACCTTTGTCTACTGTTTTCCAAACTAACAAGTTATAGGTTCTCTGTAATGCCTTAAAAAGAATACATGGTGGTGCTCTCATGAGGTTGTGCTTATCTGAGTGGCATAATTGTGCTATTCTTAAATTACTCCCTGGTAGAAACGCAAGACATGCACCATTATCTCATCTTTCTTGCAAGATCTTTTCTTGAACTGAAGGAGAAGCAGCAGGAGATAACGGAGGGGAAGCAGAGAGGAAAGGGAGGAAGCAGAACAAAAAATAATTATTTTTAAATCTTCAAAGAAAAATATTTATAAAGTCAGCATTATCTTTAAAAGGTTTAAAACCAACTTTATTTTCAAAGCTTTAGTTTAATATAATTAATGATTTTTTCCAGTAGATTTAACCGACAGTTATCTCCCTGCCTTGACACATGAGCATGAATGTTTATATGCACAGTCACAACCTGTCACCAGCAGTTCCTCCTATCCCACAGACATCTTGTTATACCACATAATATTCACCAGAGTAGGTTAAAAAAAAAAAAAGTTATATTTAGTAGAAAATATTTATTATTGGTGCTCCAATTCCCTTCTAGCTATTCCACCTCCCCTAATTTTAATCACGCTTCCCTATGATAATGTGGGCAATGCCATGAAACTTCTGAGGTGCAGCACAGGGTAGCCCACTCCCCAGCATATCCTGATCTCACTGTGCCCTCCAACCTAGGGAAGCAGCTCTTGGGTTCTGAGACATCACAGTGCTGCCTTGCAGAGCTCATACTGGCAGTGTGCATTCAGATTTCACCGGGGCCATGATGCCAGGTTTCTGGAGTGTTCTAATTCCATTTTGTGTCCTGATATTGGCTTAGGATGTTGCAACTTTAACTGTGGGGAAAAAAATTAAATCTCAGTGATGGAGTATCTCCCCTCTGCCTTTTTTTTTTTTTTTTCCAAAATTAAAGAAAAAATGTATACCTGCATTGCTGCAGCTCAAATGATAGATCTGAAAGATTATTGCAGTATGAGGCCTTACAGTCTTCAGTAAATTTTTCACCTTAGTACACCAGCAAAGTCATAACACTAGAAAGTAAATAGAGGACTACATGGTTCAGTGCAGATGTAAAATTTGTGTAATTCAGGATCATATCAGAGATAATCTACTGCTAATATTCTGGCTTACTCAATGATGTCAAGTGCTAACCTCATATGTTTCTTTTTCAAAGCTTTAAAATTTGAGGTCTGTTTTCCTTCCATTACATCCTCTGTCTTTGCTGAGCTACTTCTGTGGTTACATGGTTAAATATCCTCTTAGCAGAAAAGTCCATTTATGTGCATTTGCATTTTAGTCAGCTGTCTGGTAGAATTTGCAGATCTTATCCAGGTGTATAGTCAAAATATAATTGTTTGAAACATTTGTCAATGTTATTTACCAATAGAAAAAAGATCTTATAAAGTAATGTCATGATTTAACCCCAGCCAGCAAATAAGCACCACACAGACGCTCACTCAGTTCCCCCCACCCAGTGGGATTGGGGAGACATTCAGAGGGAAAAAGGTAAAACTCATGGGTTGAGATAAGAACAGTTTAATAGAACAGAAAGGAAGAAACTAATAATGATAATAATAACAATAATAAAATTACAATAATAATACAAGGATTGGAATATACAAAACAGGTAATGCACAATGCAATTACTCACCACTTGCCAACTGATGCCCAGTTAGTTCTCAAGCAGCAATCCCCCCCAGGCCAGCTGCCCCCAGTTCATATACTGTGTGTGATGTCACATGGTGACATGATGGCCCTTTGGCCAGTTTGCATCAGCTGTCCTGGCTGTGTCCCCTCCCAAATTCTTGTGCCCCTCCAGCCTTCTTGCTGGCTGGGCATGAGAAGCTGGAAAATCCTTGACTTAGTATAAACACTACTGAGCAACCACTGAAAACATCAGTGTGTTATCAACATTCTTCTCATACTAAATCCAAGACATAACACTATACCAGCTACTAGAAAGCAAATTAACTCTATCCCACCTGAAACCAGGACAAGTAACAATTTTTTAAAAATTATAACAATACTTATAACTTATGCTACCTGAATGTTGGGTATTTGTCTATAGACATACTTGTAAAATCCTAAACCTTCTATTATCCTGAGTGTTTTCTGTAGTTTAAATGAAGGCCTCATTTTCCAGTCACCGTATCACTACAATAAAATGAATGTCTGACATTCATAACTATTGAATGCAGTGAACAAGTACCTGCTCTAGATTCCCATCCACATTGTGACTTTTGGTGACACCTGAGACCGTTCGATGAATTTCAGCAACCTAGCTTATAACTTGTTGGACTAAGCAAGACCCTTAGGAATTTCCACTTCATCTTTGTCCACATTGGACTATCTAATGCAACCAAGGGACCACTTGACTAGGATATTC
>JAOBAS010000029.1:26625447-26636950 GCA_025311575.1 Elanoides forficatus
CTGGCTGGGCTTGAGAAGCTGAAAAGTCCTTGATTTTAGACTAAACACTACTTAGCAACAACTGAAAACATGAGTGTGTTATCAACATTCTTTGCATACTGAACTCAAAACAGCACCGTACCAGCTACTAGGAAGACAGTTAACTCTATTCCAGCTGAAACCAGGACAATAGCCTGTCCTTGAATTAAACTGCAGCTCATGTAATAAATACTGCTAGGAACCTGCAGTCATGACCCAAGAGATTCTGTTTCACAACAGTTACATAAAGCAATGACTGTAATGATCATTTCCACCTGCACACTATCTCTGGCATCAATTCATTTACTTTAAAGTAACTAATCCAGCAGATATTGATTTAAAGTGAGGTGCCATCCCACTCATCTAGCTAATTTTGTCCAGAAAAGCAGTGGACATTATTTGGAGAGATCAATGTTAGAAGGTGACTTCGACTTTAGAGATGCCTGTAGTCTTACAGTCCACACTGACTGTTATCTATTGTCAGTAGTTTATAAAATCCAACAGCAGTCTAGGCACAAGGGGAAAGTAAAATAAATTAAAAAAATCTAATTATAAACCAACCTTTAAAAACATAAATGTGGACTCTACTCCTGTGCAACTTCTGAAATGAAAGGCTATTATATGGATAACCAGTATCTGAGAAGTTTTTGTGGTTTTTATAAAGCTGAAGATAAAGCTACAGATGTGAAGCTCTCATACTTACAAAAAAAACACCTAAGCAGAAGCAAAAAAGAATATGTTGGCAGGATGATATTAAAAACTTGAAAAATTTTGCTCCCTCAAAGTAAACTACAAACCTCCTTAAACTTTTACAAAACATATATACAAACTTATTCAAATAATTGGCCTTTATTCCTTCACTGAAGACTATGAACAACAACAAACTATAAAATTTACTAAGAAAGTGTTGTTAACACTCATCTGATCATGTATTTATCGAGACACTGAGACAAGCATTATAATGTATGTTTGGGTTCTACATAGAATTAGGCATAAGAAAAAAAAAAGATTTTATATGTATGTACTAGAAGTTCAAAGAAAAGCTCATTAATGTTTTGTTGATTTTGAAAAGACTGTTGGTAAAACCCATCAAAGAAAAGCTCATTAATGTTTTGTTTGTTTTGTTGATTTTGAAAAGACTGTTGGTAAAACCCAAACTGTCAGATTAATACGTATTTTTGAATACATAATGGTGACATGAAATATGCAGCTAATGAAAAAAATGTGTACTTGGGGAGCAAGCAGCAATACAAACAGATTGTGAAGCTGCTAAACAGTGTAATGTCAAGAGAGATGTATGCCAAAGTTGCATACTTTATCTCTGTAA
This sequence comes from Elanoides forficatus, assembly GCA_025311575.1. Classification (NCBI taxonomy): domain Eukaryota; kingdom Metazoa; phylum Chordata; class Aves; order Accipitriformes; family Accipitridae; genus Elanoides; species Elanoides forficatus. The sequence goes on from JAOBAS010000029.1 coordinate 26,626,793, forward strand.
CCTTTCAACACAGATGGAGAAAATATAACAATCTGCAGAAGAATCAAGAACATTGTAAATGAGACATTTGAATGAATGAAGTGAATATTAACAACACGATGTGTGCTGGTGACCTTGTTTGAATATCATTGAGTAGAGCAGAATTCAGGAATTTGCTGTGAACAGTATCAGCAAGGATTGCAGAAGAGTGAAAAATGTTGAGGAAACCATGGCAACAACGTGAAAAAAATGCCAACTCAATAAAAACAAAAATAGAAACTCCCACATCTTGCTGGACTGACTGAATAGGTCTTTTTATTCAAGGAATTTTATAATAAATAGAAAGTAAGTAAAATAAAATTATAAAAACTTAAGGAAAATAAATTGTTGAATCTCAAAAGGCTCCTCAGTGTGGAAAATTTCATTTCCACATCTGCTTAAGATTACTGTTGACCTTCTTGTATGCGTGTGAAGACTAGAAGCAGTCAGAGACAAATGAGAACATTGAAGGTTCTTCTAACAGTTGTGTTCTCTAGGTACCTATGATAAAACCAAATCTGTGTGGAATGTCAAAATGAAAGCTTTGACTCCTGAGGACTAAGTATCCCAATGTATCACTAAGAATCTAAACATGTTATAGTTTTCCATACCTTTCCAGCAAACTCCTTGTTGGTCTGTGGATAATAATTACCTGTCATTCTCCTTCTTTTCCATGAGGGCTCGTGACCTTATCACCTTTCCTTGTCATCCACCTCTTCTCCCCAGGTAGTAATCACCTTTTGTTTCAAATTGTCTTATTAATTAATATAATTAGATTAAGCTCAACAATTGTGTCCATCTTGAACATAGCTTGAAGATTACTGGTTCTGTTTTATACTTTTTCTGCTGTTGAAATATTTCCAACTCAATTGTACTCCTTTTGAATGTCACTGCTCTCACCATCTCTAGCCTCTCTCCCCCTGCTGATGTCCTTACCAAAATGCTTTGTTAGACACCACGAATATCTTTGTTGACAGCTCTATGATTTGGTCTTTGAAATGTTGCACTAAAAATAGAGTTAAAACTTCTCTTCTTACAGCCACTAATTTGGAAAGTTTTTGGTTTGGTTTTGGAGTTTTGGGAGTTTTTTTGTTTAGTTTGGGTTTTCTTTCTCTCTTTATTTCTTTCTTTCTTAAATTGAAAAGCAGTTTTCTCATCAAAACTCTTCAAAGGAGAGTTGTCCACCTAGCTCCAAAGTCCTAAACCTGCTGTTCAATGCTGCCACAGAAATCTCTCCTCCTTTCCATTTGTTATTTGCCCTGTATATTACTACTACTTAATAAGAACATGGAGCCTTTCAAAATTCTCGTACTCACCAATTTCTTTTCTTATTAATCTGTGTAGCTCCACTCATCAGAAGGAAGCTCATGTCTAAATAATCAGGATTCTCTTCAAATTGAAATTCAGACTAAAATCTTTAGATAATTTAAATTTCATTAATACCCTGTTCATACAGTTCAAAAACCTACCATGACTAACATAACACAGACCTGTCCTTACTCAGCCTTCAGCTTTCCATAAAAATTCAGTCAATGAATACTGATTGTAACTATCCTTATTGTAATTTGTAGTAAGGCACAGCCATAACTACTGTGAATAGCAGTTCAAACCATTTCAATAGCCACAGAAGGCAATTAGTTTTGTTTATCAACATGGTGGGCCTGGCAGCCACAATTTTCCATTTTTTTTTTCAGTTCCAATCGAACTTTAAGTTTTACCTACTCGGATGTTTACAGGCACAATTTCATTTCATAGAATCATAGAATAATAGAATCATTTAGGTTGGAAGGGACCTACAAGATCATCAAGTCCAAACGTCATCCATGCCCACTAGACCATGGCACAGAGTACCTCATCTATACGCTTTTTGAATACCTCCAGGGATGGCGACTCAACCACTTCCCTGGGCATTTGTAGTAACCTGTTTGGCTGAAACTGTAGAAGCTGAGAAAATGCTGCTTCTTCATTTGCTAAAGCTAGATGAAAAATAATCCTTGCACCAACAGCAATTTTTATTAATGATTCACATAAAGATCAGCACCATTAGATTGAAAAGCACAGCTGGCTTCATCTTACTGAAGAAATAAGGGGAAAATGGTTATTAAGGCTATTTTAGATACAGTACATTGAAACAAAAAAAAATCCTAATGCAAAGTCAGATACAAATCAGTGCTTTAATATTAAAAAATTTTCATCTGAACATCTATAGTTGAACACAGTTATTGCCTTATTATGTGATATGTTCAATTTATGCAATGAATAGATTGGCTTCATACAGAATGAATCAGGAAATGAAATTTGAGTATGGGAGAAAATATTCTTACTCCAAATTAAAACAGATATTCAAGTACTTCTTTGCAAAACTGAAGATGTCTGGGATGGGTTTTTTTGTCCTCTATAGTGTAATAAGTGAGATAGTAAAAATAATCTTACCAAGTAGAGGTGCACAAAATCAGGAACAACTTTGAAAAAACCTGTTAGCAGAACTGATTCCATGGTATAATTCACACTCATTCAATTTCTAAAAGGGTAATTTGTGAGGTTCTGGTCACCTTGTCTTTCAATAAGGTGCATACTGTAAGGAAATAGTTTGTAGTCTCTAAAGGTAGACCCAAAAGTTAAGAAGGAGCAGTTCAGTGTTCCCATATGTAATAAGTGAGTAATTATTTTTTGGTACGGCTTCCTTTGTAACATAAATAGGGAAAAAACATGAGTGATTTTAAAATGTGATGCTTTGTATGCAAACAAAGTCTGCTTTTATTTAAATATCACACATTGTTCAAGCTGATGTCTCCTTTAGTTTGATATTGCCAAAATTGATAGGATAAAAGCATTATTCTGGTCTCTTCCTAAATAGATGTAACTCCTAAGTGCATATTTGCATGTTGATTCCCAAAGTATGCTTCTGCAATAACCAAACAACTCTTAATTAATATATGGGAAAAAAATAGCAAAAAAAAAAAAAAAAAAGCCTTGGTTTTAAAAGCCCTCTAAACCAGGTACTATTTTTTAACCTACATTTTTCAGGCATGAGGTGGAGTGACCAAGGACCAGAAGTTATTTTAATTTTCATCCTTTAATGTAGCAGAAAAAGTCTGATGCAGATGGATATTGCATGTATTGAAACAGTTTAAAAGAACGAGGGAATTCAGGCATAAATGGTTTGGGGGAGAAAAATAAGAAAACAAAGTAAAATGACTTGAGAGACCAGAAAGACGAAAGAAATTGAGTAAACAAACAAAGAAAAATGCTAGATTTCAAATACTGGCAACAATCTACCAATGAAGTAATACATTGACTTGTTAAGAAGTAGTACCACCCAAGAAATAAAAGGAAGTGTTTTGGGGAGAGGTGTCTCTCTTGAAAATTTAGTTTATTTTCTTTCTTTTATTCCCAGTTGAAGGAATGTTAACTTGGAATTGAGATGCTTTTTGTAAACTCCTGCAAGCATTTATGTTAGGTGTATCAAAAATTGATAAAATCTTTGCAGTTCTTTCTAATGAAGGGATTTCTCTTGTGGGTTCTTGTTTTTGGAATTAAATTGAAATATCTTTTTCCCTTGTGCTCCCTTTATGTGTTTTGAATAATACAGTACATTCTCACACATTCTGCAGTGCCCAAAAACCAGGGTTAAATACACAATCCTTCAGTTATATTTTATAGCAAATTAAAAGGGAAACATCAGATGGATAAATCTCCATAGTCATGCAAATGGAAACCTCTTGGAAATGTTTTTATTAGTCTCTCTGTTTTAAGGTCTGAATGGCTTTGGAGCATTGGCTGTTTTCAGTATTTTGTTGGCATTCTCTCCTCCTCCCCATTTCAGACAGCAGCTCCTATAACGTAATGCCCTTTCATGATACCATTTGCAGCTCAGACATTCTTGCTTGCTATTCTTTAACCACTCCAATCATGAGAGACTTTTGGTGAATTATCTCTTCCAACCCCCTGAAACTTTATTTCAGAAACATAAGACCTATGACTTGTTATGCTCCTTTATATTTTGATTTTTTTTTTTCCCCTGCAATTAAAGAACATGATCAGGTGAGAAGCTAACTCAAAGACCATTTATCTCTGGGAGCACAGGAAGACACTGCCCAGAAGACACAGCTACAAAATAGTCACTTTCAGCTTGACACTGCTTCTTTTCCTAAAATGCAAAAACAGAAAAGCAGGATGAAAAGAATCTTATAAGAGATTGTATAAGAATTGTGTAAGATGATTACAGATGTGAGTAAAAGACTGCCTATGGTCTTTTTCATGTTAGAGATCCATATAAACATGCCAGATCTTCTGTATTTTTATTTGCTTTTATTTATTTCTTTAGTGTAGTAAAGTTAAATTTCAGAACATGAACAATTTCCAGTATTTAAAATTAACCAACACATTTTTACGGCATTTCTGCATATTGTTAAATAATCCATACCAAGTCATATAACTTTTATGCACAACAAACCCACACCTAGTAGCTTTAAATATTTTTCTTCTTATATAACAATTAATATAAATTATTAACATCAAGTTAATACTAAGAAATATACATGGGCCAATGAAGTGCAGTTATTAGAACATGTCTTGGCTAATGGTTATTTTTGTGTTTTGATTTTAAGAAGTAAGGCCTCTGATAAATTTATGACAACATCCTACTTGATCCATTACCAACTGGATTAAAAACTACTATTTGGGGGCCAGTTCATGCAAAACCCCCTTTTATTCTCATTCATGTAGTATTCTTTACTGAGTTGAGGGCCCTTCTCTGCAGGACAAGGTTTCTGGAATGGTCTCTATATTAAACTAGCATAAGAACGGTAAGAGCAAAGAAAAGAATGGACATACATTTTAAAATATCTATATCAACCTAGAGGCATTGCTGCCATATTTGCAGTATTAGTATTTTGTATTTGTATAATGTATTCCACATATAAAATGAATCCTAAATAAAAACATATATGAGTAAAAATTACTGACATATAGACATGCAAAGCTAGAGCTGAAGTTCTAGTAATTTAGTACCAAAGTTAGCTGAACCAACGCAAGCTACGTCTTAATTTGGGATGAAGAAGTCTTTCATTTCATAGTCTTTAAACCACTAAAAATTAATTTAGGCAATTCTTTACTTCATAATTTATGTCATGTTAAGATTAGCTAGATGACTGAGTCTGTTTGCCCTTAAAAAGAAGAAATCATTGGCAAAAAAAAGGGTACTTTTTATTCATAGAATCACAGAATCATAGAATGGTTTGCTTTGGGAGGGACCTTAAAGATCATCTAGTTCCACCCCCCTGCCATGGGCAGGGACGCCTTCCACTAGACCAGGTTGCTCAAAGCCCCATCCAACCTGGCCTTGAACACTTCCAGGGATGGGGCAGCCACAGCCTCTCCGGGCAACCTGTTGCAGTGCCTCACCACCCTCATAGTGAGGAGCTTCTTCCTAAAATCTAATCTAAATTTACCCTCTTTCAGTTTAAAGCCACTACCTCTTGTCCTGTTATTACATGCCCTTGTAAAAAGTCCTTCTCCAGCTTTCTTGTAGGCAGCCTTTAGGTACTGGAAGGCTGCTGTAAGGTCTCCCTGGACCCACAATTTTTCGTCATTGCTTTTGGGAGCAAGAAAGAGACAAAATAAGGCTTAAAAACAGCTATGACCTCAATCTGAATATTTTTATATACATATAAACCAAAATATCTTATATATATATATATAAAATAATATTATATAATATTGGCCTTTGTAGTCAAAATATCCATAGTTGGATAATTTCTATCTATAGGATTTCACCTTTGCCAGGGCATAATGCTGCAGAATGTCAAATCTATATGTGGCACTATTATATAATATGGACTCCTCTTCCTTTCTGTAAGGGACAAAGACTTTGCTATCAGAAACAAACATTCCAAATCATACAAGGAAGCATGATGACCTATGTCATAACTCTTTCATTTTACAGAAAAAAAAATATTAGTAATTAGGCTCCTTGCATGACATTTTCTCGAAACTCTCTACAGCTTTGGGATAGATGTCATCTTGCAAAGATGCTGAAAAGAGAAAGAAGGAATTGAGAAAAGCAGAAATCTTCAATACATCTGTTCCTATTTACTGTCTGATTGGCTACTGCCTCTTGAGATTCATTTAATCACACCCTTTGTGATTCATTCCCACTGCGACAATTTAAGAGGAAAAAAAGTTATTATCAGATAAGGATATCAATGCAGAGTTTAATTAAGTCATAAATTATAGCTCCAGTTTGTGATTTTAACCTCAGCCTCTTTTTTTCCCTCAGATTTCAGAGATATTGTATCTCATATTTTAATGATGTAATGATGACATTTGATTGATTTTTCATCGTGACTTATCAAGTATATAAAAAGAGAATTAGCAGCTGTATCCAGGGTCAGTTGTGTTTTGGAAAGATAGATTTGTCAGAGTGCATCTCTTCTGCTTGACAGTGTGTGGGTTGGACTATCAGCAAAATTAAATATCAGGTGCATTTCAGTCTAACCTCCAGACCTCTATTAAAAGGAGAGAGAAGAAAACATTGGTTGAACAATAAGAAAGTAGAAAAGACAGTGCGAAAGATGAACTGTAGGCATTTCAGAAGCAGATGGGGAAGTATTTTAGCTGTTTCCTGAAATCTCTGAGGAGTTAAAGGAGAGAAGGATGTTTCAATGGATGAATGAAATGTAAAATGTGTCAGCACTAATGATTTTGTTTTCCTAATTTTTTTTTTTTTTTTAACGAGTTTGACCATTTTTAATCATCTGTCTATCTTCTTTCCATGGAAAAGAAATACCATGGGAAATATCCAAATCATTCCATCTGCGTGACAGAGTAAGTTTAGTACAGAAGTCAGCAGAACAGTAATAAACAAGGTGCAACAGGATCACAAAACAGCCAGCATCTCAGGAAACTACTGGAGATATAGGTCCAAAAATTTGTACTTACTTGCTGGAGACAGCTTAGAAAGAGGCTGAGAGGAAAGAGTACCTCTTGGATACGTTTTCAAGCATCTTCTTGAAATACAAACTCTGAAAGTACATAAGAAAAAAAAGGGAGCTAGCAATCACATAAGTAATGATGTGAAGGGAAAGTACACAATCTACTTGTCATGGATTATTCACTTCCGCTGGTAAATGGTCAGGTCTGTACATGTCCAGAGGAGCTGCACCATCTTGTCTCTCCTTTGAAGATCACAGCTAAATATGAAAGGGTTACTCTGGGAAATTATGCAGATGACCGAATGGCTTCTTTCTGCTTTTCAGAAGATAGATGGGCAAAAGTCTTCCCTCTACACATTTTTCAGACTTGTGCAAAGATGTAATACTGGTAATAAGGTCTTCTGCAATTGACTGGTATTGTCTTAGGCTTTGACATAGTTACACAATTTGGCCACTGTATTCTGGTTAATAGAAGACAGGAGAATGAAGAGTTCATGTGAGTGCACCTTATGTTTCTGGAAGCTAAAGGACTGAAGAATGTGTTGGCATGCCAGTGACTTATGAAACATCCTGCTTTTATTTATGGGAGTATATGGTGGCCCAGATGCCTGCGTTGGATGGTGTGAAAGTGAGATTCTGACGTTTGGTATGTCTGAGAGATGTGGGTGTTCTTTGCCATGTTTTCTCAGAGTGTATGTGTTGACTGGCTAACGAAGCTCATCAGTGAGTGCTAGGTGGAGCTGAGTCATCCAACCAGTTTTTTAGGAACTGCACTGCAGAGCGCTGGAAAGAATACAACTGAGACATGTCAAAGAATCTTTTCTTAAAATATCCCCAGAAGACAGAGAATTTGGCTTTGGGGACACTATAGAGACATTTCAGACTGAACAGAAAGCACCAGCTTGGCCTAATAGAAACTGGATGTAAAATACAGGACAATGACAAAATTAGGTATTGAGAACATTAAACAATGAGTCATGGGAAATAATTTTCTTTTCCAGTGGATTTTTTACATCTCCAGAAATATTCTGCTCTTCAACTCTCAACCTATCTGAATTTGTTTTGGAAACATCACAAAACAGTTTCACATTTCTTTTCCAGTAACTTAAGACTTCTGTTCTTCAGTTGTCTCATTTGAAGCATATAGCTCTCCCATAGCTGGTCCTAAAAAAATTTTAGGAAAATTTTAATGATTTTTTTTTCTCTTCCCAAAAAACTCTCCAAAGCTCTTCAGTTCATTGCTATCACTCCAGAGCCCCAGATCACTTGAATGCTGTGGTTCTGTGTTTCTCATCCTGTGTGTCTTTCCATTGGCTCTTGAAATCCTTCAGTAATGTCTCACAGCTATTTAGATCTTTTCCAAAGACACTGTGAAATCCCCTATTTCAGGCTCTCCAATTTTCTTCAGACTTTTACAGACATTTCCATAGTTCCCTACTCCCTTCTAACACATATGTATTTTAATAAAGCTCATCTGTGCCAGCAGACCTGGCAAACCCAGCAAATACATGTTGTATTATTAAGATCATTATTTCTGGGGAAAAACTGAACTCACTCACTTAAGGGCTTTTCTGAACTCACTCATTTCTAATATAACTTCCACAGCACCTGACAGATTGAAGTGTTAGTGAAATGACTCACATATTCTTAGAATATATTTATTTTTAAAAACGTGGTCTTGGTTTAGAAAATACATTTCTATCTTTAAATATGTAATCAATATACTAAGTCTAATTGGAATGAACATGTTCTTATAAGTAGACACATATTTTAATATCCTGTCAATTTTGTGTATCTATTAGAATTATTTGAGAGAGTATTTATTCAAGTCAGTCTCTTTTACAAATTCAAAAAGAGAGACAACACCATTTGGTTGGGATCTCATTCAAGCTGTAAATACAAAATTACACCACATTGAACAAATCAAAAGAGGAAAAAGCCACCATCTTCCTGAGGTTATTTAAAAAAAAAAACAAAATCAAAAAACACCTCTTATAAAAATTTCAAATTACAATTTCAGATTGTTTTTCCTAAAAGTGACATTACACTGATATCTGAGTTAATATAATGAGATATATTTCCAGATTTAAGCAAGTATTGTTATGAATGCACAGTTATATTTTAATCAAGGCACAGCTTAAAAAAACTCCATAGAGAAACATTTAAAACTTTTGCAGGCTGTTTCTCTGCAGATCAAGACGGATGTTGTTTAAAAGTGCATGGTAGCTGCCTTAACTTGTCTTTTGGATAGTAAAAATCACTTGAGTAACTGCACATTCGATTACTCTGTGCAACTGTTCTGATCACAGTGGGATGCTTGGTCACTCACTTTAAATTAGTATCATCAATAAAAGAATTAGGTCATAAGCAGCAAGTAGTAACAGTCTGAAATCTGCAGATAGCAGTCAACACCTACCTCACAGATTAGTTTTCTTTCACCCAGTAGTGCAAACTTAATCGGATCATGTTCATTTCATTTTCAAGTCACATGCACAACTGGTACTATTTTAAATGATAAAGGAGTAAATAATGAAATAGAGAAGAAGAATTGGGGTTGATTCTGTTGCAGGTTGAGACAGCTATAGTAGCAAATAATGAAATAGGAAGAAGGACTGGGGCTGATTCTGTAGCAGGCTGAGACAGCTCTGAGCTACTTTGGCAGCACAAAATAAAGCCTGTAATTATTTTAGCTAAGAAGCACAGAATTCATGAAACAGTTTTACTGGAGTGGCAATAAGCTCATACAGGAGTTCTGGACTACTACATGTCTGAAAGTATTTTAAGACATGTGCCTTGAATCCCTTATTCTTTTTTGACACTGTTTCCCATATCATTCTCCTGGAGAAACTGGCTACTTATGGCTTGGATGGGTGTACTCTTTGCTGGGTAAAAAACTGGCTGAATGGCCAGGCCCAAAGACTTGCGGTGAACGCAGTTAAATCCAATTCATGGCTGGTCACAAGTGGTGTTCCCCAGGGCTCAGTATTGGGGACAGTTCTATTTAACATCTTTATCAGTGACCTGGACAAGAGGATTGAGTGCACCCCCAGCAAGTTTGCAGATGACACCAAGATGGGAGGGAGGGTTGATCTGCTCGAGGGTAGGGAGGTTCTGCAGAGGGATCTGGACAGGCTGGATTGATGGGCCAAGGCCAATTGTATGAGGTTCAACAAGGCCAAGTGCCGGGTCCTGCACTTGGGTCACA
>JAOBAS010000029.1:26641662-26657491 GCA_025311575.1 Elanoides forficatus
AATGGCCTCAAGTTGAGGCAAGGGAGATTTAGGTTAGATATTAGGAAAAATTTCTTTACTGAGAGGGTTGTCATGCACTGAAATAGGCTGCCCAGGGAAGTGGTTGAGTCACCATCCCTGGAGATATTTAAAAGATGTGTAGATGTGGTGCTTAGGGACATGGTTTATTGGTGGGAGTGTTAGGTTTGTGGTTGGACTTGATGATCTTAAAGGTCTTTTCCAACCTAAATGATTCTATGATCTTATGTTTCTATGCCTGACTAATCCTTACTCACATAACAACCTCTTGGGTCTGCTAACAGCCAGAAAAAAGACCAAAACTCTTTGTAACTTCAGGATCAGGAATTACAAGAGGTGTCTTGTCCTGGAGCTATACTTCATGTTCTTTAGCTACAGATTGAGATCAGGTGTATTAAAATAAAAATAAAAATAAAAAAAATATATATAAATTAAGACATTATTTTAAATCAGTTACATTTTGGAATAGGGAAAGAGCGAAATAGAAGAAAACAAACCCTCTTAATTAGAAAACTTTGAAATGGCTTCTTTTTGAAATCATATGGTTTTATGTTTATTAAAAATATATAATACCCTAACTTGACCTGAAGAGCTTATCATATTAATGGCATGAATTCACCTCTATAGTAGCATCTGAAGTTTCTTCCATCTAATGGTTTTGTTCTCAACTTCCCTTTGGAGTATGTAAGTAATATGACCGTGGTTTACACAGTGACACAGGCACACATCATCAAAAGGATTTGGGGTATGTTAATTAACTCCCAAATGAGTTGTCATAATCCTTTTTTCTTTGGAAAATCCCCTTTTCCTTGTGGTACAAAATAACCACATCTATGGCTCTGATAATCAAGGGATGCCTTCTCCTATTGAGGTGGTTTCTCATACAATAAACAAAAAAAAAAAAGAAAAAAAGAGAAATGCAAGGGGAGTGCATGTCAAATCTCAACTGAATGGGTGTGGGCTGTGGTCTAAAGACTCCACCAATCCAATAGTGTGACAGAAGCACACATGAAAACAGTACTGTCCAACCTGCCTTCGCAGGAAGGAGAAAAAGGAAGACATACAATGCAAAGCAAAGCTGTTCTTGATCAATTAGGCAGATCTTTGAAGTACTTGTCAGACAAGGCAAATGGCTAGGTTATTACTAGAGCTCAAAGGATTATACCTATGAGAGTGTTTTAAATCTTCTGCGACTTGATGTTTCATGGCCATAGGCTAAAAGTCAGTAAGGAGCACTCTCCTAAATTGCTTCTGGAGGAAATGGGGGATGTCATTTGTGTATCAACTACTTCTGTATTATTAAAGCAGTGGTCTTCCTCTGTACTTCATTTTTTATAGAGACCTGAAGCCACTGGTTGTTCAAATTTTTTCAGGGAAACTGGAAGAAATGAAATATATTTTAATGAATTATGACCAGTTCAAGGGTTGGAGGGAACCAATGATCTGTCTGTAGCTCTAAGGAACTGAGTCTGTGAGGACTTCATCCTTTTATTTTGTCTGAATGTAACACCTGCTGGATCAGTATACAAGCTGAGACATCATCAAGGCAAAAGACTCCAGTTCATGAGTTCGTGATACACAAGGACTCATAGGCTAAATAATACTGTGGTTAAAGCTCAAAAGCACACTAATGTTCAGTGAATGTTATCCCAAGCAGTTAAGTTATTACTGAATATAATTTAAAAAACAAAAAAACAGAAAAAAAGAGTGGAGGGTGTGGTATTAGAAATAGGAAAATGTTGGAAGCAAAAAGATAGAAGACTAAGACAAATAGATAAAGAACATTATTGATAACTTCTTTAGTGTTGATAAAAATGTTAGAAAGATAAGATAAAACCTAGTTTAAAAAAGCAATTAAAATGGTATGTTTAGAAAAATCATCACAAAAACTTCAAATAGAGCTAGTTGAAAGCTGTACTATGGTAAGTGTTATTGCTTAACTACTCTTTGATAAAGTACAATAATTGTCAGGAGTCTAAAAGACAAAACTATTCTAGAAAATCAGAAGCAACAGATCCATATATAGACACATGCAGTCAGTAATTTGTACTTCTGACCTTTCTCTCTTCCTTTTAAAAACAGTGATTTTTAAAACAGCTCTTCTGAGGTTCTTGTTTATAACATGATTCATGCTTCTAATTAAATTAAATTTAAGCATTAAGTATGGTATTTAAAATGAAAAAAAAAAGCAAATACTAATTTAAATGTATCAGGGTAAAGTTGCATAAAAAAGTACTTGGATGTTCTTGTTTTTTTTTTCCTCACATAGAAGGTGGAGTTATTAACAGTGAAGTTTTGTTTCAAGGAAGTACTTTGTATTTCCATACCAACCATCTTTTAGATGTTTTAGAGACCTTGAACATTAATTAAGTCAGCTGAACACAGTGGAGAGATTACAAATTTTACTGAACTCACCATTACTCATCTACATATAAGGTCTGGATGAGCCCTTTATACAAGGACTTGAGAAAAGTGTTGAATCCTAAGCATTCTAAAAAGCAAAACCCCAAACAAACAAAAGGAATCTAACTGCCTGTTTTTTTCAAATTCACAACTAAATGTTTCTCACTGAAAAGTACTACACTGCATATGACAACTAAAGTCTATTTTTAGTGTTTTACAAGTTAACCATTATTAGCATTGCAGTTCTAAACGAAAACTCATGAAAATGTTGGGGTTTGTTCTGTAAGGTTACAAGGGGTGATGACACATGGGTAATAGCTTTGATAAGATCTTTATGGATCTATTGACTTTCCTTTTTGATTCCTTGGAACTGACTAGAGGACAGCGAGAATGGGGAAAGGAATAGGTGGGCTCTGCTGCTTCAGTGCATTAGGAAGTACAACTTTCCAATGTGAAGGAGGAAATTATCTGTTTCTGATGGCAATCACTCTGCAGAACTGTTCATATGCACTTTGTCTTATTGAGGTCAGAGTGTGATTTGAAATCTGTCTACTCTGTGGTTTAAAAATGAAGTTATTCTTCATAAACAGATCCAGATAGGTATTAAGCACACTTTGTGTACTCTGCTAAAAATTCTGACAACATCATTTTTATGGGTTGTTATTTTGCTGTGAAAGAATTAAGATTCTAGGCAGCTCTTTGTGCATTAGTGATTAATATAAAAATATTTATGTTTAATGCTCAGTAAAAAGTTGAATGACTTTTTACAAACAGAGGGATGAACATTTTGTAAGGCTTTCCTGTGTTAATTACAGTCCATACCTTGTCAGTCTCATCTGCAACTGAGACTAATTGTCTGCCATATAAAGAGTCATGCTTATTGATTTTGCAAAGGCTGGAACAGACTAAGCTGTATTCTCTTTCAATTGATATAAAAAACATCGCCTGCCTGTATTGATTGCTTGCCCCACAGAGCAATACCAAATTGCTATTGTGGAAACATAATGATGCTGAACATTTGTTGCACAGATGATAGGGTAATGTTTAAATGCTGTGTGTCCTGTTCTTTGTAGATTTACTAATAACGTCCTTAATCATTCCTCTTCAAAATACCATGAATCCTGGAGCAGACGCTAACCTGATGATACAACATCGTTTATAGACCATAGCATTTCATAAATTCAAAATTAATTAAATGGGCTATTTTTTCATCATCAACTAGATTGGATGCCAATTTTGCTTAATGTTTTGCAAGACCTGGGTAAGAATAAAATAGATTAGCTACGGTAAGATTCTTTCAGCTCCTTTTAAATGTAGTACTTATTTGGCATCTAGACCCATCGAAAGCAGAAGACTTACTTGAGGGATAATAAAATACATACTGTGAAAAAGACAGACTGAATCTGGTCCTTACTTCCTTTTAAAAGAAAGTTTCATAACGTTTTTGGCTTTATTTACCTGACATTGGTACTGTGGTCTGATTAAATGAGGTTTGAAGAAATGTATAAGTGTTATGAATTTTATTTAGCTGGGTGTTATTTCTTAATATAGGAGTTATGCAAATTCATTTATAGTGAACATTCAATTAAGATAAGAACTATCCATTTTCTAATGTTATCACAAATCAGTCTTGTGAAATCCGTGCAAATTTATGTTGGTAAGTCTCTGACAAATGTAAAGAATTCCTGACATGGCATTTCCACCCAATATAAAATCCTGATAGAATAAAGCAATTGTTTAAATATTTTTGCTTGTTTGCTTGTTTACAGAGAACAAACTTGAGGGTGTTTCTGCACTGCGTTCTTTCCTCTTCTCCCATTTAGCACTGCATTAAATTTCATAGCATTTCTGCTGGTCCACACTTTCACATTTTTCTTGAAACACATCTTAATCCTAAAGAGTAAGATAAGCATCTGCTAAGAAATGTAGCCCTGGTGAGGCAGGAAAGTATTTGGGAAAGTAGACCAGGATGTAAATTGACAGAAATAGCAAAAGTTACCTGTAGTTCTTCAGAGCAGTGCCAAATATTAATCTTTTAAACATTTTTTTTTTTTTTCTGTCATAAACTTCTCCCATATATCCTGAAAAACTGAAGTAAATTTAAAGCCATTTCCAAGATAGTCTTACAAATCATGAGCATCCATGGTACTAGATATTGGAAAATGTAACAAGGAAACTATCTGTTCTGGATCCTCAATATTCCCTGGACCAGACAGGACAGAAAAGAGAGATTCTTCACTTAAATGCAGAGTGATAAGGAAAAAGCTAAACACTGTGGAAGAGGGATTGTATTGTTAGGTGGAAAGACATGAATTTAAATAGGAAAAGGAAGATGAGAAATCAGAGCAGGAGGAAAGGAACAGGAGGTGACAAGGACTGTGAAAGCATTGATCAGAGAACAATGGAAAGGAAAGATATGTCCTATCAATGTTTGAATTCTAGCTGACTGTACAGTATAATTGGTTCATGTGAGAGCCTTTAAAGATGATGACCCTTCACAAGATAAAACAAAGAATCATAAGCATCCACTCTAGTTTTTCTTTCTTGATTCCCAGGTTGATACAGGACAGAGTCTGATTTTCACATTTTCTGAGCACATCACTAACACAAAATACTGTATTCTGAACATGTGCTATAAAAACCTGAGCTATTTGAAATATCCAGCCATACTCTTTTCAAATGGTCATCCCTATAAACCGATACACTCTGACCTTAATCTGTGCCTCACATTTGTTCAAGGAAATCAGTACTACTTTTCCTATTATGGAAGTACATATATTAATGCCAGTTAATAAATCCCTGAGAAGAAACAAAAAAATAATCTGAGGAAAAACTCATTTGGAAATAACAGATCACTATACCATGCAGGGCTTTCTAAATCCAGGAACAATATGCAGGTAGCTATATAAAATGACAAGCTAAAAAAGTGTAATAAATTTACTCATTCAATAAGGACTGTCTATTTCATGTTCCGAAAAGGTTTTTGATAAGAGACTATGTAAACATGAACTCTATAATAATGCAACTGATCTGGTGTTTTCTCTCTTCTGAATGCTTTTCCCTGCAAACCTGACATTGTTTTGCAAAGGTTTCTCAGGAGGTTAGGGCTTAAGGTTTTTTTTTTCTTGGGGGTGGGAGAGGAAGAATACTGGTGTTTTATTATTGAAATTGGAGCTGAAGCTGGGTTCTGTGTACAGTAAGAGATTTTACAGAAAGACAGTATGAATGTTTGTCTAAAGTTATGAAGACTGAGAGCCTCGAGATGTTTTGGTAAGTTCAGCTGGATATTCAGTTCATTCATAAAATCAACAAATAATGAAGAAACCATTAGCTTTCTTATTTTTCTACTTTGCTGCAAAACATCCTTCTCCTACTATCACAATGCATGTTTTTACTCTGAATCCAATAGATTTTCAAACTAATCTTTGTTGATTCAGTTTGCTCTGCAGACCTGCATTGGGTCACATCTGCTTCCAGAAGTAGTTCAGTAAAGAAAACCTGTGACATCTATACAACCTTGCACCAAGTAGCATATCAGTGTAAAGGAAAAAGATTTACAGTCTACTTGATGCTTCATTTACCCTATGGCTGTTTCTTGCAATGACATATAGCAGCCCTATCTAAAGCATGGGTGCTCTTAAGCAAACTACAGATTATTTTTTTTTTTTAGTGCATGAAAGGTGCAAGATAGTTGTGTATTGTGTTTTCTTTTCATTATGGGGAAGAAAGTCAGGCTAGGTAAAATGTAAGCTGAGATGGAGAACAACAAAACCCTTGCAATATTTGGATCTGTTTGTTATCTATATGCAGTAAAATCCAACAACCAAATCCAGTGAAGAACTTCAATTTACTTTCCTTCATCTTTTGGTCACTTATACATGTATGTGTTTTGACAAATTAAATACCTGTATCAGGTTGACTATTTCAGGTATGGATCTGGTCATATAAGCAGTGTTACATATATTTTTTTCAGAGATTAATTTCACCTGCTGAAGCAAGTTCTACCAAGGTTTTTTAAGAAACTGTGCTTCTATGAAACTGAAAATTTTTCATAATGTATATGCCACATCTCCACACAGGATGAATTTCTCCCTTTAAGCTAAACAACATGCTCTCTTTCTCTCTTACTTTTTAAATTAAGAGTAGTCATGATTACTTGACAATTAGAAATGAAACTGCCTTTTCATGAAACAAGTTGATAAACCTGATAGTTTTTAAATTCAATTTTTAACTTTTTAAAGTTTCTAACAAAGTGTCTTCTTCTTCCTTCAAGAAATCAACTTAGCATATGCTTAAAAAATTGGTTTCTGAGGTGTTTTCCTGAATTGCTTTGTTGCTCAGTTCCTAGTTAGTTCAACTTTGTCTGAAACCTTGAATTAAATTTATTTTACAGTCTAGAAGTTACAATTGTACAACAACAACAACAAAAAAGTCAGTCTTTAAACATTAAAAGTGTTTTCCATTTGGTTTCTTTAGTAATTTTGCCACAGTACTTAACTTTTACCTTCATCATGGCTTGAGGGAAGGGCTGGAACTGAAGCACCATCTTTCTAAATTTTCTTTAAATTATAAGGTATTTCACCTTAATTTCATTTCTCATTTTTTTTTTTCTCCTTTTATTTGTATTTTTACTCAAATACAATTTTACCTATTTAAATTAACCTAAAAACTATTTATCTCTGCATCTCCAGAGCTACTTGGTTATTTTTCATTTGGTGTAGGTTTGGTTTGGTTGGTTTTGTTTTTCCTCAGCACAAAAAGGCAGTGAATGAAATTAAACAAATCATACCACTCTACTACTACTACTTCTACAGTTTAAAACCTGAATCCCATAGAAGACAAGAATATTTGGAAAAAAACAAGTGGATGGCAAATTAATCTTGTTGATTTTTCCTTCAGCTATTAAGGCTGATCTTTAGAAAATACGCTGTTGTTTATGTATATGCATTAAATGGCACCTCCATGCAGGCAATGCATCTTTTGTCAGAGAAGTCAGCTAGAATTTTTGTCTTCAAAAAAATAAATTAATCTTTGAAGAAAATACACACAAATGAGGATTACCACAGGAGTGCTAAGAATGTTTTCACCAAATTGTCTGCTACCAAAATTTCAGTTTTGTACTGAAAGATTCAAACAAATACATTGTCACAAGGTAATTTTTCTGTCTGATTATCTTGAACAAAGGATCAAAGAAACTAAAATGATAAAGATAATTCGTCATAGTAAATCAGCATTGCTTCAATTAAAGTTTAGTGGAAAGGCATTATTCTTATGAAGATCTAGCTCAGTAGATGTCATACATTTCTGAATATACAAATAAACCCTCATTTAATGTTCAATAGTGTTTATTCTCCAACAACAAATTCTTCTACATCTTGGGTCCATACACAGTTTTTTGAACTGCCTACGAATAAATAGGTTCATTGTGAATACTATTCACTTTGAACTCAATCATCATGAAAACTAAAACATCTGTCCTCTCTGCAAGGTATTCAAGCTTCAGACATGGCAGGAAAATAATTTTGAAATATTATCCTCTAGTTAAGGTGGAAGAATGATTAAGTTATGGTAATGGGGTGAACAAGGGTGATAATGATGCTGATATGCATGGTGCTGACCTGAAACCTTCTCCTTCATAATTTCTTGACTCCCTACAGGGTAAGATATAAAATCTTTAATTCATTGCTAAAGAGTGCATGCTTACCAGTGCTGGGTGCATGTGAGACCATCAGTAATTTTGTCTGTATTCTCAGGAGTTCCTACAATGTATTTAAAAATGTCATGCAACAGGCTTGCAATGTTTCAGAAGGTTTTGGAGAACAAAGCCTTTTCTACGAATTGATGTTTCATGGCATGACTTCTATATTATTACTGGTCAATTATTATTTTCTGTTTTGTCTGGGTTTTGGGAGTTTTGTGGGAAGAATGGAAGGCAAAATAATTACCCAGATGGATATTTTTACTGGGAGTGACAGCTACTTTAAAGTATTTTTAAAAAATTATAAATACAAGATTTATTCATGATGATTCCCTTGAAACATGAGAATAAAATCACTCTTTGCCACTCTTTTCATTATCCCAGCATGTCACAGGTTTTCTTTCACTAGTACCTAATTAGTGTGTTTACTTTGGGGTTAATTAAATCAGTTAAATTATTTAAAATAAAATTCTGAGACATGATTAATGGGGTTTTTAGGACATACAGAGAGCAGTTTATTTTATTACCTGGCTAAATTGCCATTGTTGTCATTTAAGATATGATAGTGATACAATAAACACACATACAAACTCAATTGTAAATCATAATTTATTATACTTTTACATTATATTTACATATAAGAATGCAAGACAACTCCAGAATAACTTGCATAGGATCACACTTATAATCATTTAAACATATTGGGGTGAGGGTGGAGTGTTTGCTATCTAAAGTCAGGAAGAGCCACAATATTGTTGGTGGGTAAGATAATGTGCCTCATATTTTATTGCAAGGAAGTAAAAAGTACTTAGTATTAAAAAGTTAATTGATCTTTGAGAAGATTATTTTTAAGACAACATTTTAAACTGTTTGATTACCTAACAAATATTGAAGTTAACTTTTTCAGAATGTTTTGCTAGTGAACCTGGAGAAAAAGATTTGAATATCTTCATATAAAGAGTAGGTTTAATAATTAGCAATATGATGTTACATCTCTGTTTATCAATTTGAGCAAAAGCAGTGTTAATAACATAAGGAACTCAAAAATAATTTCCTATTTCAGTTGATGTGTTTTACTGCAAGTCGGAACTGCTACAGAAATTGGTAAAGAACTATGTTTTTAAAGTGAAGGGAAAAAGAAACTGCATGCAAACATCTATACAGTTCTAGAATTTCTGGATCATAAGAAGAGTAAGATCTCATCCTCCAGGAAAAACACTTGCTCAAGGAACTACAAAGAATGTTATTCTCAAAGTTGTCTTTCTGGGATAATAAAATTTAAGAAATATTTGAGTATTTTACTAGTAAGTTGAAAATTTGCTTGGAGGAGAGAAGTTTATTCCTGAATGACCTTTAGAGAAACAGGAAATGCCAACAAAACAGGCCAAGCAGAAGGCATTCCTTACTTAAAACACAAGGAATGTTTAAGCATTAAATGAAACAGGGTTCTAGCATCGTATTAGTGTGTACCATGAGAGAGGGGATGAGGTGGGAAACAACCAGGTGTATTGCTGATTTTCCTCACTTTCATTAAATTTTTCTTTTATCCTTTTCCTTTATGACATGTATACAACCTGTAAAAATGTTTTTCAGATATCTCCTGATGATATTTTTTTTCTAAAGATCACATTCCAGACTGAGATTTGCCTCTGATTAGGATGTGATGGCTATTATCTTGCACTGCAATATCTGAAGGAAAATTTTCTCACTAAAACTATGAAAAAAAACCTTAGACATGTACAGTTCTTCTCATTTTATGTAGAAATTTTTCTTTTAAATTTAAATTTCTTTGATGTTTTCATAGCAACCCACACAAAATAGAATCTAGTGATATAAATATCTAACAAAAATCAAGAAGGAAAAAAACCTAAGAAGATAAAATGCTATAACAAATCTCATAAGTAAGTTTCCCTTTCATTACACTTGGAAAATACTCTGAGGAATGAAATTGGGATAAATCCAGTTAGAATTTTTATATTTAAAGATAATGTTTTACACACTATCTTCATTATAACACTTATCTTCTCATAATGACCTTCATCTGGGATTCCAATGCACTTTGCAAACAATAATTAGTGCATTACTAACAGCACTAAAAATTTGGTGCTGCAATGATAATTTTCTGAAGAATGGTGGGAATACCTCAAACATCCTAGTTACTTTAATGAATCTTAAGGATGTTCAACACCTTCCAAAATTTTACTGAACAGTACAGAAATTCCCTGTAAATTGTCTTGTTAGATTTGGAATCTTATGTCATTACAATTTCACTGTTTCTAGGCCTTACTATTATTTCACAATGTTTATTTGAAACTAAATTCAAAAAAATAAGGATATATCCTCCTCCTCTCTGTCTCCAGGTGCTGTTACAGCGACAAAGAAGTACAATTCTAAAGACTGGATCAAGGAAAGAATGAAAAATATTATGCAACATAGTCACGGACATCATGACTGATAGACCAAGTGCAAATATAGAAGTATGCTATGCTAGATGAAATAAGCCTTCTTGAATCTCTCTCAGGAGAGAAAGAAGAAACCAAAGTGCATAGTTTCCTTGCATTGAATCTTACAACAATCTCAATTCAATCTGTCAAACAAAGTGTACTGCAGTCACTTTATTAGTGACCTTTACAGTTAGTGACTTTGATAAAAGACCTCCCAAACTGAAGTTTATTTTCTTTTAGTTCTTTTCTGTAGTATGTTTTATATACAACATTTTTTTCATTTAAGATTACATGTATAGAAGAAATATTTTTCTCATTACTGATATATAGTTTACTCCAATTTATTTTTCAGTAAGTTTATGTAGGCATCTCTCACCTGTAAGACTATCAATTGATTGCCCTCACTTTAACACAAAATTTACCTTGTACACAAATCTAGATTTATTTTTCACCTTCATCACTGTGAATTACTATGTAATCAAAACACTGAAATATGAAACTGACCACATGCTGCAGGCCAGTTGTATGATGAATTAGTGTCTCTCTACTTTGTGCCATGCTGTTAACCATATTACAGCTACTGTTAGACGTTGAAATGTAAGAAGTGTGTCTATATATCTGTGGTGGTGTGCTCCCCACCTCCCCAGTCTGACCTGTATTTCCTGTAACCCTGCTCAAGTAATAAACACCCATGGCAGTTGTAATGGATGCCTCTGGTCATGATGGCTGCATCTGTCTCAAAGTGGATTCGTGGGAGACAGATAACAATACAATAGCCAACGACTAATTTGAACAATGCGCCCACCTAACCACAGTGCTGGTCAATGTCCTGCTCAAGCCAAATTTGGAAGAAACTAACATCTAGTTGGTACACAAATATGACTATGAGTCAATCATCTTACTCCATAAATAGTGGACAACCTAGGGCCCATTGAGCTCCCCTGCATGGCAGTGGGCTGCATACCAGGATCTCCCCTTGAGTAGGGATGCCTCTCAATTTTACTCCTTGAGGTTGAGAGATTCCTTGCCGCAAGAGATTCTCAGTAGGTGATTAATAGCAAGCTAAACTTTGAAATCTTAGCTAAGTGATATAAAGGATTGATTGTGTATATATAAACCTTCAGATATAAACGTTGAACAAGTCTGGGACTAGGAATGGATCCAGCTGCACCTAGACTCCTCTCTGAGAAGGAGTTTACAAAACAAGGGGGTCCATTCTGAACCTTGCAACTCAAGGGGAGGGTCTCTCTGACAGTTTTGTCTGACCCTGTCCTCTATGCAATAAATATCAAGTGAACCTTGCCATTGAATCTTGTTAAACTACTGTCACATTTACTATCAAACTTTGTTAAATTTCTGTTTTATATCAATAAACATATTGCTACTTCTGTCTTACAAGTTAAGTGCGTCACTCCATCTGTGACAGTACCTACAGATATGTCAGTTTTAGACTCACTATATGCCTTATCTGTAGGAGGCTCATAGCCTTGTTAAAACTATTAGAGGCTTCCTACAACTTTTATGACATATGGATTAAGATACTATTCCTTCTGGATACTGATAGATTTGAATATGCCTTTTGTATTTCTGTCAAGGAACTAGTTGTTCATGAAAGCTGGTTGTCCTTTTTCAAGCTGACTAATATAATGACAGATGCGTACCTTATGTAACCCTCTTTCATGTTCATGGTCATTTACTCACATAACTGCTCACACTGAAGTCACTAGGACTTTTTATATAAGAAAGTATTTGTCACTATGAATTCATGTTGCACAGTCCTGACATAAAAACAGTACGTATTGTTTCCTATACTCAGTTGTACATTACAGATATTTTTTTTTCTTCCTTAAAGAACACCTACTGCCTGACTCTAGAGTTAAGTAACATGAAAAAAATGACTAATGGCTAATTTGCATTTTTCATAAATACACACTTGCCTGTTGCAAGACACAGTTTCACAGTGGATATCTATAAATAAAATTTCATATAGATAACATGAGAGTTCTAAATTATAATATAATAAACATAATAATTACCTCTGTGATAACTATATTTTAAACAACATCAACAGCAATGAATATGGTAAAACTCTTAATATCAATTCCATTATATCTATAAAAGTAGCTCTCAACAACAACAATAACAAAGTGTCAAATATTTCATTTCTTTAAATGTGGTTACTGTTTAAAAGGTGCACTTAAGTGAATAACATTTTCTCTCCATTTTGAAATGAACTGATAATTGACTTCCCTCTACAAATTCACTTTGTTTATATTTACCCATCTTTTTCTGCAACAACCCACTCTTTCCTTTCATGAGAAAAGTCTATATTGGATTTGCGTGGTAAGCTTTTGGTAGTGGGGAAGCTACAGAGGTGGCTTCTGTGAGAAGTTGCTAGAAGCTTCCCCTATGTCCAACAGAGCCAATTCCAGCTGGCCCCAAGATGGACCCACTGCTGGCCAAGGCCAAGCCTGTTAGCAATGGTGGTAGTGCCTCTCGGATAACAGATTTATGAATGTGGAAAAAAAACCCTGTGCAACAGAAATGGCAGCCGGAGAGAGGAGTGAGAACATGTGAGAGAAACAACCCTGCAGACACCCAGGTCATTGAAGGAGGGGGAGGAGATGCTCCAAGTGCCAGAGCAGAGATTCCCCTGCAGCCCGTGGGGAAGACCATAGTGAGGCAGGCTGTCCCCCTGCAGTCCAGGGAGGTCCATGGTGGAGCAGATCTCCACCTGCAGCCCGGGGATGACCCCACACTGGAGCAGGTGGATGCACCTGAAGGAGGCTGTGACCCCATAGGAAGCCCACACTGGAGCATGCTCCTGGCAAGACCTGTGGCCCCATGGAGAGAGGACCCCAGGCTGGAGCAGGTTCCCTGGCAGGACTTGTAACCCCGTGGGGGACCCACGCTGGAGCAGTCTGTGCCTGAAGGACCGCAGCCTGTGGAAGGGACCCATGCTGGAGCAGTTCATTAAGAACTGCAGCTCATGGGAAGGACTGACATTGGAGAAGTTCATTGCAGACTGTCTCCTATAGGAGGGACCCCTTGCTGGAGCAGGGGAAGAGTGTGAGGAGTCCTCCCGCTGAGGAGGCAAGAGTAGCAGAAACAACATGTGATGAACTGACCCCAAGCCCCATTCCCTGTCCCCCTGTGCTGCTGGTGGGGAGGAGGTAGAGAAATTAGGAATGAAGTTGAGCCTGGGAAGAAGGGAAGGGTGGGGGCAAGGTTTTTTAAGATTTAGTTTTATTTCTCATTATCCTGCTCCAGTCGATTGGTAATAAATTAAGTTAATTTTCCCCAAGTCAAGTCTGGTTTTGCCTGTGATGGTAAGTGATCTTTCCCCGTCCTTATCTTGACTCGTGAACCTTTTGTTATATTTTCTGTCACCTGTCCAGCTGAGGAGGGGAGTGATAGAGAGGCTTTGGTGGGCACCTGGCACTCAGCCAGGGTCAACCCACCACAATGTCAAAAAATAGTGTCCTGATTTTTCTTTAGTTCCCATATACAACTTTTGAATAATAAAAGAAAAAAGGAAAAAAAGAGATGCCAAATGTCCCTTAGATGTTACTGAACACCTAGCACAGCCTTTTCAGAAGCAAACTACTGTAGGAAATGAAAAAGAGGAACAGTGATGGATTACATGAAAAATATTGTATGTATTTAGCAGTCTCCATTCTGCTCTTCCTACTTGCAAGTATTTAAACATGAAGCAGCTCGGATACAGAAATATAAGCCTATTGTACTGCCTACTTTCATAATTAGTATGTCTCCATTGATCTCTCACTAAATCAGCAGAAATATGAAAAAACAATTCAACAAATTATTGTTATCTACATCTACACTAAAATCTACTACTACACAAGCCTCTACTCTGCCAAACATTTTGCTACAGTTGCATTACCTGCCAGGTGTGCAGTCACAGAGTATACTGGTGACTACTAGGTAATTACTCACAAAGATGCTAACATTGTTTCTTGTAGCAATTTATTCCATTCCTCTCCCTTCCTCAATCAGAGATGACCGTCATGGCAATCAATGTTGATTCTATTTGTCTTTTATATTTAGTTTTTCTACCAACAAACTGATAGGATTAGGTGAAACTTGCAGGAGAGGGAGAGGGAGATTTCTCCTGCTTTTCAGAATCATTTGATCCTGCTCAAAGAAAATAACATTTTGGAGAGAATGAAGGATGTGACAGGTAAAGGAGATTTACAGGAGGGAAATGGGAGCCTATAACTCATCTGAGGATGGAGAAAACTCTGAAAAGAACAGGGAAGGATATCCACAACGAAACCTCTGGGGCTACAGAAGGAAAATCTTCTCATGAACCAGAGGGAATGGAACAGGGTTTGCAACAGCTCTCAGAGGGACTGAGTTGACTGAAACCAGGACTTTTCGACAAGGACACAATGCATAGGATGAGAATCTTGTATAATCATCTTTATAATTTCTTTTCTGATCTAGTCAGAATGAACTGACCCAGTTTTGAACTTTCTCTTTGAGTTTTATCTCTCTAAATAGCTTAATATTACAGCCTATATTCTAAGAAAACTTGTTTTCTTTGAGGTTAAAAGCTCTTTAGTCTTCTTAAGTTGACTTAGTATTATAAGATGGTTTTGGCAGATTCACCTCAAAGCTGTGGTTGTCACAACATTCAATCAAAGGTTGCAGAGACATCACATACCTGGAAGAAGTTGTCTTAGCATAAGAAGTTTCATCACATTATGACAAAATCAATTTCGCTAAATGAAGAGTTTCTGATTCTGGCTATGTGCCTG
Organism: Elanoides forficatus; assembly: GCA_025311575.1. Taxonomy (NCBI): domain Eukaryota; kingdom Metazoa; phylum Chordata; class Aves; order Accipitriformes; family Accipitridae; genus Elanoides; species Elanoides forficatus. The sequence continues at coordinate 26,657,007 of JAOBAS010000029.1, forward strand.
AAGGGTATTTCAACAGTACATTCGGGTGAGTTCAGGTCGTGCCATCATACTCTCCTGCACCTATCTGTTTACACAAAGTAAAAGTCCATGCATGGGATAGACAGGAGATCAGAATGAAGGTCTAGACATAACCTACCATAATTTCATTCTTACTGGACCTCTACAGTATATGCAATACTAACACCATGCCTATTGTTCCTTTTCTTTCTCTTTGATCTGCCCCTTTGGACTAAAAGAATCTTGTAGAATCTCTAGAAGGAAAATGTGATTATTTTTCCTCATATCTCTGTAATCTTTCTGCAGTATTATAGCAAGAGGGCATGCACTTCTACATGGATAACAGAGTATGTTTAGAAACTTATGGATAAAGTTTGTATATAATTGTACCAGTTATCCTCAGTGTACTCAGCCCCCTGAGCTGGATGGTGAGGATGAAGAGCAGATTATACCCCCCTTAATCCAGGAGGAAGTAGTTAGGGACCTAC
>JAOBAS010000029.1:26670816-26688928 GCA_025311575.1 Elanoides forficatus
CGGCTGGTATTGGCTCTATCGAACACAGGGGAAGCTTCCAGCAGCTTCTTAAAGAAGCCACCCCTGTAACCCCCCCCTGCTACCAAAACCTTGCCACGCAAAGCCAATACAATATGGCTTAAGGGTATCTGTTCACTTTCCTCTCAGTTGCCTGTAGTCCTTTTACCTAGGTTTCTGTTTTGCGCCTGTTAAGTAAACTAATGAAAATGAACCATGCATGTTTCACCAGACTTGTAACCAGTCTACCTTCTGGGGAATGACGTGTGCAGACTTTAATGCATGCTCATTGTCAATTTGAAATTTTATTATTGGTATTCTAGAGTGACTAATATGGGAATGAGGCTTAAATTGTGTCCACTGACGATATTTTTTTCCCCCTAACTGAAGCAACTTTTAAAATGTTTCCCGCCTCACGCCCAGCAAGTGCAAGGCAGTATAAAGGAGGTATGAAATGAGTATCTATTATGACAATTACAGTAGATTAATAAGATTAATAATTGCTCTGCATAGTGTAAGAACATAGGAAGACATGAACTAAGAAACACTGCAAAGTGAATAAATGAAACACTGCAAATGGTGGAGCATATTGATGGAGGTTTTCTGCAGGAAAAGAAAATAGAGAACACAGATAGCTGGAAATCTTACTGCATATTACTATGGGTACAAAAGCTTATAACAGAGATTTAGAGAAATAAGTGATAAAAATACTTAGCTACTTTCAGTTAACATTTTATTACAGATGTGATTGCTGTACACATCAGGAATCAAGGAGTAGTGTCCTTGCCTAGTAAATTCACTTTATGCATAAGTGAGAACGTGGATGGAAGTGCTTGTGAGAGCCAAAAAAGTGAGCAGTGGAGAAATTTATATCGCAGCTGCTCAGCCACACAGCTGTTTCCTAGTGCTTCAAGAAAAAAAACTAGTCTACTACCTGCCTGCCATACCTTTCTGAATTACAGCAAGAAAATCAGAAAAAAAAAAAAAAAAAAAATGTCAAGGTGCCACAAGGGCCAGTGGATCCCTCTGTGCCAGGGCCTGTCACAGCCCCCAGCCAGGAGCAGGGCAGCTGGGGAGCACCGGGGCAGCCTTGTAACAAGTAATTTGTATTTGCCACAGTAATATTGACAAACAAATATGGCACATACATCCACATGCACATTTCAGTACTGCACAAGTACCATTTTGCAACTTCAGTACCACTCTGAATTTCTCATATTTTCATATCATTAATAATATCTCTTTTTACTGTAAAAGTGTCTAAATTTGTATATTCAAAAATTCAGAATTATTATCATTAATCCAATATAAACTTCACTAGATTAGGAAGAAGCAGAAAAATTTCAGAGTGAAAAAAAAAAATGCCTATGTACTTGTGCAATGTAAAGCTACATCCTAACTGACAGGCTGAGAGAAGAGAGATGGATCAAAGGACCATTACCTTCATTTTTCAGAAAGGAGCTGAGTCAAAACATTTAAGAATACAAGAATCTCTAGGAAGCCAAAGGTGCTGCTAGTTAGGATACAAGATATATGAGGAGTGAATTGGAAGAAATTTCCATGTGTTTCTATATAAACATGGCCCAGCTCTTCAAAAATTTTAAAATGCTTATAACTAACTTCAGGTGGGATTTAAGTATCTTTAAGGATTGGAGCCTTGGTGCCTTTCTGCAGAATTAAGTATCTAAATACCTATATGTATGTGGTCCTAATTACTGTGTCTATAATTCCAGAGTCAGAAATGAAACCAGTTTGTCATTCCCATGTCTTAGATGAAAATCTATATTTTCTTCACATTTATAATTTAAAAACTTTAATTGATTTCTGGCCGAACTCTTAGTTATATAGGCTATATTATGTTTTGTTTACAGCATAACAAATTCTGGAATGAGGAAGAGAGAATGAATCAATAATAATTCCATAGCTGTGATGAGAGTGGGAAAGAAGAGGGGAGTTTCAGCATTAGACAACCCTTCTCCCAAGAAAATCAAGACCTTTGTAGACAACCAGCTCTATAAGGAATAGGACCTAGCATTATCTCCAGTATAAATGAAAGCAGGAAGCAAATGATCACAATACTACTGTGTAATATAGTATGTAATATTCGAATAGGATAAGTCAGTGAAGTTGCAGTCTAATAAAACTGTCTTTTATTTTCTTTTTTTTTTCTTTCTTCTAAGTTGCAGGGACAAACAGAGAGAAACAAAGTAATCTGCTTAGTTTTCTGTTTGTTCTTTTTAAGCACAGTTACCTTATACAGCATTATTTTTTAAGAAAATTATTCTAAATAGCTTCACAGTCACCCCACCATCCCCTCTGAAAGGGACAGAATAAGACAATTTCCTTTGAATAAACAGAATAAAATCAGTAGCCTTTGAATTCTAGTTGTGTATTCACTGACTTGCTTTTCCACATAAATTCATTACTTCAAGTGTACTCATTAACTGTGTGACTCTCTCCTGTCATCCTTTTTGAAAACAGATGCTATCCTAAGATTCAATAGAGTACTCTTGACATTCTTACAAAGGTTTTAACATTTTCAAGAGGCTGTTCTTTAAGGTCATTCAGGAGATTTGTATTTATTTTATGGACATTAACATTACTTAAAAGGTAATTAAAATCTTGTCAACATGTGAAAAATGTATTATGTTCATTTTTCATGTGCAACCAGTCATAAGATTCTCCCGGGTGACAGGTGTACAGTAAACTCTATTAAGATCAGATTAGCAGCAATAATTGTAACCCAGCCAGCTATACAGGTCCAGAAATAGTTCTAATAAAAATGTTTGGAAACTAAAGTCAGGGTTAGGTGGAAGGAGTGCCTAAATCAAAATAATTCAAGGCTAGATTCAGGATTTGCTTCAGAACTGCAGCATAAAGTGCCATGTCCATGAAGTAGTAGTAACAGCTGACTAGGAGGCAGGCCAGCAAGGTCACCTTCATTCTTCAGCCTGTTTGTGCCTCATTCCTCCAACTTATAGGACCAAGTTAATATTTCCAAAGATCACATCAGGTCATTTGGTGAACTATCGCTTCATATATTTTTTCCTCTAGAGGGTGGAAAAATTTAAGATATGCATACTGCTTGGCTTCGCCATATCCCAGCAGAGAACTGTTAGCTATTATGAATCCAAATTACAGAGTAGAAAGCCCCAAAATAGGGAATTCTGTTCCAAGGACTACGTATGTCTCTTACAGATAGTCAGATATTTTGCTGAATCTAGATACTACTGAATAAAGAAATATGATGGATCTCCAGGAAAAAAGTAACAGGATCTCTTCCCCCCCCACCTCTCCTGATCCATCTTCACAACCTAACTACTCTCAAGTTCTGCAAAAGGTGAAAGAAAATCAGAGTGAAAGTAGCATATTTGGATTATGGTAGCATTACTAAGTAATGAAAGTAGAACTTTATCTTTGCATGCCAGAATTATGTATACTATTCATATGATGATATTTTTGTACCTCATCTTTTTTGACAGCTATATTGAATACTTCATCTGTATGCCAATATAAACTGAGAATAGCTACTACATATCAGATTAATTACCTTAATATGAGTGAGAACGCAGACCCCCTTCTATAGTTGCAACATGAACACTATTTCAGCTATATATTAATAGTCTATTCATGAAGTTTAATTAGTAAGAAATACAGCTGGAGAATTATTCATTAAGACCAATTCCTACTAATTTTGACCATAGTTTCTTAATTATTCACTTTGGCTGGAAGTTAATTAGTTTCATGTCTTACTTGTTAGTTAGCATATATTTTAACCCATATATACTAAGAGGGAAAAAGATAATGATTATGTGGAGTCAAGTTTTAGCTTTCATGGAAGATACTTGTTTCAAAAATTCCAAAATTTTTGCTGGTTAATAAAAAAAAAAGCAACTGATGGTTTGTCTTGAGGAGGGGAAGGGGTGTAGTTCTTGGAATATAATAAATGTTCTATTGTATTTTTCATTTCTCTTTATTTTAATCTTGAAGATAAACTTTTCTTCTGCAAATCATAAAACCTTATCTCCTTTCCCACCTTGAAAGCATCAGTTATTCAAAGAGGAATTGTTGTATGTGGACCTTTTTAGCTCTGTGTTGGATCATGCTGTTGTCTTTCATTTCACACAGTAGTTACCACTCTTGATGTTTTCCTAAATTTCATTTTCTTTTTACATATGGATTAGTTCTTGTTAAATTAATAGCTGGTCACTTAGAAAAGTTCAAAATTTAGCTAATAATTTTAGCACTCCAAACACAATTTTCAATTAATTTTGCAGACTTTCCTTCCACGTCTGTATTTCCTTCAGAGTACAGGTATCTTAGCAACTTAATTCAGAGCGATAATTATTTTGATGAGAAAACCCTTATGACTTTTGGTTGCTTTCTGTTGCTGCTTTGGCCTCAAAATGGTTTTGGTGCATTTCATCTAAATTCTTTTTGGATGAAACTTTCTGTGTGGGTTCCAGAAATGCCCCCAGCATGTTGTCTGCTACCTCCACACCACCCATTTACCACCAGCTGTCCCTGGGATTCTTAGGAAATCCCAGATCCTTCAGGTGGTTCATATTATAAAAGTGTTCAAGTGTTGCACCCTCCCTTTGTATGCAGCTCTCAGATCCTTACAAACTACTGTTTCTGTGTCATTCTGACCATCTAGTTGTTCATCTTCACCTCTTACCTTTTCTTAAATATCCTAAACAACTGTAATCTACTTGTGACCTTTTAAAAGCCCTTCTTCACCTCCTAACTCATTCTTAGCTTTTATTTTTGAGGTCTTTTTTTTTTCCTAGTAGATGTATTCCAGATCCCAGCACAGAGGCAGTAGCAGAGAGGAGCAGCTTATGTCTCTGAGCAGACTGCCATATGGAAGCAGCTTTCCCATTAAAGGACTGAGAATTTCTCAGAGATGCAACCACCTCATAGCAGCTTTAGGATGCAGAGAATCTTTTTATTCTGCCAGACATCTTGAGACCAGCATTGGTTCAAATTCAGGATGCTGAAGGCAATCCTTTTGAGTTATAATTGCTGACAGTGGCAGTACCACAAACCCATTTCAGTGATCTCAGTTAAATATTTGGATAAGAGGATACCAACAAGAGGCTGCCATTTTTCACTCCAAGGCACACATAGGAGAGTCTTCTGAGGAAAGACATTGTACTCTGTTACACCTTGCAGTCTCCATCTGTGGCCCCTGCTAACAACTCTTACAAAGAATTGCACCAAATTCAAAATAATTTTTGCCCTTCACTACAGCTGTCATCAATAGTTTCCGTCAACATGCCCATTTCCACCCAGGATAAGCATCCATCTTTGATACACATGTCTCTTGGCAGGGACAGATGGGGGATATATATTAAAATAATTGGTTCCTAATTTTGGGGAACTGCTATACATTAGGAATCACAAAGCATAGCTACTGTGTCTTTAAAAGTACTCTTCCAGGAGCCAGAAGTTGCAGGAGAAACTGTTTGGCTACTGCGCCAGAAATTTCCTGTCTATTCCTTACCTTCTTTGAGTGCACAGTCCAAGTGAGCTACACAGGCAACATGACATGATACTAGAGTCATCTTTAGCACTTCACAAAGTAGCGTGCTGTAGCTCACACCTGTAGAAGAACTACAGTTTCAAAAATGTATTTATCATTACATGTTAATTGATGTTAATTTCTTGTCTGGTACCTGTACCAGACTGTGCTATCACTTTATACTTGATGTGGTTGAAGATGACAAACGCTTCTTAGTGATCATAGTTATCCTCTGTCAAACCTAGCAAGGCTGAGGTGTGTTCTTTGCAGAAATGAAATAAGAACAGTACCATGGCCAGATGCACACCATCACCCAGAAGCTGCATACATAAGCAAACAAATTAAGTAATTATTTCCTCATCATACCCACTGCCATAGGCAGGGCAAGAGCAGCCAAGCTGTAAGCAGAAGCTAGGGACAATCCCCTTAGTTTTTCCTGTTGACAGTTGGCAGCTCAGGCTTTGGAAGGTATTTTCGTGAAAACAGATGTATGAGAAAATCCATCTAAATTAATCTTGCCTGTGAGAGGCACATAAATGTCAGAAGGTCCAGTAACGTGCTACCCAGACTAAGCTTTACCGTTGTACGGGAAGGTATAAACTAATCAAGTTTTAGTAACACAGATGGCTACTTGAGAGAAGACAAAGAACCAATGAGTAGAGGTTAATTAGGTCTCATTGCTCCCAGAACTCAAGGGCACTATTATCTTACATACCTTACAATACCTTACATACCATACATATCTTACAACAGTAATTCTTATTACCCTGAGAAAGCTTGAGTCCACCTGGTATTGTGCGAAGGTCTTCTCTGTCAACAATAAGCCAAGGGTGGAGAGCTGTGCCGTTCAGTGTTAACTGATACTAGTAGCCCTGTTACCAGTCAGGACAAGGTATGCCACAGTCATTCAGATGTAAGATTTCTAAATATGTCTTGTCAGTTTAAAAAATCAGGTTAACTGTGCCCACTTAATAGAAAAAACACACTTGCCACCAAATAAACTAGCCCCAGTCCAAAAGATTTCTACATATCTCTGCCCCTGCCTTGCATTTAGCAGGAACACTCTCAGAGTGCTCTCAGGGGAAATGCCTACAACCACCTGTATTTCTGGATTCATAGTCATTCACCTCCATTTTCAGACATACTCTGCTTGAGAGGCAAGGATCTAAATATTTATTTCTATGTTGGAAATCTTATATAATTTTGCCAGATGGCAATTAGATTCACAGACTGTTTTCAGCTGTTGAAGGGCCTATGTTCCCCATTGCAATACATGCCCAACAAGTAAAAATTTGTCAGAATATTTTGTATTCTTTTGGAGACTGATATTTTTCAGAATTAACATTCAAAACACCAGCAAATGCATTTTAGCTACTGATTCTATCAGTCTTATCTACTTGCATTGTTATAATAAACAACCTGAAAACAAATTTCTAGACTGAATGATTGCATTTAGATTTGGGCTAAATCTGATTTATTTTTCTCTTACTTATCTTATCTAAATACTTACACATTTAAATATCTCCTAACTCTTTAGCAAACTATCTCAATGACATTTTTTCCTTTTAAAGCTTCTTAAACTACTTCAAATATCTTAGGTCTTGCATGTTTAAATACATAGCTAAAAAAAAGTACTGCAAAATAAAATGAGAAGGTAAAAACTTATCTTTATTTTTTTCATTTGTATTTACTCAATGTAATGTCTGGCAAGGACTCTTTTCAATTCACATTCATTTCATTTGCTGTAATTATTTTATCCCTTTCTTCTCTTCTCTGACAGAGCTGAATTGCCCATTAATTCTCAAAGAACTGTCTCTAAACCTTTTAAAGTTCATTCTGTTGTTCTACCAGATGGGGAACAGTAAAATTTAGAGAAGCATGGAGCTGGACCAAATGTCTGCACAGGAATCAGTCCCTGTTCGAAAATCGATTAAATCACTGTGTTAACATGTGGTTCTGAGGCCTTGATACATTAACCATAGATTTATACAAGTATTCTTGGAAAAATGGAAGAACTGGAAGAACCAGATGAAAATGTTGGCATTCTCAGTGGAGAACGTGAAGAAAGTGAAGCAGGGGCAGCTTAACAAGAAACCCTGATTATGGCAGGCATTAAAATTCTGTTTTCCTTAGTGGACTGGCTCAGGGTGCTGTTTAACCCTTACCCAGCAGACATACATGCATGTCTGAGTGAGATTCTCTAGAAATGGTTATCCATGCATCTGAATTTCTGTTTTGTTTCCTGGACACTTGTCTTTTAATCACAACTGTGATATTTCTGCTATTAAATATGGATGAGAGTCTGTAATAGATTTTAAAACAAACGGAAAATCACTCAGTATTTTTTTAAATTTTCTTTGTTTTTCTTTGCAAAAATTTCCTTTGCTAATCTCATTTTTAAAGTTTTATTTTTCAATATTTTAACCATCTTATCAGACTAATGCTGGACTACTTCACAAGCATTCTCAGCCATAGTAACTAACCCATTAAAGAAAGTGTACAGCACAATAGTTATGAATGTCCAAAAGCAGACTAAGGTCAAAGTATTTGGATAAATGAACTTTGTCCAATTTTATAGTATCCTTAATAATCCTTATACTTCTACCTAGTTTATACTGTTATATAATTGTTGCTTTACTTTAACAGCACTGAATATATATCAAGTTGAGAGCATCTGATGTATGTCCTCTTATGAAATGTATTTTCTGTTGCAATTAAAGATACAAAAAGGAAGTGAGGCTGTAGAATAAGACTTAAAGTCATACCTTCCAGGTTCTAATTCCTATCACTGAACTTAAATTTGAACACCTGATTAACCCCCCCCTGAATAATCTAAAAGCTTTTCATCAGCCTATTGAAGATGTTCCTATGCAGCTGCCTTAGCTGTAGAAATTGCTTTACACACACAGATTCCCCAAATGGGGAATATTATAGCAATTCTGTAAAAGATTCAAGAGAGAAAAAAAGGAAGCAAAAATGATGACAAGGAGAAAATATAATGATGATAAATTACATTCTTGAAAGTAAGCCCTTAATGAGAATGAAACAAAAATGAACAAATATATAATATATACACATTCTGCAGTGCAACTATTAAAGCAACACTTGACTTTTTTTTAATCACTCTTTCCAATGTTAATTCACTCATTTCCTATTTCTAATTTTTTATCTGTCATTTCAATCGTATTTTCATTCTTTTTCCCTCATTTTATTCAGTCCTAGATTTTGGTGCTTTTTTGTTAGGGAGAGATGAGAGGTATTGTTACTCTACCTCCTCTATATTTTACCATATTCTTTCCTTCTGTTTCATCTTCCTAATATTTATCTAGATTTAGTAATATTTGTTTATCCACATATGAGGTAGGTAGTTATGAATAACAAGTGAAATGTCAGGTTTAAAAGCTGTAATACCATGTAAATTACTTTCTCCATCTGTGTATCAGGTCTCTATTTTATATTTATCCATTTTTTTGTTTCACAGTGTTCCTCTGAACATTATTAAGTGGGTTTGGTTTTGTTTTTTTTTTTTCTGATAGGAAAAGAACAAAAGGGTAATTCTGACCAACATAGGTGTCTTCTACATAAATCACAACTGTGACCTGCTTGTGTAGAATCTTGCAGTAATTCTGAACTTGATTGAACAAGATAACTAACCAAAAGACAAAACTTCTGCATAAAATAAAGTTATCATAAGTTTTAGATAGCAAAATGCGAGCAGTTCCTTTAAAAGATTTCCTCACATGAAACTCACTTTTCATGTACTTGCAACAGGTATTAACCTATTAAAAAGTAACATTTGAGACTTTTAAAATTCTGAATTCAAAGGAAGCTTGGAAAGACAGTCCTAGTACCTTCTTTCCTTTTGTTGTCAAACTTACAGGCTAAAATTCAGGTAATAGGGAAGTTATTGAGAGTTCTATGATTGGGTTCAGTGTATTATGATTTTACCCACAAGTTTTCTGCAACCTTATTTCACACAGTTGTGTGCCTTTTGTTTCTCTTAAAAAATTTAAGAGACAGTCTTGGAAATAAATCCTATCATGACAGTTTAGGTTTCTAAATCCTTGAATATAACCTAACAAATAGTTTCATTTTAAACACAACATAATCAACCAAAATCTTACCAAGCACATTTCTGTGTCTTTCCATGCAAGTCAGTTTTACTTCGTCTGTGTAGATCCCACATGGCTGGTTTGGCAGTATGGCATTGCTGTGAACTCTGTGTGCACTCAAAGACAGCCAAACCATAGTTACCTGTAAAACATAGTGTTGGGAGCTTTTATACTTTGACTTCATGGGAGCTTCAGTCAGCAACATAATATAATACCTTAGTACTTGAGATGAAATGCAAAATTCAAGTATAAATATGTGTAGTACATTGACTGGTAAAACAGATGTAGTTGCTCTAGTAAATATGCATATAATGTTTAAATCTGAACAAAACTTAATCTCTTTTTAAAATTTTTTTTGTGTTTAAATAGAATTCAATGAAACTACTTGCACTTAGGCATTTGCTTACCTGCTGTACAAAATGAGTCGAAAGAGTCCACATCATACAGGAGTAGGATAATAACAATGAACCACATCAAAGTGAAAGGAAAACAGTTAAATCAATATCTTTGTTGAAGAATTGTTTCTGCTCCAATTTGCACAGCTACACAGGATCCTGAAACATCTTTGATCAAATCTTCATAGACCACCATGACATAGTGACATAGAGCACCAACATCAATATAACCTGTGACTGAAAAAAAGTTACTTCTATATGAACAAAATAAAATATTACTAGATTACAATTTTTGTGGAGATTTAAACAGTTGTTTTATTTGCCACTTAGTCAAACAGGGCCGGAAAATCCCAATCCTCCAGACCATCCTTACAAGCCTTTCGTAAAACCAAAACCCTTACTCAGCTTATATTGGGATTCCTTTAGGTCTTTCAAAGCAATGAATGGAAGTGACTAGTTTAAGACTCAGACACCTGCTGGTACAATCTTCTGTGTGCTTCTTGTAGGAAAGCATAGAAAGCAGCTCTATATGCCACTGGTTTTACTCTTATGTATACTATTTAATGATGATATGTACATTTCCATCTGATAAGGAATTATAGTCAAAACCATCCTTTAATAAGTTAACACTATAAAATAATTGACATCTTTAGTCTCTCTCTCCCCCTCTCTCCCCCATACAAAAAATATCCAATATAGCTTACCAGTTTTTTCCACATACAGAGAAACCAAACTGCTTCTTAACAGTTATCCCTTTCTTATACAGCTTAATTTACACATTATTGCAGTGTTTTGAGGGAAAACAGCAGGCTTTTAACTTGCAATCACTTTTCATAGCTACTTAAAATTTCAGATACCTTTAACTTTTGCTGACTTGCTCAGCAGGGGCTCCAATGCTCATTTTGTTCCTGTTCCATTAAGAATTGGGAGCTGCATTAGCCCTAAAGCCTAAGCAAGATGATGGCACACACTCAGATATAAAAGTCCTCTGTCCCTGGGGTATTAGAGCCATAAAATGGTGAAATCCTCCTTGGGAAAAAAACCCATATAAGTGGTAACATCTTCAATACAGAATATGAAAATAAAACATATTTTAAGAACAAAATTAGGCATGACAAATCTTACAAGCTTTTTTCTTTGTGATTTATTCACAGGTCATTAAATCCATTAAGTTGATTTTCTCTAGCTTTGGTATTATGAATGATTTCCTGCATCCTCACAAAATGCTTTTTAAACTCATTAAACCCAATACAGTTGCTTTTATGCTTGTTTTAATAGCATAGTGCACTTTGTACTTCATTTTGAAACATTTGCAAGTAAGAATAATTAATTAAATATTCTGAAGTTTAAGAAGGTGGTCATTTTTTCTGGGTACATACCTGTCAATCAAAGGGAATTCAACATTTCAATGAATGCACTTAGTTACTGAAGGGTTTTATAAATGCTCATATATTAATTTACATCTTTGCAGCATTAGGCATCAGAGATGCTTAGAGAGATGGGGTCTGCTGCTATGAAAAGTCAATGGCAAAGCTCAGTGGCTTCCACTGAAGGAGATTAACAGAAATAAAAGCATTTTCCTTTCAATTTATAAAGCACTTTATCCTAAATTCTGAGTGAATAATTCAGTAATTGCTTAACAAATGCACCTTGATTGTTTGTTTCATAAATATTTGTAGTAGATATTGGTCTGTCTTTTGATAGTTTCCATGGCTTTGCCATGCTTTCCACAGCAATTCATCCTCCAAACAAGTCAGGTCTGCATTTCTTCTAAAATAAGTAGATTTGCCACTGCTGTGAGCAAAAGTTTGATGAAGTGTCTAATAATTAGCTTAGCTGCACATCTGTAAATGTGACAGGATTTGCACTTGTTCAGAAACCTACAATCCTTTTCTGCCTGGAACAGCTTTTTAACTGCTTCTTTAATGAATCTTACATGGACTAGTCTTTCATAAGAAATAAGACTCACAGCGATTTCATGATTCAGTGAGCTCTTTCTCATGTCCTCATACCATGTGATTTCTTCTTCAGAAAAACAAACTCCATCTCAAAAAAAGTCCAGTTCCTTTTCCTGTGCCTCCTACAGGAGGTCTGTTATTTTTCCTAGTTAAAACCAGCTAATATGAGTATCTCCTACTTTTAAAGATATTTAAGTGTTTCTTTCCCACTCTCCTGGTAATTTGGTCCTCTTATCAATTCAGTGCCCAAAAGAGAGGCACTGTGTTTTAGTTAGAAAAAAACATAACTATACTGAGAATAAATATTTGGAATTTATTGTTAAAAAAAATCTGTTTAGAAATAAGATACATTAATTTAAGAAGGATAGAAATTAACAAATGGAATGACTTAACAAATTTTTCATCGTTTGTATTAATTTTGGACACACTTCTTTCAAAATGCTACAGCTTACATAGAGCTTATAATTTTAATATACATAATATCAAATAGAGTTGATTAAAGACATCAGATCATATAATCATGGTGTTCTCTTCTAGCCCTCAAAAGAGCTACTGGCCAAATATATGAGCAGTGTACACCAGCTTATATATAATCATATTTATTTGTATGTGTATAAAGTATACAGAAATATATGCTGGCACATCCAAAGAAGAACAGTGAAGCCAGTGAAGGGTCTAGAGCACAAGTCTTATGAGGAGCAGCTGAGGGAACTGGGGCTGTTTAGTCTGGAGAAAAGGAGGCTGAGGGGAGACCTTGTCGCTCTCTACAACTACCTGAAAGGAGGTTGTAGTGAGGTGTGTGTCAGTCTCTTTTCAAAAGGAACAAGTGATAGGATGAGAGGAAACGGCCCCAAGTTGTGCCAGAGGAGGTTTAGATTGGATATTAGGTAAGTTTTCTTCACTGAAAGGGTTGTGAAGCACTGAACCAGGCTGCCCAGGGAAGTGGTTGAGTCACCATCCCTGGAGGTATTTAAAAGATGTGTAGATGTGGCACTTAGAGACATGGTTTAGTGGTGGACTTGGCAGTGTTTACAGTTGGACTCGATGATCTTAAAGGTCTTTTCCAACCTAAATGGTTCTATGATTCTGTGATTCTATATTACAAGTGTATAAGTAACTGCATTCTAAAAATACTGATACTGTCTCCCATATGATATTCTGGGTGTATTTGTGTTGGAGAAGGAAGAGGAAAGTATTAGATCTTAACTTATGAGCAATTAGTATCTAATCATAGAGTTTATATTGTATATACATGTATATATATCATATTATATATATTGTGTTTATAAATACATAAACATATGTATAATTATATATATATATTCTTTTCCATGTATATAAAACTTTGAAAAAAGAATTAAAACCAAACACCTTTTGAACCGCAAAGGAAGGGTTAATTGTCTTTAATGGTTCGACACAATAAATGCTTCTGTCAGGGTTTACTTACATTAAAGTAAAGTTCATCAATAGGGAATCTGGAATCAAAAGGTCATTACATTAGGAGAACTTAAGCAATATAACTCAAGTAAGCAAGAATGTTAGTTGAATGCAAAATTTCCAAACTGTAGTGCAAAGAGTATACATGAACTTGATGTGCAAGCTGAAACAATCCCCAGGCAGTTTTCTTTAAAGGACAATATGTAAAAAATTACTAGAAATTATTTTAAAGGTTTGTTTTATGCTGGGGGACACCTAAGATATTTCGTAATTACAAAAAAAAAAAAAATTGCAAATACTGAAACACTATGAACTTCATTCCTTTTTTATATCAAGATAAAAGATGCAACATATGACAAACAAAAGAACATAAAGAGTGTTGTATTTTTTAATTTCTAATCTTGCTGTGGCAGAATGTAAAGTTTTTGTCTGATATTCATGGTGATTTGCCATTGCCATAAAAAAAAGGCCATGGTAAACAGGAGTATTAACTCAAAAGGGTAGCACAGAGGGACTATCTGTGTATCTGTCAGGTATTTATGTATATTAAAATATAACTTTTTTCCACTTTTATTTGCCTATTCAAATGACTTGAAAGCAAATATAAATACTTTTCCTTATATTCCTGTCTCCTAGTGTCTCATGATATAAAATGTACCTGTTAACATTTTTCTGTACCAACAAAGGATGGATAATTTTGTTTTTTCTGGACTGTCACTATCAATTATTTCTTTGACAGCAATGTATACTGGCCTCAGAGAATACTGTGTATGTTTTGTTCAAGGCACAAATACATGAAGTCACATAGCTAATAATGGTCCAGAATAATCTAAATAGGTAAGACAGGAGTCAAGCAGATACAAACTAGGACTAAAGGCATCAATGAATCTATGGAAATAAGAAATCTTGTATTGATCTTTTCATAAGAGTTTGTAGGCTTGATTCTGCCACCATGTGGTTCTTGGAATCCTGCACAGATGAGGTAGTCCAAAGCCTGTTTAACTGCTTGGAATGTGTGGGTCTATATGAAAAACAGTGTCTATTAAAAAAACCCAAACAACCAGACAACAACAACAACCAAAAAAACCCCAACAGTTGTTGTTTTTTTTTTTTTTTTTTTTTTTTTTTTTTTTTTAAACTGCACAGGTAACTTCTTGAAGATGGTTGACACAAGAAGAGTTGTTGGGGACCATGGAGTCTTTCCTGCACAAATCCACTGGCCTGCTCTCATGCTGAGGTACTGAGGTACAAATTTACGCTGTTCAGGATTCAAGAGTATAAACCAGCATTGCAAAGATTGATTACAGAGTCTTTGTTAGTATATATGCTTGTGGTTTTGTAAATTAAATGTAAAATTATTTTGTAGTAATTTGACAAGCCTAAGACATTACAAAAGAGCTAGAAGTACAAGATACTTTGTGCTGAGTAGTAATAATGCAGTAATACATTCAGCTGTGTTCTATTTTCACCTTTTTTGTCTAATATTTTCACCTTTTTTTTATTCCCATTGACTTCAATAGGAATTCTGAATCAGACAGAAAAATGTACCAGTTCCTGTTCTTTATAAAGTCATATCTTTTTTTCTAAAGTTTAGCTTTTCAGTGCAGAAATAATATTCTATAGTTAGTTTCCTGAGGTTACCGCCCAACCTGCAAATTTTACTTGTAGTTATACTTGAGTATTATAAGAGAATTAATATTTGTAATAAAAATACTGTTGCCTAAGTTTTAAATGTATGTGCATGTGTTTATATAGATACATACGATACAACACTACAAAAATGCATATAAAGCTCTGGAATGGATGTCACTTGGCTTTCAACAAATTACGTTGTAAGCATTTGTGCACAGTGCATTTAAGTGCTGTATTTCAGCACTTAGAAGTAAATCAGTTGTTAATATATGGGGCCCATTAGTGTTGAAATTGTCAGCAAAAAGTAACAGCTGTGCATATTCATGGCTATAAAAATATGTTTAGCTATGGAAAAATGGAGTTACCAGTATTCATTTGAAATAATTACTATTAACTAATATGATGCCTCATCAATAAAGTGTGTAATTGATCTGGTTAAAAAAAAGTATGACTAGGAAATTTCATACAACTTACAGTGACTCAGCAAAAATAATTGTTGGCCATATTCTAAGAAATTAAATAATTAACCTACAAAAGATGCATTGCAATATTATCAAGTCCCATTTAATAAATAGGTTGTGTAATGCAGACCGTCACATGTTGATGAGACTTTTTGTATTAAAGGACATTTCAATAAAACTCTATCATCTCCAGTGATTTCCCTCTACCCTATTAGGGTGCTGAGTAACAGGATTTGTGTCTCACTTAGGAGAGTCTGGTAAGCTCTCACTCAAACTTTGCTGCTACCCACATTTTCAGATGCCAAGGCAATTTGCTGAGAGTGCCCATTCTTGGCCAGTAGCTCTAACTTTCAGTTTCGCTTCCCTTTCTTTCCTTGGTAGTAGACTTCCACGTAAGCCATCTTCTTCAGCTGTATGCCACAAGGCATGTAATACTATCCTGCAAAAATTATCTTATGTGTTTGTAAGAGACGCATCTGATGTTTATCTCAACATTGCTGGGACATCAAAGTACCACCTGCCACCACTACCATAGCAACAGAGCGACAGTCAGACTGCAAGACTAGAGACTTTCTGTGAAATCAAAGTTGATTCCGAGAAACTTAACCTAACCCCACGCATGCGCCCAGACCTGAGGCCTAGAAGACAGAGGGGCTCAGAGACTCCTGGAGACCACCAAAGACCCTTTGAGACCCCCCAGTGACGGTATTGGGCATGCGTACCACTGCCGGGTGGTGAGTGTGGTTAAACAAAACAGGTTTTAGTATATGCTAAGTAATTCTCAGAAGGAATATGAATATGCAATGTGACAACCCAATAAAAGAGCAAAGATGATGAATATCAGAAGGAATGTCCTCCCACTGGCCTTGAAGAATGGGACTGCTGGGACGCTGCAGCTCTGTGGTGGTAGCTATTGCAACGAACTCTTTTCCTTCTTTCTTTCTCTTTCTTTTGCATTTGCGAACTTGTGTCGGACAAATAAAGTTAGCTGGCACTTGACTCCATTTTGAGTCTTAATTCTGTTCCTGAGAATATGAGCAAAACCTCGCTCTGGTTTATGACTGGTGTGTGACAGTGTTCCACCTTTTGTCCATGGATAGTAGATTTTTAATTCTTACTTTTGTCTGCTCAGCTGCCTTCTTTTCCTCCTGTACAGACATTTGATGAAGAGTGGGGTTTTCTTGGTCCTGCCTGAAACTAGATGGTATGTGGCTGATAAACTGAGGCTGTGGAGGTGGTTAAAAGACAGCTTTGTATCTCCTACATATTTGTCATCTAGGAATTGTAGAACAGCTTTGAATAATGCTACAAGGATCCACATATACCTTTTCATATACAATATACAATAAAGGAGATTAATAACACAAGATTATTCACTTTAAGTGTTCACTCTTTCTTTTTCAGTGTTCCAAACCAATGCTGCTTCTAAAAAGAGCTATGTGTTCTCCCAAAATAATAAAGTTCTGTAAGCAGTAAAATAATAATGCGTTAAAGACAGTTAAGATTATTTGACACTTTCCATTACAAACTCTTGTTTTCAGATGATTACAACTACACAAAACATAAAGAACTTCAGGTGTTGTTTTCCATTTCAGACATCTAAGATTGATTTTTTTAAATTTTTCAGACAATATATTCATTCTTTTCAAAAACAAGATTAGAAAAAATGCATTGTTTTGTTCATATCAATCAATAAATAGATCTTCCATGATTGGAAACTGTGAGATTTTGTCAATGATATTCGAACTTTGCAAGAAGTAGTCTTGTTGAATGTTCCTAGAGGCTTGCCTTTTTCATTTCTGCTAAATGATGTGTAAATGTACATTCATGCAGGTTGTGGTGGGTTGACCCTGGCTAGATGACAGGTGCCCACCAAAGCTGCTCTATCACTCCCCTCCTCAGCTGGACAGGGGAGAGAAAATACAACGAATGGCTCATGGATCAAAATAAGAACAGGGAGAGATCGGTCACCAATTACCATCACGGGAAAACCAGACTTGACTTGGGGAAAATTAATTTAATTTATTACCAATCAAATCAGAGTAAAGTAATGAGAAATAAAACCAAATCTTAAAACACTTTCTCCCCACCCCTCCTTTCTTCCCAGGCTCAACTTTACTTCCAATTTTCTCTACCTCCTCACCCGCCAGCGGCACAGGGAAATGGGATTTTGGGGTTGCGGTCAGTTCATCACACATTGTCTCTGCCACTCCTTCCTCCTAAGGGGGAGGACTCCTCACACTCTTCCCCTGCTCCAGCATGGGGTCCCTCCCACAGGAGACAGTCCTCCTCAAATTTCTCCAATGTAAGTCCTTCCCATAGGCTACAGATCTGTCGTGGTTTAACCCCAGCTGGCAACTAAGCACCACCCAGCTGCTCCTTTGTCCCAATCCAATGTCGAGGAGGGTTCTTAAACGATACCACGAGCGAGATTAAGACATAAACGAGGTCAGATGCCGTACAACCTTGCAAGTTTTATTTCCTACAACAACTGATATTAGCGATAGGACAGAAAGAAGAAGAAAGGAAAAAGGCAGACCTAAGCAAGAGAACAGAAGAGGTGCAGCAAGACTAGTTACCACCACCATGAAGCCAG